>CM031620.1:68703515-68823515 GCA_018398815.1 Conus ventricosus | reverse complement strand
GATATTGGTGAAACAACTAAGGAAATGTGGGTCATCTTTCCTGCCAAAAGGTTTCAAAATTAAAGAAAATAAACATCTAAAGCACTTGAATTTTTCATTAATGATAGAATGCACACAGTGGAGATGATACAAAATAAAAAAGAAAAATCCCCTATACAGAATTTCCCTTTATATTAAAAAACATGCTGACATTTAACTTATTCTCCAAAGCAACTGGCTTTTCTTGTGCCCTGTCAAAATTCTACTTTGATACCATTATGACAAATTTCTTCCTTTTCTTTACTATAAAAACAAAATCACTGGGTAACAACAAAAGGACAACAGCCATTAAAAAAAAAAGACTAGGGTACTATTTGTCGAAGACTCACAGGAAAATATCAGACACACAGAACATAACTCTCTGGACTGCAAAGACCGCTAAGGAAACTACACAGACAAAAACATGCACAAACATATGTGCACATGCACTAAAAGTTTAAAATTGAGTCCTAACATTTTTTTGTCTTTTATTTTAAAACATTCCATTTCTAATGGCACTTGAGAATTAAAAAATGAAGTAAAATCTCACCAAGTCAGTGAGCAACTGATAATCAAAGTTACTAACTGATGTACCCCCAATCACTTCTAGCTCAACACAACTTAAAATCACCATGAAACTGATAGAGTTCAGTCCCACACAAGAATGATTCCATGTAAAAAAAATGTTTCAATCCGTTACATAGCCACACTACACAGCCATTGAATAATCCACTGATCAAAAACTACAGCTAAAACTAAAAACCACCACACAAATCTTTTTTTTTTCAAGAAATGAACAGAAGAAAATTTAAAAAACAAAAGCTACGGAAAATCAAAACCACAAAGAGGGGGGGGGGGGGGGGGGGGGGGGGGAGAGGAGATGGGAGAGGCAAGTGGAAAAAAAAAAGAAAAAAAAAAAAAATTGGAACTCAGAAAGCGCAGAGATATATAAAGATGAAACACATCAACACAGGAAGACCAGGGAAGATTCAGGAGGAAGTCACAAGTTCAAATCAACCTTCAGAGGAGGGGGAAATGAACATAAGCAGCATCAGACAACACCGTTTAGTGGCACGGGGCGGCGCTCAGAACCCAGCTTCACTCTACTACCTGGTGAGATATCCGTCTGCAGGTTCATCGGCTCGCTAGACGATTTGGGTAGGTTCTTTTCAAACGTGGACACAGACAGGGTTTTGGGGCGGCTGAATTTGCGCGGAAAACGATGAAAACCCTCCTCGGTACTTCTGCGCATGGGGTGCTAGTAGACGTGCAGACACAGCAGAGAGGCAGACAAAAGGCATGAAGTAAAACATGTCTCACGCAAATCAAGAACATCACACAATCCCTATTAGCTTTCTGAGGCATATGATTAGACAGAAACGACTCAAAATATACCAGAGACATTTCAAAATGGAGTGACTGACGGCGGCGAACGAAGCAAGATTAGGAATAGAGTTTGTTTAGAACTTACCGCCAATGACATTGACAAACAAAGCACAAGACAAGACACGATGCATTTCAACCACTTGGGTCTTCTTCAGGCGAAAAAATAAATCACATTTAACATGTGGGACAGTACAAACAACGAAAAACGAAAAAAGAATGAAAAATGACTTATCCGTTCTTGTCCATGTGTTTGGTGGGCGGAAATGACATGCGGCCAGGGGGATTATGGGAGAGGAAACGGAGGGGGGGGGGGGGGGGGGGGGGGGTTGCGTCAGGGGAGGTGTGTGTGTGTGATATGATAGGGTTGTGTGTCCAGTTTATTGGGATGGCGTGATATCTTTGTGATGGTTGTGGTAATGGTGGATTGATAATAATGGTAAGGGGGGAAAAAAAAAAAAAGGGGGGGTGGGGGGGGGGGGGGATTTAAGGGGAAGGATAATACAAAACTAAGATTAAATAGATGGAGGGTTGCTGTAACTACTGTATGAAGTGAGTGAAGGGGATGTGGTGGTGGTGTATGTAAGTGTGTGTGTATGTGTGTGTGTATGTGTGTGTGTTGGTAGGGGATTTTGCCAACTGGTGTGGAAGAGGTGAGTATGTGCGTTTGGTTATTGTTGGATATTGATGCCTTGGGGGTGTAGTGTGCCCAGGGCACACTACACCCCCAAGGCATCAATATCCAACAATAACCAAACACACATACTCACCTCTTCCACACCAGTTGGCAAAATCCCTACCAACACACACATACACACACACATACACACACACTTACATACACCACCACCACATCCCCTTCACTCACTTCATACAGTAGTTACAGCAACCCTCCATCTATTTAATCCCCTGGCCGCATGTCATTTCCGCCCACCAAACACATGGACAAGAACGGATAAGTCATTTTTCATTCTTTTTCGTTTTTCGTTGTTTGTACTGTCCCACATGTTAAATGTGATTTATTTTTTCGCCTGAAGAAGACCCAAGTGGTTGAAATGCATCGTGTCTTGTCTTGTGCTTTGTTTGTCAATGTCATTGGCGGTAAGTTCTAAACAAACTCTATACCAGAGACAGTTTACTGACGAGACAAACGTATTAAACTGATAAGACAACAGACGTTCTGCTGATCACAGACTGTTACAATTGGTATTGTGGCTGTACGCATCACAGCACAATCATGCTTAACACAACTGACAGTCTTGGTTATACAGCATGGCGTGCAGCATATAACAGATCAAGCAAAGTACTAGCAGAGAAAGCAGTTAGAAGGTTTCTGGCATTCTGATAACAGACAAAGACAAGATCATGTCAGACCAGACAGACAAACGAATACAAAGTCTGGTCCAACAGACAAAGACCAGACCATGTCAGACCAGACAA
This sequence comes from Conus ventricosus, assembly GCA_018398815.1. Classification (NCBI taxonomy): domain Eukaryota; kingdom Metazoa; phylum Mollusca; class Gastropoda; order Neogastropoda; family Conidae; genus Conus; species Conus ventricosus. Next base: position 68,820,674 of record CM031620.1, on the reverse strand, counting down.
AGTACTACAAAGTCTGGTCCAACAGACACTGACAGGCACAGACAAGCTGAGGCAGCAGACAGTATATGGGAAGCCTGTCCTCATCATGCAGCAGTTCTACTCATCAGACCTTGACCTCTATTGTGCCATTATCTAAGGCAATAATCAGCATATATCATGCGAGTTCATGTATGTACGAGTGGTACGTAAGTGTGAAGATGCGTGTGTATATTTCTGAGTGTGCATGTGTTCAAGCATACATGTGTGTGTGTGTGTGTGTGTGTGTGTGTGTGTGTGTGTGTGTGTGTGTGTGTGTGTGTGTGTGTGTGAGAGAGAAATTGTGTGTGTGTGTGTGTGTGTGTGTGTGTGTGTGTGTGTGTGTGTGTGTGTGTGTGTGTGTGTGTGTGTATGTGTGTTTGTGTGTGTGTGTGAGAAGGTATTCATACAGAAAGGGTTCATTACAGCAGTAAATTTAAAAACTTCCTTTTAATCTATCATGTTCAGCACTTTAAGTCTCAATCTTGCAATATCAACAAACTGAAAAAAGTTACACCTACCGTTCCCAATGATGTGACACCTGACACCTGAAGTTTACAAAAGAAAGATTCTGTATGCGCTACAACAAATTCAAAGATCAAGTTAATGAAACAATAAACAAAGAAGGTGGCCATTAATACCAAAGCCACAGCAAGTTAGTAAGATTCTGCCATTTTACATTTAGTGAAGGGACACAGAATACACCCCATAACAAGTAATCCAAGCAGACCCGCAGCAAACCAAATACAGATTGAACACATACCCTGTTTGCTCTTGGCCGCAGAATGGTGGCTTCTGGAAGTCACTTGATGAGAATAGTTGGGGGGCCGTGGGTATTGCTGCACACAGACACACAGAACACACGGTCATGCACAGCAGCAAACCTTCGCTGGTCAAAAGTCGGAAGGCTGGGAGTACAGGAAAACGTTTGACTTTTGGCTGAAACCACATAACATCTGACTGAACTTAATGCCTTGCACTGGGGCTATACAGCATAGAGGCACATCCCCAGGTTGGTGGATCAGGGATACCTCAAGCCTTGTGCTTAGGGGGTGCACTGGATGATATAGAAGAAGGCATCAGGAACCAACGTAGCCCAAGAGAAGGAAAACCTGGAGTCTACACCCGCACTATCTGGCGTACCATTAGCTCTGTGTCAACAGGGTAACCAGACAACCATGAGCTGCTCTGAAGTTGGAAAATGTGTCGGCTGAGGCCAGCAGGCAGACCTCCTGCAGTCACAAGCACAGGAGAAGACCAGACACTACGCATCTCACCAAATATGGCCATAAAAACCCAACGGGAGGATCAAAAAGAAAACGTATCTTCCAGTAATTTTCAACACTGGCACGACAAACTCAGAAAAGGCAAAATGGGTCAAAATAAACTTTCCATGACTGTGGTGGATGGGAACACATGTAAATCAGCCTCACTCCCCGACATCAGGAGATCCTCCATCACAACAAGCACAAACCTCACAATGACAACACAGAAAGAAACAGCAAGATATCAAAAACCTGCCCTTGGCAATTCTGTGCATGTGACGTGTTGACAGTTGAGCTTGTGCATGCATAATGTCTATGAAAAGGGCTGGGAGGTAATATGAGTCATATTCAATAATATACTTATTTGTTTCAAAAAAAAGAAAAAGAAGAAGAAAATATCTGCAGTGACAGAGAAACAAACATGAATCTGTGAAAAGAATGGGGGTCAGGGTCAGGAGGAAGTTGGGGTGGGAAGATGAGGGAAGAGGAATGGGGGAGGGAACAGGACCAAGTCTTGGAAAGGGAAGGAGAAGGAGGGGGGAAGGGGGAGGGGCACAGAAAACTAGAAAAGAGAGTTGAGGTGGGAGAAGAAGAGAGACAGAGAGGTCCCTGGAGAAGAGATAAAAGAAAGAATAGGGAAGAACTGAGGGAGGGGAAGCTGGGAGAAGATAGAAAAGGGGGAAGGGGGGAGAAAAAGGGCAAAAAGAGAGTCAAGGGGAGGGGGGGGGGGCAGAGAGGGTAAGAAGAAATGTGAGAAGAAGACAGAAGGGGTGAGAGAGAGGATGAAAAAAAACTGGAGCACAGAGAGATAAGATAAGATAAGATAATGTTGCTTATAGCCCAGCCGACCGCAAAGGGCCACATCAGGGCTGTCACCACATTAAAATCAACTCACCAGTCATTAAAAAAAAAAAAAAAAAAACAAACATTAACAACTTTCACACATCTCATTAAATGACATCGTCTTAGAAATGCACCAGAAATTGCATTAAAAATCTTTCTTCCGTAAAAATCTTAAATCAGATGAAAAATTTTTAATCTCTCTCAAAAACTCAAGGATCACATCAGGCGGGACATCCCTGAACAGGATCTTCATGGACTCCGCGTGTAAAATGTTTGTGTCTCACATCGTGCAAGTCCAACACTCCAAAAGAACATGTTTCATTGTGAGTGGTGCATGACATGGAATGCACCACGAGCTTCTTCACTCTTTAAAAGGTAAGAATGGGTAAAATACGAATGGCCGGTGTGCAGCTGGCACAGAACCGTTTCCTCTTTACGACCTCCCGACGTAGATGGGAGGAAGTCCTTAAGGTTTGGACGGATCTGAAAGAGTTTGTTACTCGTCTGTGTGTTCCTATCCTCCTGCCAGAGGTCTCTCACATAATCATTAATTTGGGTTTCACATCTGAGCAGGGGATATAAACGTTGGACAGTTTCTCTCTTGTGGCGTTCTTGGCTAAACGATCAACCATTTCGTTCCCGCCGATGCAACATGACCAGGAACCCAAGCAAGAGTAATGTTGTTAACCGTCCGCCTTCAATTTGCTAAAAAGTTTTTAAAAAAGTAAAAGTTCTGGATGCTGAAGGTTGCGGCCAGCTATGGCCTCCAAAGCTGACAGCGAATCCGACAGAACCAGAAAGTCCCTCTTCGAAGAATGCGAGATTATCTTCAAAGCCAAAACCAGAGCGGTAAGTTCAGCAGAATAGACAGAAGCATCGGAATGAATATGTTCCAACAGTATCTGAGAAGGAGCCCCAGGGCAGTAGGCTGCACAGGCCACTCATCTTCAGACTTGGAACCGTCAGTGTAAACTTTTTGACAGGATGGGAATTTGGAACAGAGGTCAGCATACAATGCCTTGTACGCCAGAGAGCTGGTAGACTCTTTGCGAAAAGCTGCAAGATCGAAACGAATCTCTGGTGTGAAAAAGTCCACGGAGGTTGATCCGGAAACTTGGAAAAATCGGACACAACTCCTAGGTCTAGACCTGCATTCCGCACGTGAGGCCGCATACGAAGACCAAACGGCGGAATACATTTCGGGTTATTTTCAAACTTACTTTGGAACGGAGGGTCAAAGACACAGTCTAGGCAGGATTCTGCGGTTCTGAGAACAGTCGGATATAATAAATTCAAAGACAGTTTCAGCCTGCGGTTGGACAATGAAGGTTCACCCGCCTCTGCGTACAGGCTGTACACAGGGGGTTGCGGAACGCTCCAAGACAGAGACGAAGCCCTTGATGGTGGATAGGGTCCAAGAGTTTGAGGTAAGACGATCTTGCGGAGCCGTAGACAGCACAACCGTAGTCCAGTTTGGAACGGACCAAGGCTCTGTAGAGGTGCAGCAAGTTTTCTTATCAGCGCCCCAGTCGGTGTGAGCTACGACCCGCAGAATATTCAGTGCTTTCTGGCAAGCAGTTTTGAGGGTGTTTGATGTGGCTGAGAAAGTTAAGTTTCTGGTCAAAAATGACTCCCAGAAATTTGGCCTCTCTAACAGCTGGAATGGGAGATTTCCCTACTTGAAGTTCAGGATCTGGGAAAAACTGACGGAAATTATGGAAGTGAATACACTGCGTCTTTGTTGGAGAAAAGGTGAAACCGTTTTCATCCGCCCACCGATGGATTTTATCTACGCAAAGCTGAAGCCTGCCCCTGGACACTCGGGTACAGGCTTCCAGTTGCGTAGACAGCAAAATCATCCACAAACAATGAGCAGTCTGAACCCTGCTGAACTGATTGAACAATGTTGTTGATTTTAATACTAAAGAGGGCAGGAGACAGTATGCTCCCCTGTGGAACACCCAACTCCTGCTCGTGGACATCAGAGAGAGTGGTGCCAACCCGGACCTGAAAAATGTCGTTCTACCAAAAAATGTTGAATAAAAAGCGGAAGATGACCTCGAAAACCCAGATCGTGGAGAAAAATGAAGTATCCCCGACTTCCAGGTAGTATCGTAGGCCTTCTCCAAGTCAAAGAAAATTGCCACTGTATGCTGTCTGTTCAAAAAAGCGTTCCGAAGTGTAGATTCCAGACGAATCAAATGGTCAACAGTAGTCCGATGTTTGCGGAAACCACACTGTTCTTTCGCCAAAAGGCCTCGGTTTTTGAGTTTCCACATGAGCCTAGCATTGACCATTTTCTCCATCAATTTGCAGACACAGCTGGTCAAAGCTATGGGACGGTAGTTTGATGGATTAGAAAGATCTTTTCCAGGTTTGGGGATGGGAATAATGAGGGCTTTCCGCCAAGAGGGTGGAAAGAAACCTGTAGTCCAACATGGTTGTATACCTGTAGCAGGATGTCCAGACCTTCTTGCGGAAGATGTTTCAATAGTTGATAATGAATTTCATCTATACCTGGAGAGGAATCGGTGCAAGAAAGTAAGGCAGATTTCAGCTCGTTTAACGTGAAAGGAAGATTGTAGTCTTTCATGTTGTCGGACGAAAAGTTGCAGGGTGATTTTTCTTTTAGGGCTTTGTTTTTGACAAAAGTGGCTGATTTGTTTGAAGAGGAGGAATTCTTTTCAATGGTTGAAGCAAGCAGATTAGCAAATGCTTTTTGTCTGTTATTAAAGAGTCCGAAAACTTGAGATGGTCACAGGGGACAAGTGTTCTTCCCTTTGATTTTCTTAATGATGTTCCACACTTTTTTCTTGGAAGGGTTTTTGATGTCAGCCTGGAGCAGAAGCTTCTCCAGGACCGACGTTTACTGATTTTAAAAGTGTGTCTCGATTTGGCACGGAGTTTCTGATGGGGCTCGAGCGTTGGGACCCGAAGGTCGTTGGTACACCTGACGCTGAGCCCGTTTTCGAACTGTGGAAATTTGTTGGCAGTCTGAATCAAACCAGGGTGTTTTTGGCATTTGAAGTTTATCGGAGACACTGAAATACAAGTTTTAGCACACTTGATCAGTGTGTTAGTCAGTGATTCTGCTGGGTCCGGACTCTGAAGAAAATCAGTGTCCAGGAATGCCTTAGAAATATGTGGCTGCAAATAGATCCCAGTTTGCTTTCTTATAATTTAGATGTTGAGAGACAGAGATGTGTTCAGTTATTACAGGTTGTAGAAGGACAGGGAAATGGTCACTTCCGTGCAGATCGTCATGGACAGACCACTCATAGTCCAGGACCAGCGAGGGGTCACAAACCGACAAATCTAAACACGAAAGTGAACCTGTGGAAGAGTGGAGGTAAGTTGCAGATCCGTCGTTCAGACAACACAAATCCAAATCCGAAAGGACATCCTCAATTAGCAGACCTCTGGATGATGTACTGACACTACCCCAAAGAGGATTGTGACCGTTAAAGTCACCCAACAGCAAAAAAGGTCGAGGAAGTTCTCCTATCAGACTGACAAGGTCCCTGACGACAAACCGGGACTGAAGGAGGTAGATAAATGGAACAGATTGTGACAGTCTTGTGGAGAGTGACTCTCGCAGCAACAGCTTGAAGGGAGGTAGACAGAGCGACAGGTCTATACAGTAGAGTTTTGTGTATGAGAAGGGCAACACCGCCCGACAGTCCCAACGTAGATGGTTGTGCAGGTTTTGAAAGAATATTAAAGCCAGAAAAAGTGAAGGTCTTCTGGCTTTGAATTGAGTTTCCTGAAGAGCCACGACGGAAGGTTTTATAGATTGACACAGAAGCTGCAGCTCCTCAAAGTTGGAATTTAATCCACGGGTATTCCAATGGAATATTGTACTATCCATGGTGCAGAGGGCGAAAAGGAGAGAGATTAGGTCATCTCCACATCAACATCTGCTTCCAATGGAGTGAATTTATTTTTTAGTTTCACTGGACTATGCTGGTCTTCAGACCTGCTGGCAGACTTGCCAACAGGTGAAGAAGATCTGGATTTGGGAGACGGTGGAGGTTTTTTTTCCTTCATCTCCACCATCCCCAAACAACTGGATTGAACTCCCTTCCCCCGCACGGGCACTGGACAGAGGAGTTCGGGGTAGGGTGCTGGGTTTTTTAATCTGCCCAGCAGCAGATGTTGTAGACTGCTGGGCAGTCTGGGGGGTTTGGCGGATTTTTTCCCCTCCACCAGGGGCATTCACTTTGGGTTGGAGGTGGTGGACTTGCTACCACCAGAATTGACAGATCTTACTTGCAATGTCTTTGAAAACATGAATTCATCAGTCTGGAGCAGACTGACCGAGTGGAAACTGTGGGAACTTTCTTTACGGCCGAAGCATAGGAAGAAGCTGTCGCGTCTGACTCCCCACAAACCTGTTTCCGGGCTTCAAAAAAGGAAATTTTCTTTTCAGTTTTTATTCGTTGGATTGCGGATTCTTGAATCCAAAGAGGACAGTTTCGTGAAGAGGAGGATGGTCGCCACCGCAGTTAGCACAATGTCCCGGGATCTTGACAGGGCCCACATGGTTCCCTTGCAGCAACACCGCAAACCTCTTGCCCGAACACGGCCCCTGACATGGCCAAATTTCTGGCACCTGAAGCACCTAAAACGGGGACGGAACATATAACTGAACCCGGACATTCAGGTAGCCAAACTTTGATGACCGGAGGCAGCACAGGGTTGCAGAATGCACCCTTCTTTACAGTCACCCTGCGGCACCTCCGTCACACCCTGGGGATGCCACTCCGTTTTGATTTCTGCCTCTGAGACACCTGATAAATCCCGGCAGCAAATCACGCCTTTCGATGAATTTAACTTTTTTGTGGGGAGTTACCCTGATCTCCCTTTTCCACTAGTTTTGTTGCCTTCAGCAGCTGTTCAGATTTTTTTTTGTGATTACATTGAATTAGAAAGGAGCCATTTCTCAACCTCTTGATGGACCGAGGGTCACCTGCTATACCTTGAAAGCCCTTTTGGATAGCAAAAGGGCTCAGAGCTAAAAAGGGGTCTTTCCTGCTCCGTCCCTTCCATCACAAGCCAGGAAGCCCAGAAACCTGTCCTCTGTCTAACCTCTGAAATCAGAATCACTGTCAGTTTCGAAATCCCCTGAAATGGGGGAAGCTGCCTCCTTTTCTTCTTGGGGGGAAGTTTTTAGAAAAAGCCATAATAATTGTATAATGTTTCATCCCTCCCTTCACCACCCCACCTTGGATTTCCAACTAAGGGGCCAGGGCCAAGAAACCAAGGGTCTTGACCCCTTCCAGGCTTCGGAGAGACATACGACAAACAGAAGCAACCAACCCTATCCCCCCTGATCATGCTCAACTCCCGGGAACAGAGAGCTGAGCACTGCAGGGGTTTACTTGGCCATAGGGGGACTGTCTGTCTTGACCCAGCCCCAAGAAGGGGACCGATTAGTACAACCCCGGGGCCCAAAATGTACTCCCTGTCTAGGAGAGGTCCGAGCCAAAGTGATGTGTTGAGAGCGCTTTGGCCCCTCCAATCCCAGGATCTCATTCCCCTCTGACACAGGTCGCACCGCACGGCAAACGCGGCGGATCTTAAGGGGACCACAGAGAGAAAAGGAGTGTGGAAAAGAAGACTTGAAGGGGAGACAAGATAGAAAAGGGCGAAATAAGAAGGGAGAAAACAAGAAAAGGAGAAAGGGCGGGTTACTCTTAGTCAGGATCCTCACCCTTACCTATCTGACATGGGGAAACCCTACCAGGGGCTCAACTCCTTACCACGTTATGCTTAGGCCAGACAGCATCTTAGCTTCTCGGACCTAAAAGCAGTTTGAAAAAACTAGCCTACCTCCAAGTATTTATGCCCCCGCCAGCAAAAACCTAAGGATCACTGGACCCGCGCAAGCCCTCCGACCACGACAAGGTCGCAACCCCCCGGGGGGAGAGCACAGAGAGGGGGGGAGAGAGAAAGAAAGTGAAGAGAAAGAAAGTGACAGAAAGAGACAGGGAGAGAGAGAGAAACAGAAAGTGACAAAAAGAGACAGGGAGAGAGAGAGAAACAGAAAGTGACAGAAAGAGACAGGGAGAGAGAGAGAAACAGAAAGTGACAGAAAGAGACAGGGAGGGGAGAGAGAAACAGAAAGTGACAGAAAGAGACAGGGAAGAGAGAGAAACAGAAAGTGACAGAAAGAGACAGGGGGAGAGAGAGAACCCGAAAGTGACAGAAAGAGACGGGAGAGGGGAGAGAAAGGAAGAAAGTGGGGCAGAAAGAGACAGGGAGAGAGAGAAAGAGAAAGTGACAGAAAAAGGGCAGGGAGAGAGAGAGAAACAAAGTGACAGAAAGAGAGGGAGAGAGAGAGAAACAGAAAGTGACAGAAAGAGACAGGGAGAGGAAAAGAAACAGAAAGTGACAGAAAGAGACAGGGAGGAGAGAGAGAGAAGTGACAGAAAGAGACAGGGAGAGAGAGAAAAGAGAAAGTGACAGAAAGAGACAAGGGAGAGAGAGAGAGAGAAAGTGACAGAAAGAGACAGGAGAGAGAGAGAGAGAGAAAGTGACAGAAAGAGACAGGAGAGAGAGAGGAGAAAGTGACAGAAAGGGGAAAAGGGAGAGAGAGAGAGAGAAAGTGACAGAAAGAGACAGGGAGAGAGAGAGAGAGAAAGTGACAGCAAGGGACAGGGAGAGGAGAGAGAGAGAAAGTGACAGAAAGAGACAGGGAGAGAGAGAAAGAGAAAGTGCAGAAAGAGACAGGGAGAGAGAGAGAGAGAAAGTGACAGAAAGAGACAGGGAGAGAGAGAGAAAGAGAAAGTGACAGAAAGAGACAACAGAGAAGAGAGAGAGGAGAGAGAGAGGAGAGAGAAGAGAAGAGAGAGAGAAGAAGTGACAGAAGAGACAGGGAGAGAGAGAAAGAGAAAGTGACAGAAAGAGACAGAGGAGAGAGAGAGAAAGTGACAGAAAGAGACAGGGAGAGAGAGAAAGAGAAATGACAGAAAAGAACAGAGAGAGAGAGAGAGAGAGAAGAGAAAGTGACAGAAAGAGACAGGGAGAGAGAGAAAGAGAAAGTGACAGAAAGAGACACAGAGAGAGAGAGAGAGAAAGTGACAGAAAGAGACAGGGAGAGAGAGAGAAACAGAAAGTGACAGAAAGAGACAGGGAGAGAGAGAGAAACAGAAAGTGACAGAATGAGACAGGGAGAGCAAGAGAGAGACAGTGACAGAAAGAGACACAGAGAGAGAGAGAGAGAGAGAGAGAGAGAGAGAAGAGAGAGGAGAGATGAGAGAGAGAGAGAGCAGACAGACAGAAAGAGACTGAGAGAGACACAGAGACAAAGAGAGAGCAGAGAGAGAGAGAGAGAGAGAGAGAGAGAGAAAGCAAAGATGGGCAACACAACGAGAGAGAAAACACAGAGAAAGAGTGAGTGAAACAAGAGATACCGATAATGAATGGATGTGAAAGAATAACAAAGGTCCATGGTGAGCTATGATGATGCAAGTGACAGCATAGGTGAACATACAGCCCACAGTCAGATGCACAGATGCAACCGCACAGTGGGCAAGTAACAGCAGAAGGCAGGTCAGGTCTCCTCTCCATGTGGGCTTTAAGCTTCTGGTCCAGGACTTGTAGGCGACTCCCTCCAAAGACCTGTACTCCCTGGTGGAGAGCAAGTCACCAGGCAGCGTGGTCAGAGGCAAGAAGCTCCCGCCCAACCTGAGGAATACCACAGACTCCCAGGGTTGCCTTCAGGCAGTCTCATGAAGTGTCTGATTAGACAACTATTGCTTCTTTCACTGAATGCCAACTCTGAGAACCAGACCTGCATCATGAATTCAAGACCATATCGTCCAGCCCATCAGAGTTGAGCCTCTATGATGAACGCCTCGATGCCTGCAAGTTTGTTCTGTGAAGTACTTCTGTACTGGACACACTGTCCTCCTTGGAGATACCTATGATCATGAGCAGGCACCAGAGGTGGAACTGATGAGTGTTTGCAAGTGTGTTCTCTGCACAGTGTCCATGTCTCAACAGCCATACAGCAGGGATGTACTGACTACTGCCATGTGTTCTCTGTACACTGTCCCTGTCTCACAGCCATACAGCAGGGATGTACTGACCACTGCCATAGTGTTCTCTGTACAGTGTCCATGTCTCACAGCCATACAGCAGGGATGTACTGACCACTGCCATGTGTTCTCTGTACAGTGTCCATGTCTCACAGCCATACAGCAGGGATGTACTGACCACTGCCATGTGTTCTCTGTACAGTGTCCATGTCTCACAGCCATACAGCAGGGATGTACTGACCACTGCCATGTGTTCCTGTACACTGTCCCCGTCTCACAGCCATACAGCAGGGATGTACTGACCACTGCCATGTGTTTCCTGTACACTGCCCCGTCTCACAGCCATACAGCAGGATGTAACTGACCACTGCCATGTGTTCTCTGTACACTGTCCATGTCTCACAGCCATACAGCAGGGATGTACTGACCACTGCCATGTGTTCTCTGTATACTGTTCCTCACAGCCATACAGCAGGGATGTACTGACCACTGCCATGTGTTCTCTGTACACTGTCCATGTCTCACAGCCATACAACAGGGATGTACTGACCACTGCCATGTGTTCTCTGTACACTGTCCCTGTCTCACAGCCATACAGCAGGTACGTAAGGACCACTGCCATGTGTTCTGTGTACATTGTCCATGTCTCACAGCCATACAGCAGGGATGTACTGACCACTGCCATGTGTTCTCTGTAACACTGTCCCTGTCTCACAGCCATACAGCAGGGATGTACTGACCACTGCCATGTGTTCTCTGTACACGTCCCATGTCTCACAGCCATACAGCAGGGATGTACTGACCACTGCCATGTGTTCCTCTGTACACTGTCCATGTCTCACAGCCATACAACAGGGATGTATTGACCACTGCCATGTGTTCTCTGTACAGTGTCCATGCTCACAGCCATACAGCAGGGATGTACTGACCACTGCCATGTGTTCTCTGTACAGTGTCCATGTCTCACAGCCACATACAACAGGGATGTACTGACCACTGCCATGTGTTCTCTGTACAGTGTCCATGTCACACAGCCATACAGCAGGGATGTACTGACCACTGCCATGTGTTCTCTGTACAGTGTCCATGTCTCGCAGCCATACAGCAGGGATGTACTGACCACTGCCATGTGTTTCTCTGTACACTGTCCGTGTCTCACAGCCATACAGCAGGGATGTAAGGACCACCACCAAGTGTTCTCTGTACAGTGTCCATGTCTCACAGCCATACAGCATGGGATCTACTGACCACTGCCATAAATATTATGTTCTCTGTACAGTGTCCATGTCTCACAGCCATACAGCAGGGATGTACTGACCACTGCCATGTGTTCTCTGTAAATGTGTCCATGTCTCACAGCCATACAGCAGGGATGTACTGACCACTGCCATGTGTTCTCTGCACACTGTCCTTGTCTCACAGCCATACAGCAGGATGTACTGAACCACTGCCATGTGTTCTCTGTACAGTGTCCCGGTCTCACAGCCATACAACAGGATGTACTGACCACTGCCATGTGTTCTCTGTACATGTCCCATCTCTCACAGCCATACAGCAGGGATGTACTGACCACTGCCATGTGTTCTCTGTACACTGTCCGTGTCCCACAGCCATACAACAGGGATGTAAGGACCACCACCAAGTGTTCTCTGTACAGTGTCCATGTCTCACAGCCATAACAGCAGGGATGTAAGGACCACCACCAAGTGTTCTCTGTACAGTGTCCATGTCTCACAGCCATACAGCAGGGATGTACTGACCACTGCCATGTGTTCTCTGTACAGTGTCCATGTCTCTCACAGCCATACAGCAGGGATGTACTGACCACTGCCATGTGTTCTCTGTACAGTGTCCATGTCTCACAGCCATACAGCAGGGATGTACTGACCACTGCCATGTGTTTCTCTGTACACTGTCCCCGTCTCACAGCCATACAGCAGGGATGTACTGACCACTGCCATGTGTTCTCTGTACACTGTCCCCGCTCTCACAGCCATACAACAGGGATGTACTGACCACTGCCATGTGTTCTCTGTACAGCGTCCATGTCTCACAGCCATACAGCAGGGATGTACTGACCACTGCCATGTGTTCTCTGTACAGTGTCCATGTCTCACAGGCCAACAGCAGGATGTAACTGACTACTGCCATGTGTTCTCTGTACACTGTCCCTGTCTCACAGCCATACAGCAGGGATGTAAGGACCACCACCAAGTGTTCTCTGTACAATGTCCATGTCTCACAGCCATACAGCAGGGATGTACTGACCACTGCCATGGTGTTCTCTGTACACTGTCCATGTCTCACAGCCATACAGCAGGGATGTAAGGACCACCACCAAGTGTTCTCTGTACAGTGTCCATGTCTCACAGCCATACAGCAGGGATGTACTGACCACTGCCATGTGTTCTCTGTACACTGTCCATGTCCTCACAGCCATACAGCAGGATGTAAGGACCACCACCAAGTGTTCTCTGTACAGTGTCCATGTCTCACAGCCATACAGCAGGGATGTACTGACCACTGCCATGTGTTCTCTGCACAGTGTCCCTGTCTCACAGCCATACAGCAGGGATGTAAGGACCACCACCAAGTGTTCTCTGTACAGTGTCCATGTCTCACAGCCATACAGCAGGGATGTACTGACCACAGCCATGCAGACAGCTGGCCGGCTATGAAAGAGTAAGACATGAGACGGAGCATCACACAGAACTGGGCAACAGAAACCATGCAAGAACACAAATGGCAAAAAAGACCATTGACAGGACTGACCATGTATGGCACAGAGAAAAACAAAACCACGCACCACTGACAAACAACAGGAAAAACCCAAAGGAACAACTGACAGAAATGCAAACCATCAGAGAAACAAGCAGTGCTGTCAGCCTAACAAAAGACCAAAAACAAAAACAAAACCGGACACACAGACACACCAGCAGTGCGTGTACAAGCACACACACACACAACCCACACCAACACCACACCACACCACACCACACCACACCACACCACACCACAACACAACACACGCACGCACGCACGCACGCACGCACCGACACACACACGCACACTCACACGCACACGCACACGCACACGCTCACAGCACACGCTCACGCACACGCACGCACACACTCGCACGCACGCACGCACGCACCAGCACGCACCACGCACGCACGCACGCACACACACACACACACACACACACACCACACACACTCACACACACACCAACACACTCACAACGCACACGCACACGCACTCACACACACACACACACACACACACACACACACACACACACACACACTCACACGCACACGCACACTCACACACACACACACTCACGCACACGCACACGCTCACGCACACGCACACGCACGCACCACACACCACACCACACCACACCACAACCACACACCACACACCACCACACACACACACACACACACCACACCACACCACACCACACCACACCACACCCACACCACACCACACCACCACACCACACCACACCACACCACACCACACCACACCACACCACACCACACGCACACACACACACAGGGGTGCTAGGACTACCCTTTGCCAAACCTGAAACTGGAGGGATACCCTACGCCCAAACCTGAAACTAAAAATCCTGAGTGCCGTAAACCTGAAATCCCATATAAGAAAATGTGAAAACAAAACAGCTGTGCCTAGTCAGTAATACTGCAATGCTAACGCAGGTCAGCATAGACAGCCCGCTTGGAGGTGTGGGGGATGAAGGACAGTGTTGTAGAAGTGGGCCCATTGGCCTATGGTAGGTATACAGGGATAGGGATAGTGCCTGCTCTCTCTTTGTAGAAGCTTTAAAAATTCAACATTAAAGTCCTTTCACAATAATACTGTCCATCTTTGGTCAATCAGTTCCTTACCTCTCTCTCTCTCTCTCGCTCTCTCTATCTCTCTCTCACACACACACACACACACACACACACACACACACACACACACACACAGAGACAAATCTAATCAGGTAGGAACAAAATAGTATTCACAGAAAAATTCAGACAGCTGCATGCAGTGGCACAAATATAAAAAGCATTTCTTTATATCAGATTTATAGGTAAGTGTTTCCCTTCAAGTGTAATACATGAATAAACCAACTTGACTTAATGACTTGGCAAACCATAACTTTGGGAACCCATTTCTGTTAATGGACATTGCCGCCAAAAACAGTACAAACATAAACTACTTGTATATTAGTTTAATTACAGACAACGATTTGTACCCCTGTATGTTATGTATATTAGCTGTTTGTTATAATTCGTATGAATGTACTTAAAAAAAAGAAAGTGAAAAGGAAATATAATTTCCGACCGTTTCCTAATTTAAAAAAAGAACAGCACAATTTCTTAGATGAACTTAAGCCCAATACGACTTGTCTTGCTAAAGTCAAAGTAAAGAAGACATACTGATAACCCTTAACAGTATAAATTACATTACACAGAATACGCTATTCCATTGTATGATGAATTTTTTTCATTAATGTTCAAGTGCAACAGCATTATAATACTGACTAGAAAATATCCAAAGCTATACAAAGAATCTGAGCTTTTTTCTCAAAGCAGTGGTATACATTTAGATAAGGAAACATTTTAACTTGTTATGTTAAACATTTTTCATAGGTCCAGTGGGTTTTAAAAGCATCTGAACTTATATAGAAACTGCAAAAGAAAAACAGTGAATTCAATTATTCATAAAGTGAATTTATGGAGATTCAACATTGCTAACCATAGATGGGATGTGAGTGGTGTTCCAAAAGATAATGAAGAAAGCATAAAAATCAAATTGATTTTTTAATCCCAAAAAATTAAGAATGCAAATCACAACCAAAAGAAGGCGAGAAGTCCAACTTGTAAGACTGGATCCTAGCAAGTGAAGAAAATACTGAATCAGACAGTAAATATAATGCACTAACGAGTCTGTACATCTTCGGTGACGGAGATTAAATGTAGTGAAGCAAGTCAAAATTTCAACTTATTTTCTGTACTTTAAACCAAGTCCACTTCCAAATCTCAATATAAACAGAGAACACATTCTTGAAGAAAGTTAAATCAGTGGCATGTATGAATTTAAAAACATTGTTATAATCATTAACAGATTGATGGTGCTGTGAAGGAGAGCCTGGTTTGCCGAGTGGTTTAGAGCGCTTGCCTGCCGCGCAGGTGACCTGTGATCAAGACTTCTCTCAGAAGAAGAAAATTTTCCATTTGCTCTCCAGTCATCCAGCTGAAATGGGTACCGGCCCTATTCAGGGTGGGGGAAGGTGAATGCAGCGAGGGAGAGTATTGGGGCCCTGCCCTTACTATGATCACACCCCGAGCAGTGGAAACTAGCATCTGCTCCCTACGGCCGACATGGCTTGACTACCTTTACCTACCTTTCACCAGTTTCAGTATTGTGAAGAAGTAACCTGTATTACATAAGACACTAGTCTATAACAACCTGCCAAATATAAAGTATCTAATATAAATTTGTGGTATGATTTTTCTGACCAACACATACAGGTAAGTTTTTATTGACCGAATTGTTTATTCCCCATGTGACCCAAGTCTTTAGTTAATTTAAATCAATTTGATCAGAAACAACCAGCATCTGTGTGACATTGTACACGTTTCAGTTCATCACATAAATAATAAAATATCCCAATATCCCAAATGTTCAACTACAACTTTCTCCAGTTCTTCATCAAATACTGTACCATTACATTAACAATTTTGTCATTGTTTGCATTTGTGGCCTCATCTATATTTAAAGAAAAATGTCTGCCTGAAAGTTTAAGCAGTTTAGTTCTTCCTTAAAGGCATGTGCAACCCCATGTGCAGTAGTGTATGTGGTACTGCCACGTACAGCGTGAGAGCACCAAGAGCCTCCCATCTTTCGCCAACTGCTTCCCAGTTCAACGAGATCTGATCCAATTGAAAACGGCAAACAATGTTCAGCTATGAACGCACACACAACAGTTTTTCAACTCGGCAGTTTCGATCACCAATTCCATCTTGGGTCACAGTAGTTTTAAGCGGCCCCATCAAGCTTAGCAGCTGTTGCAACGTGCCTAGAATGCGCTTGTGCTCAGTATCAATTTGCATGAGCCAACAAGCTTTTTTTTCCCACTAGAAGCGTAAGTTACCGTCCGGCTGCAGGAACACAAAAGCAAACACCAGGCGAGTCAATCTTCCTGCACCAACTTTCGAAGTACGCACCATCGTTGTTTTTTTCCTGCAGCCACACCCACCCCATCTGTTTTTTATACACCTTTTTCAAGGATAGAAACGTCACTGTCCAAAGTCAGTTCTTTCATTCTTCGCTTCCTTTGATTTCGAAATGGCGACTTCGACCATGCCACTTGACAACAAGCAGAGACGCTCTGATAACAAGGGACGTTACTCTCAGCGAACAATGTACATCTCTTTCGAGGCTCACGAAGCAGACCACTTCTCTTCACTGCCGATGCGATGTTTCTTCGGAAACAATGTTGAAAACCGGTGAAATTCCTCCGAAAATATTTCTACCGCAGAATATACTTTGAACGAAATCGGAAACATTCTCCCGAAATTATTTCAAAACCGGAAAATATATTTTGAACGAAATCGGAAACCGAATTCCGCTCAAACCGGAAAATTAGCAGCCCTACAACACACACACCACACAACACACACACACACACCACACACACACACACACACACACACACACACCACACCACACCACACCACACCACACCACACACACACCACCACACACCACATACAACACTCACAACACAACACAACACAACACAACACAACACAACACAACACACAACACAACACAACACAAACACACACACCACAACCCACACCACACCACACCAACACCACACCACACCACACCACAACACAACACAACACACACACCACACACACACACACACACACGGAAAACACAGGTACTGACACTGGGCTCCCTCAGCCACAGGGACTTGTCAATGAAGTAGTGGGCATCTGACACCTGGGAAACTTCATCAGAGCCGTCAGGCATCCTGCATAGTCACTGGCCAACACTGAAATCACACACACCACACATGGCTTTAACACTGTTATGAGACACACTGCTTAAATTTCAGAAACTTGACTAGTTCATCTTCATGCAGGTAAGTTTAATTACATTTTAATAATTCAAATGATGAAACACCATCCATAAACAGTCTGTTATCTGTTTTTTGTCCTTTACTTTTATCCCCCCCCCCCCCCCCCCCCCCCCCCCCCCCCCCCCATCCCTCTCTTAACCTTCCCCCTACCACTTCATGGGTAAAACCTACAAAACTTGATTTGACTGAAATTAGGCCAGGGTCCAGGGGCCGCCTAGGCCCCGGCGGGGTACAGGGGCAGCGCCCCGTTGGGGGGTCCAGGGGGGCAAAGCCCCCCGGGCGAAATTGATTTTTTAAATGTTTTAGGCCAATTTCGTTGGCTCTCCCTGCACCAGAAAAGCTTAATTGTAAACATGATTTCTGCAGTAAAAAGCTTAACTGTAACATGCTTTTGTGAGTTACTGTTAGACTTTTAGTGTCCATTAATTCATTTAAATGAATAAAAATAATATTCATGGCTTTTTGTACAAGCTCAGGAAAGTTAAAATCTAAAAGTGTAGAAATAAACCAGAATATAAAACTCAAAAGGAAATTTTTCCACCCAATCTGAACTGATCAAAACATTCCAAAAATCAAAATTTCCCCCACAAATTGTTTAAAATGGTCACTTACTATTTGAATCAAGACTGTGTAAAAAGAATATACATGCTCACACATTTGAGATGCACAATGAGAACCAAAGTAGCCTTATTCTTGCCGGCACCATTTGTCTTTTAAGTCCAAAGAATCACGCCCATTTTAAATAAGGAGAAATCAAAGTTGACATGTTGTCAGCACATTTTGTCTTTCCTACCAACCACACCACATATAGAAAATGGATGAACAAAGGTGGCCTTCTTATCTTGTCAGTTCCTCTTGTCCTCACTGTCAAAAAGCCACCATAATACATGAAAGTATAATTCATCCTTTCAATCATTTTCAGAATTGTCCATCAATAAAGTGCAAAGCTGTCCATCCACATTTCTATCATTTTCCATGGTGTCAAACAAAAGCAAGGATGAGTCATTATGATTCCTGTTGATTTTGATTAAGCAGTCATATATTAATGAAATTCTCTTGCCCTGTCAAACAATGAGTGGTAAAGAAAACTATAAAAAAAAAAAAAAAAAAAAAAAAAAAAAAGAAAGGAAAGATGAAGAAAAAAAAAAGTCTTTCAGTCCAGTAGTGGGCGCTTGAAAAACTGCCTGTCTGCAGCACCAGCTTTTCGTTTTCTACTGGAGCCAGGTACTGGAGATAATGGAGCAGCTGAAGAAGCAGACTGAACATGACAGGGCACAGATGGACATACAGATGTAGCAATGATGACAGGTGGGGCTGCAGCTGGAAATAGGCTAGACGTGGAGGAGACAGCAGCTACATTTTTTTTGGCTGCTTGTGTTAAATATTCCGAGGTGGGGAAATTGGTGAAAATAAAAAAAAAAAAAGTAAAGTGTAGGGAGGATTCAGGTCATTTCTGTTTTTCCACCTTTTCTTTTCCTAAAAAAGTATCATAACAAACATGATTTTTTTTAAGGAAAGGAACTAAAAAAAATAAATAAACAAACAAAATGAAAACTGACAACAACAAAAACCCCACTCACAATAATAAAATTCTAAGAATCCCATCACCTCCCACCTGAAAGTAATAAAAAAAAAGGAAATTTACTCTTTAAAAAAATCCAAACAATAAAAAATTGGAAAATTTTCCACCCCTGATATACATTAAATTACTCCCACCCCACCAAAAATATCAACTATAGGCCTAAGTATAATTAGCCTCCCCCCCCACCCACCTCCCCCCACCCCCCCCCCCCCCCCCCCCCCCCCCCCCAATCAACTTTTTAAATTTGATTCTAATTACTTTAGCAAAGAATAGAAAAATGTTAACTCGCCTTCATGTTTTTCTCTTATGCCTGGGTGATCAGCATGGCTTCGAAGTTTCTTTTTTCCGTTCGCTCCGTAACTGATCGTTTTTGAAACAAACGATACAGAAACACGTGCCGGCCACATTTATTTTCTTGCACCACTTGCGATATTCATGGCCGTCGTCATCAGTTTCGTTTAGCCATTGTCATCTCCATTTGATTTAATTTGGCCCTCGACGCATGCTACTGGATCTCCTTTCAAAAAAGCCATGACTACTTAATTTCTGGAGCACCGTGCAAACTTTCGTTGTCAGTCAGACGCGCCAATGTTAGCCTGTGAAGATGCCGGAAACACATAAACAGTTACTTCCGGTATGAGATGGAAAACTTGGATCGAACACAAAATCGGAACCAATAAATCGGGTTTTTTTTTTTTTTTTTTTAAATTGACGGAAGTTCCGTCAAGACTGAAAGTCATTATGACGGATTTCCGTCCATAGACGGAAAAGTTTCACCCATGCCACTTCCCTTAGTAACCCCCATTTTTTTTCATTAAACTTCATCATCCATGTCGGGCCAGCGTGCTCTATGCTGTCACACTCCTAGTCTCTGGCCTTAGTCTTTCATCTCTATAAGCCCGGTCACACTCCCAGCCTTTGGCCTTAGTCTTTCATCTCTATAGCCCGGTCACCCACACAGGGCTTCCTCAGGGATGTAAAGATGCTGGGTAAAAAAAAAGGCTGCGTCTTGAGATAGCAACAAACAACAACGAAAACAAGATCAAGAAATGCTAAAAACAATGACATGGTAGCTAAGCCATGGTCATCCTTAACGGGTATAAGACTAGGCTGCACTAATGGCACCAGTGATCAAGAAATGCTAAAAACAATGACATGGTAGCTAAGCCATGGTCACCTTAACGGGTATAAGACTAGGCTGCACTAATGGCACCAGTGATCAAGAAATGCTAAAAACGATGACATGATAGCTAAACAATGGTCTCCTTAACGGGGAAAGACTAGGCTGTACAAAATGGCACCAGGATTTGGCCTAAATGTTTCACTCCCAGATTTGAAACCAAAAAAAATGAAGATGTTACATTTTACCAAAAAATATATAGAAAGGCCATATTAGCAACAGACACTGTAGAGCGGGCAGTTGAAGTTAACTCTCGACAGTCTACAATTTTCTCTACAGGTCACCAGACTACAGCAAAAACTCTGGCTTTTTGCACACAGAAAAAAAAAAAATCTTCAAAAAAATTTTTAAGTACTGTATCTGCCAACTAAAAAAAATGAATCACAAGACAAAACACAGCGTATTTCCACCTTGTAGGTCTTTTTCAGGCGAGAAAAAAAACACTCGGGACAATGACAATGAAGAATGAACAATCACTTAATAAACTTCAAAGACCCCGGGAGGTCCAGTGGCAATGCCCTGGTGGGGGGTGGGGGGGGGGGGGGGGGCCAAGGGGCAAAGCCCCCAGCTGAAATGGAATCTAAGCAGTTTTAAAGACCCATCCAAGGCCTCTCGTGAAGGCAAACCACAATGCCCAAAAAGGAAAGATCTAGAAGTCACAGCACACAAGACGTTGCATTTGCCCCCAACAAACCAAAGTCTATGCATGTAAAAAATGGCTGAACAAACTGTATTCACCCACAGCCACTGAACCGGTCTAATTAATGTAAGCAAAGTGCTACAATATACCTTATTTACCCTGGGCTGCACTCCATTAAACTTTAATCATGCAAACCTGGAAATGGAAGAACAAGACATGGTATGAGACTCGAGATACTAAAGTGTTTCGCAATTTTTTTCCCAAGCGGATTTTTTTTTGTTTCTCAGAAGTTTGCTTTTCCTGCCTCTGAAAATCGGGTGGTTCTCTCAGAAATCCTCGGATCTGAGCAAAGTTCTTCAGCCTGACTGTCATAAGGCCACCCTGGATCTGAGCAGAGTTCTTCAGCCTGACTGTCATAAGGCCACCCTGGATCTGAGCAGAGTTCTTCAGCCTGACTGTCATAAGGCCACCTGGATCTGAGCAGAGTTCTTCAGCCTGACTGTCATAAGGCCACTGAGCAGAGTTGTTCAGCCTGACTGTCATAAGGCCACTGAGCAGAGTTGTTCAGCCTGACTGTCATAAGGCCACTGAGCAGAGTTCTTCAGCCTGACTGTCATAAGGCCACTGCGCAGAGTTCTTCAGCCTGACTGTTCTTCAGCCTGACTGTCATAAGGCCACTGAGCAGAGTTCTTCAGCCTGACTGTCATAAGGCCACCCTGGATCTGAGCAGAGTTCTTCAGCCTGACTGTCATAAGGCCACCCTGGATCTGAGCAGAGTTCTTCAGCCTGACTGTCATAAGGCCACTGAGCAGAGTTCTTCAGCCTGACTGTCATAAGGCCACCCTGGATCTGAGCAGAGTTCTTCAGCCTGACTGTCATAAAGGCCACCCTGGATCTGAGCAGAGTTCTTCAGCCTGACTGTCATAAGGCCACCCTGGATCTGAGCAGAGTTCTTCAGCCTGACTGTCATAAGGCCACCCTTCCAAGAAGACTGTCCACCGTCGCAAAGTTGGACCAGCGGAATTCAAAAGTGTCATTGTGATTTAACATATGTAGCTCACCAAACACTCATATGCATACACACATGAACACACACACTCACAGAGATCACGGATGTACAGCATCATGGCCACAAAGATGTAGTCAACCAGGTCGAAGCCGATGCCATCAGCGAAGATGGCGTCCCACAGCATCAACAGATCTTGCATGGGGAACTCCCGCCCAAACAGCAACCGCAGCCACCGACTGCACACACACACACACACACACACACAACACACACACACACACACACACACACACGCACACACACACACACACACACACCAACCATCAGATTTACATGAACAGTAACTTAAACCTACTGCGGTGGTTAAACAAAATCTGGCCCCTTGTTTCCCTGATTGAAGCACTGAACTGATCTGCACAGCAGTTCACAACTGGTTTTCATGCTGTAGGCCATCAAACAAGAGATGTTGCCTGAAGCTTTTTAAGCAGTTGCACTGTGAATGCAAGAATTCTCCTTTTCTTTTCTTTTTTTGGTTTGTTTTTTGGTTTTTTGTTTTGTTTTTTATCTGGAGATAACTGGACAGAGCTATGTGTACATTCAGTCTTAACTGACTGATAATGTGATAATGTGAATTAATTTGGTGTGTTTAAAATACATTAGCATAAATATAAGTGTTTTGAATAAATTAATGAGTTCAGTCAATGTAATAAGGTGATTTACAACCCCCCAGCTCACACTATCTGCTTTGTGCGATATGAACAACATGAAAAACTACTTTGGGATTCACATCAATATGTGAATGTGTTCTAATCTATGCTACTTCAGCTCCTTGATTTATCTTTGTAGTTTAAAAAAAACTTTTTGATATAGAAAGGGTTTTCCATTTCAAAATCATTTGTAAAAACCCCTTCAGTCTCTGGGTTTTTTTCGTTTTTGGGTTTATTTCTAAAACTAACTCCAAACTAAAAAAAATTTTGTTTAAAACCCAAAATTGCCCCTTTTAAAGGGCCATTTTCCTCTGCCCAAAACGTTTATGCTATCCTTTTCCTCTCTCCCTTTCACACAAAGTAAACCCAAGGGCTTTTTGGGTCACAAAAAAGGGGAGTTTTCTTTTCAGCCCCCATGTACCAACAGACTGATCCCAAACCTCTTGCCTCAGTGCGTGAGAACAAGGTCAGTGGGGGATCCCCGGCGGGTTGGCCCCCCCATTGTGAGAACCGAGGTCAGTGAGGATCCCCGGCTGTTGGCCTCATTGTGGAAAAAGAGGGGCGTGGGATCCCTGGAATGCTTGGCCCTCATTGTGAAAAAAGGTCAGTGAGGATCCCCTGGCGCTTGGCCCCCCAAATTTTGAGAACAGAGGCAGTGAGGATCCCCGGTGCTTTTGGGCCCCCATTGTGAAAAAGAGGTCAGTGAGGATCCCCGGGGCCCCTTTGGGCTGGGGGCCCGGGGCTCCCTTTGTGAAAAGAGGTAAAAGGAGGATCCCTGGCGTTTGGGCCACATTTGAAACAAGGTCAGGAGGACCCCGGCTGTTGGGCCCATCTTTGGAGAACGAGGTCAGTGGGGATCCCTGGCGTTTGGGCCCCAAAAGGGAACCGAGTCATGAACCCCGGGCTCTTGGCCCTCATTGGAGAACCGAGGTCAGTGAGGATCCCTGGCTGCTTGGCCATCATTGTCACGCCAGCATCTACTCCAGGGGATGAGGATGAAGTCCCCCCAAATCCCCTTCTCCTGCATTAGACACTCCGCCTTAAAAACCCCCTCCCCCTCCCCCACCCTCTTCCCCTCATTATACTCTGTCATTCTGGTGTGTCATGATGTCCCCCCAGACAGTTCACTCCATCTACGGGATACTACCACCTCAGCTAAAACCCCAGAGGGGTGTGAAGGGGATCCCAAAGCCTGGTGTTTTAATGGTAAAGTTCTTTGGAAAAGGCTTTAAAATCTCAAAAGACAGACCCCCGACCAGCAGGGGTATCCAACACATGGCATTTGAACAAAAAGCTGGGAAGTGGACCCCCTTTTCCACACGAGTGACGTAGCCTCACATAAAGGCATGGACGCTCCATCACATGTAGTTAGGAATGAATCATTTCCCCAGGCCAAACCCCAAAAAAGGGAGATATTATGGGCTTGACTAGTGTAGCGGGCGTCCCCAAATAATGGGGAATACCATTAAAGAAAAAAGGGGGGGCCTTGGGGTGAAATGACCACTGAGAATATTTAATAAGGGGGGTAAGGCGGTCATGTGTTTTGAACATGATATGCACCACTGGAGGAGGGGGGAAAAAATCATTTTTTAGCCCAGCAAGGGCCTAAAACTCAACCTTTCAGGCGGGGTCCCCTGGACCATCATTTACCAGGTGAGCCATAGATGGGGGGAAAAAAAAGCTACAGGGGAAAACCAAAAGAAAAAAAAAGAAAAAATTCAAAATTTAAAATTTGGGAAGCGGGTTTACTTACACAACCTTATCGTGTTTCAGCCCTTCGCCCTTCCCCTTTCACTTTTCACCCCGTGAGGGGTTAAAGAGGGCCATGGTGGGGGAACACCCCGGTGTTAAAGCCCCAGAAATTAAAAAGACCCGGGAGGGGGTTGGAAAATCATCATCTCCCCAGTGACGGAGAAGTCAAGGAAGAGGAGTCGGAACCATATCTCCAGTGACGGGGGAATTAAAGGGGGGGCGATACGATTCTGGGGAAGACGGGGAATCATGACAGAAGGAGCGATTTTATACTGTTTCAGGCATAGCACAATAATGAAATAATTATTTATTCCCCCTGGTGGGATCTTGGGCCAGTGATTAAGGGCCAGATTTTAACAAAACTTGTATTGAGTAAAGGGGAAAAATTTGGTTACAAGGAGCTTTAAAAAATCTGTTTTAAATTGTTTGATTGATTTGTAAAGTGTTTTTTCTCCGAAGGAGGGGGGGAGAAGAAAAAACTTTGGGATGCGCCTTTTGGGGTTTTTGGAAGTTTGCGTGGCGTATGGGTAAAGCTGTCTTAAATGCTGTGTGCAAAATGCAGTGTGCGGGGTGACCCCGCGTTCGCCGTTGTTTTTGTTTTCCCGGGAAAAAAAAAAAAAAAGAAAGATTTTATTTTCCCCCCGGGGGGGCCGGGAAAAAAGGATTTTAAATTGTACCCTAAAGGGGAAGGATTTCTGTTTGTGTCCTGGGGGTTTGGAAAAAAAAAAAAAAGTATTTTTCATTTAAAAAAAAAAGATTTTATTTGTACCCTAAAGGGTTTGAGGGAAGGGAAAAAAGGAAAGTTTAATTTTTTTTTTAT
Organism: Conus ventricosus; assembly: GCA_018398815.1. Taxonomy (NCBI): domain Eukaryota; kingdom Metazoa; phylum Mollusca; class Gastropoda; order Neogastropoda; family Conidae; genus Conus; species Conus ventricosus. Next base: position 68,795,648 of record CM031620.1, on the reverse strand, counting down.
TTGCTTTGTTTTCTTTTCTTTGATGTTGTGATGAATTTTTTTCATGCGAGTGGGGATTCTCTCTTTTTTCCCGACTGGGGTTTTTGCTAGTGTTTTTTGTTTTTTTGTTTGTTCCAATTTTTTTTTTCCCCCGATGGGTGAGCCCCACCGCTTCTCCAACATTGAGGGGTTAGTTCAAGGGGGGGAAAACCCGTGATCGCCCTTATTGGGTTTTTTTTGTTTTTTTTTTTTTTCTCTGCTTCTTTTCATTTCAATACCCCCCTTTTCCCAGATTTTTAAACCCGCCCTTTGTCTCCTTCAACAGGACAGAGGTTGCAAGTGGGGGGGAAAACTCCTAAAATTCTTCAAATTGTTTTTTTGGTGTTTGGTTTTGCTTTTTGGGTAATGTCATTTATTGTTTGATTGTTAATCATTTTGTATTATTACTGTAGTTTTTTGTATATTGTGCGTGATTTTTTTTCCCCCGTCTCCAGTTTCACGGGGACAGTGACCCCTAGGGGGCTGTTGAGGGCTTCTTTTTTTGTTCTTTTTATTTCTTTTCACTGTTTTTTATCCGTGTATCCTTTCATTTTCCCTTTTTACCCCCCTTTTTCAAAACCTCTTAAACCTTCTCCCCAATAAGCTCCTCTAGTTTCTTTTTACATTTTTATCTTTTTGGTAGGATTTCCCCCAGTTTGTGTTTCTTCCCCCCTTTTTTTTAAATTTTTTGGCTTCCATTTTTTTTGTAAATTTATATTCATTTTTTTTATAAGGCGAACATCTGTTTTTTAAAAAACATTTGAAATTTGAAGAAAGACTGACATCAAAAAATTTAAAAACTAAAACTTTATAAAGAATTTTTTTTCAGAAAACTTTTTTGTGTTTTTTTCCTTTCAAGGAAAAAACAGATTGCATTAACGCATTTTTTTTTTTTAAAAAAACAAATTGATACCTGTTTTCGAGAACAAAATTTCGGAAAAATAATTCCTTGTGTTTCATATCACTTGTTTTAGTAAGTGTTTTTGTTTAAAAAACCAAATTTAATTTTTATTTTAAATACTAAATTACGTTTTTTTTGGGAAAATAAAACGCCATCATAATCGCCTTATTTTTATTCAACTTAGAAATTGTTTTTTGTTTATATTGTTGACGGTTCATTATGGGTGTTTTGATAAATTGTTCAACAAGCGGAACTTGGGTTTTTATGGGGAAAAACTTACCAAATATGTGCAAAAATGCATAGATAGGGGAGACAGGGTTAAAAGAGAGAGAAGAAAATCAAAGGAAACTAGAAAATGAAGAAATCAAAGGAAACTAGAAAGTGAAGAAAACCAAGGAAACAGATTTGAAGATAAAAAATACAGGGAAGCTGAAATTGAAAAAAAAAAGAACAGAGGGAACTGAAAATAAAGAACGTCAAAATTAAATTGAGGGGGTTGAATTTGAGACCGATGCTGGATTAAAGATTAAAAGGCTCGAGAGAACCTCCCCCAGTTCCACCAGTCGGTTTCCCCAAACGCGCCTCAGTCAAAATCCAAAATTTCCAAAGTTTCCGCCTTTTCGAGGGAAAAAACGGGTACACGAAGTTTTCTTTTTCCCATTTGAAAGACGCAACGTCTGTGGTTGGGCCCAAAAAAAAAGGGACATTTCATTTGCGTCGTTGTTTAAAACCAATGCCCACCAGATCGCCAAGGACCCGCGAGTTTCCCCTTTCTAATCCGTCGACCAGACGACGCTAAAAAACCGGGAACGACTTTTGCTTTCACCACAAACCCAATGCAATTGCGAAAAAGTCTTCCCGGGACTTCCGTTCTGGACGCCCTTTGGGTTTTTTTTGCACGAGTTTTGGTGGAGTAGTTTCATGCTGGAAATTTTTAAATTTCGGGGTTTTTTTCCGAAGATTTTCTGGGGAAAAAGGCGGATCAAATAACATGCAACTTGCAGAATTTTATTTTTTGAAGTATATTGATGAAAGGCTATTTGCGGGCTACCCTTTAAGAAGATTTGAAGCAAGACGAATGGACGCAATCTTGCCTAGTTTGAAAAAAGATCGACTGTGACTGTTTTGAGGCCAGAATCAAAAAGATTCGGCGATGTAATGACGAGTCGAATAGCCCATTGCTGTGGGCCCAGACCCCCCAAAAAAAAAAATTCAAAAAAAAACTGTAGGATTCTTTATTCTTGACTGAGTGGTTGGCGACAAGAAGTGAAACCCCCCAAAGTTTCCCCTTTTTTTGATAGCCCGGAAAATGGGTCAGTCGTGGGTTTTTGTTCCCACAATTTGCCGTAGGAGCATCCCCTTTTTCCCTTTTATTTCAGATGAATTTTGGCAGACTTTTAACGGAAACAAATTTATTTTGTGCCAAAAACAAGCAGAAAAAAGGTGAACAAAACTTGGCCTGAAATAAAAACTGCCTGTTTATCAAAAAACAAAGAGGAGCCGGACAAAGGTACATCATCACAAGTGTGGTGTGTGTTGGGGGGGAAAGGGGGGGGGGGGGGGGGCTCAGTGCACTTGTGCAAAAGCACATTTTTTTGAATTCCATCACAATTAAAGCCCAGATTCTAATCTGTTCTTGTTTTTTTTCCCCTCAGTTAGAAGCAAATCTTCTTGTATGTGGCCTTCAGTTTAACAAAATTGTTTTAAGTTTGGGTTGTTGTTTTTTTCTTCACAAAAAAAGTTGATTTTTTAGTGTGCATACATACAGAATGACTTTATTTTGTTCCTGAGGGTTTCAGTACTTTGTTTAGACTTGGAAAATCACTCTGTGCTCCTAATCCATGATGTTTCTGTGGGTACAGTGATTAGGGAAAATTGTTTTAGGCACTGAGAATACCGAAGTACAGTTAGTCTGTTCGTTTGGGGTTTTTTTCCTCGTGTCCCAGTTCACTATATGTGGGGGAAATGGTTGGTTTGGATGAAGTGATGTCTTTGAATTTTTTTCATTATTTTACAGAATAGATAAGTTAAAAACAAATTTTCTATTGAGTTTCTTTATGGCAAGTGTGTATGTGTTGCGGAGTTACCTCTCTTGGCATGGTATTCTCATAGTCATATCGCACAAAGTCATGCGTAGGCAGAGGGTTAATGGTAGCGCTTTGGCATTGTACCACACACTCGCAGCGAAACAAAATTTAACTTGGGATCAGTTGAAAGAAGAACTCCTCAAGAAATTTCAATGTTCTGCTGATCGTTTTCGCGAACGTTTTCCGTTCTGTGCGCCCTGACAAAGGGAATCATTTCCGTCGTTTTTAATTCGTATGAGTCATTGTTTAGATCGAGGGATCGATTTATCAAAAACGAACAAGACTTTCAATCACTGCGAGATCTCCTTCTTAGGGAACAACTTTTCCAGAGCGTGAGCAAAGATCTGGCCACTTTCCTTAAAAAAAGGAAATTTTGAAAGCGTTGAGAAAATGTGTCTGATGCTGATCAGTATTGTATCGCTCACCAGATAAGGGCGTGGCTAGGAAAGGAGATAATTTCCTTTCTTTGAGTCTCATGCGTCATGTACTATCCCATCGGGACAGGGAAGTTACAGGAAAGGAAATCGTGGGTCATTTTTGAGTCCTCAAGGATATACTTATCCTAGGAACGGACAGGGATCTTTCCGCGGTTCGAGTGACTTTCGTCAGTACCAGTACTCACTGCCGGAAAAACCCGTTGCTCCTCAGCAAACGTTCCGAGGTCATGGACAACGACCACCACGTAGACCTTTTGGGCCAGTTCGTGGACAGAACAGAAGTTCACAAAATCAGTCAGCTGCCGATCAGACAATGCGATGTTTCTTTTGTGATGGCAAGTTCCATTTGAAAAAGAATTGCCCTTTCAAACCAAATGATTCAAAATCCGCATTAGTCTCCACTGATTGTGAAGAAGGCCTTGTTTTGGCACCACATCAATCGGTGATGGACTGGTGTTAGAAAACGGAGCCATCAACGGATTGCAGGCTTTGGTTTTGCGAGACACTGGGTGCACCACCGCTGGTGTAAGAAAATCTTTCGTACTTCAAAACCAGTATCTCAACACTGTCCAAAACTGTAGGTCGTTTGGAGGCAAGTTTGAAATGTTTCCGCTGGCAAAAATTTCGGTCGACACACCGTACTACTCCGGATTTCTTACCACCCGTGTTATCGATAACCCAGTCTGCGACTTGATCTTGGGCAATTTGCCAGGTGTCGCTACAGTACATGGTGGTGCTGGAGGATCGTTCGTTCCTTGTCTTGTGAGTACCAGATCAGACATCATAGAGCAGGGAAAAGCTAAAAAGCCGCTAAAAGTCTCAAAACTGGATGAACTCCAGATTACCCAGATGATCTAAAAGAGATGCAGGGAAAGACGAGACGCTGACGACAATACATTTCTGCTGCTAAACAGACTGTCACTGACATACCAACGGACAAACCAACGTACATACTGGACTCTGACATTCTCTACAGGTGTGTACCTGGACAGAACAACAAACAAGTTGTGGTTCCAAAACCACTTAGAGAAACAGTACTACACACGGCTCATGATGCATTGTTCGTGGTCACTGCGGAATCAAAAGAACATTAAAGAGAGTTCTTGATTCTTTTATTGGCCAGGTGTCACAAAGGAAGTTACAGAATACTGCCGCTCATGTGACATCTGCCAAAAGAATCTCAGAAAGGTCGCGTCCATGTCCACCTTTGCACAAAATGCCTCTCATTTCCGTTCCATTTCAGAAGGTGGCTATTGATCTTGTTGGGCCTTTACCACTGTCTTCTTCCGGATATCGCTATATCTTAACTTTGGTGGATACAGCGACAAGGTATCCAGAAGCGATTCCACTGAAGAAAATTGATACAGTGTCTGTCGCTGAAGCCTTACTTGCGATTTTTTCCAGAGTGGGTCTTCCAGACGAAATTCTCTCGGATTGGGAACGCAATTCATTTCCGATCTCATGAGAGAAATTTACAGACTGTTGTCAATCTCTTGCATTTAAACAACGCCATATCATCCCAATCGAATGGAATGGTTGAACGTTTCAATGGAACGTTAAAGTCCATGTTGAGAAAGGTTGCAAGGCAAGAACCCCATGAATGGGATCGTTTCATACCGGCTTTGCTTTTCGCATACAGGGAAATGCCGAACGAATAGCTGGGATTTTCACCATTCGAGCTTCTTTTCGGACACTCGCCAAGGGGTCCTTTGGATCTACTGATGACACAATGGACGGAAAAGACGGACTTTACCTGACAGTAAAATTGTTTACCAATACGTTTATGAACTGCATAATCGTTTGAAGGATGCATGTGAGCTTGCTAAAACAGTCGGCTGATAGAAAAACAGATGTGTACAAGGTCTTTGCAGACAGAAAAGCAAAGGCACGTTCCTTCAGTGTAGGGGATAAAGTCCTTGTACTACTCACTGATGAACATAACAAGCTTCGTTTTATGTGGAAGGGTCCTTTTCAGGTGGTCGAAAAACTTTCTGCAGTTAATTATAAGATCAAAATGCAAACACTGAGAAGGTATTCCATGTGAACATGTTGAAAAGTATGTTGAACGTACAAATGTTGCCATCAACCAGTCAGTTGAATGGATATGTCCTATGTCAGAAACCAGAGCTGCCACCTGCTCATGCGGCTTACAGTAGCATTTCACAATTTTCACAGTAGCATTTCCAATTTGACAGTAGCAACTTAATTTTGCGCGCGTTCTAAAAAGAAATCAGGCCTATAACCAGTTTTACGGACTACATTAAAGCTACAGTACTCTTAGTATATCTATAAATGTTATTATACAGAGATGAAGCAGAGGAAGAGGCAAATTGTAAAAAAAAATCTACGTGCTACAGTAAAACCGAAAGCGGAAATGCATTTCCCGACAGACCGATAGAGACGTTACTTAGCGCTGTCCAAACAAAACGAAAGTATCTTCGAATTTTTTTGTTTCGCTGTAGCATTTAATGATCGTAGTAGCGTCGTAGCAAGCATTCTCTTGGCGTAGCAAACTACGGCGATCTCGTAGCAGTTGGCAGCTATGAGAAACTGATGTCAACATGACAGATATTATCAGTGATGTTTTTTGTACCCAATGTAGCGTACGGGGACAGGTCAAAGGTTGTGAAAACAGCAAAAGTAGGAGTGTTAACATCTACCAGTGCAGATGATGTTGTACCCTTCCTACTCTGTCTATCAAAGGTGAAACCTTATGATGATGTGGTTCTGTCGAATGATTGTCTGCAAGTCAGACAGAACAGCTCAAAGAAATTTTGAAAGACTTTCAGGATGTGTTGACAGATACCCAGGTACAGTGACTGGTATTGAACCCCATAGTATTCAGTTAACTACTGAAATACCAGTGCGAACCAGACCATACCCCTCCCCCAAATTTTCAAAAAAAGAGGTTGTCGAGAGAGAAATCAAAGTAATGCTGGATTTTTAAAGGTCATAGAACCTTCTACATCTCCGTACAGCTCACCAGTTGTACTGGTGGACAAACCTGATGGCTCGGTGCGGTTCTGCATCGATTACAGGAAATTAAATAAGATCACTGTGTTCGATGCCCAGCCCCTCCCAGACATTGAAGAACTTCTGTGTCAGCTCTCAGAAGGAAATTATTTTGGAAAGTAGACTCGACTAAAGGATACTGGCAGATTCCAAAGGCTGAAGCTGACAAGGAAAAGACAGCATTTCAAACACCTTTTGGTCTTTTCCAATGGACGAAAATGCCATTCGGTTTGCAAAATGCCCAGCTTCTTTTGCCAGAATGATGCGAGCCCTGAAACTCCATGAATGTGGTGCAGTCAGTTTTTTTGACGGTATTTTGTTGGCTGCAAAGTCATGGAGTAACCTCCTTTCTAACTTACGAGCTGTTTTTTCCAGACTCAGAAGTTTTGGTCTGACTGCAAGACCATCCAAAATTCGTGCGGTTTTCAAACTCTCGAGTTTTTGGGTCACATTATTTCAGTGGGAAAAATGATGCCAGAAGGAAAGAAAGTGGAAAAGATTTTCTTTACTTAAACCCACTACAAAGAAACAGATCAGGTCACTCATCGGATTGTTGTCTTACTATAGACGGTATGTACCCCACTTTGCGTCCCTGACGGCCCTTTGACTGAACTGACGAACAACAAAAGTATTGTGTGGTCTGATGAGTGCCAGAAGGCTTTGGAGTGTGTTCAGAACACCCTCAACTCATTTCCTGTTCTTTTGTTACCCTCCCTCTAGAAGACTTTATTTTGAGAACCGATGCCAGTTCCAAAGGAATGGGAGCGGTACTGTTGCAGGAAAAAAGTGCTTTGTTACATCCCGTGCAATACGCCAGTAAAAAGTTCTCAAAGACACAGGAGAAATACTCCACTATTGAGAGAGAGTGCTTGGCTATTGTATGGGCATGTGAGAAGTTCGCCAGGTTCTTGACTGGAAGAAAGTTTCGGTTACAGACTGACATAGGCCACTGACGTTCTTGCAATCGTCAAAAACTAAGAACAGCAGATTATTAAGGTGGTCTTTGGCATTGCAGGAATTCCAGTTTACTATTGAACCAGTGCCTGGAACACAAAATGTCATGGCAGATTTATTGTCACGTGTATGAATATTCATGGACAATGTAAATGTCTTCAAGGGAAAGACTATTCCTGTTTTTTGTCTTTCTTAATGATTACGGTGTGCTCACATTTGACAGTGCATTGTATGCTACTGACAATTTAAATCAAGTGGTATTTATGCTTAATTTGCTTGTTGAAGTGACTATATGTTTTACAAGCAAAAACTACTTGATGTTGATGTATTACATATCTATTCTTTGCTTTATTCTTTCGTAAACAATGAAAAAATCATCAAGTACTATTTATGTCTAACTTGCTTGTGAAGATGAATATATATGTATGTGTGATGAGCAAATAATTCTTTAGAAATGTATATGCACCATGTTTTGATTGTGCAGTGAGACAAACCTATTGTTTTCATTAGTTAATTGTCAACAATGGAAAATATGTTTCACTTTTCAATGGACTATAACATTACATGTGGGGAAAAAAACTATGTTTAAACTATGTTTATTTTGTTCACATGTTTTATTGAGAAACATTTACACTTAGAAATTCTCATTTTCATGAGGGTTTTGAAACATATGATGTGAGACAAAGATCAAGGAAAAAATGTGCTTCACCATCTTAATATATAAACACATTTGTACTTTGAATTGTTAATATCCCCAATTGTTTTGTCCATGTAATTTGTGAAATGTATTTTGTGAGATGTGTTGATCAATTATGATTTTTTTTTTTAGAAAGACAAAGTTTGAAATATGCTATTTATGGTGGATCATGATGATTGATTCTATACGTTGATTATTAATTTGGTGAATCATGTGTGATGGATACACTTTTTGAGATTCATGGCTGAAGATGTGTTTTAAGTGAAGTTGTATATCTGTTAAAAAAAATTTTCTGGAGAAAATTTTTTTCACCCCAGGATGGGGGTTGTCATGTGACGTAGCCTCACATCAAGGCATGTGACGCTCCATCACATGTAGTTAGTGATATGAATCATTTCCCCCTGCCACTACTAAAATGGAAGAATATTCATGTGGCTTGACTAGTGTAGCGGGCGTCCCCAAATAATGGTGAGAATGGCTCATTAAAGAAAGAAGGGTGGTCCCTTTGGGTGAAAGTGACCACTGAGAGTTAGTTTAATAAGGGCTGGTAAGGTGCTGGTCATGTGTTTTGAACACTGAGTATGTACTCACTAGGAGGAGGGAGGAAAGAATCGGTTTTAGCCCAGCAGATGGCCTAGAGACTCGAACCTGTCAGGACGCTGGTCCTCACTGCTGACCAGTCATTACCAGGTGAGCCATAGATAGTTGGGGAAAGCTTACAGGGGAAAAACCTAAAGAAAAGAGAAAGAAAGAATTCATAATTAAATTGGGAAGCAGGTTACTTACACGAACCTTATTCGTGTTTCAGCCTTCGCCCTTCACCCTTCACTTTCACCCCGTGAGGTGGTTAAATGATGGCCATGGTGTGGGGAACCACCGGTAGTTCAGCCCCAGCAATTAAAGACTCCAGGGAGAGGAGTTGGAACTCATCTCTCCAGTGACAGGAGAAGTCAAGGGAGAGGAGTCGGAACTCATATCTCCAGTGACGGGAGAATCAAGGGGCGATACGATGTCTGAGAGAGACAGGGAATCATGACAGTATGGAGCGAGTCTTATCTGATGCAGGCATAGCATCAATGATTGAAATAATTACTTATTCTCCTGGTCTGGATCTTGGGCCAGTGTTATGTGAAGGCCATGACTTTACAGAAACTTGTATTGATGTAAATGGGAAAATTGGTTACAAGGATGCATGTATAAAATCTGTTTATAAATTGTTTGATGTGATTTAGTAATGTGTTTTTCCCCGAAGGAGAGGGGGAGAAGAAAAAACATTCGGTATGCGCCTTTTGGTTGATTGGAAAGATTGCGTGTGCGTATGGAGTAAATGCTGTCATGAATGCGTGTGTGCAAAAGTGACAGTGTGACACACACCCAGACAAAATAAATGATGAGGGCAGGAAGGGGTTTGAGTGGTGAAGAGTAAACTAATCAGCATGCTTTTCCTTGATTTTCTTCCTTGTCTACATTGCTCTTGCAACTGAGATATGTCAGGCATTCAAATGCTGGACTTCCCTTTGTTTTTTCTATTTGATCTACTTGACAACACAACTGTTCTAAATTTAACCCTTTCATGGCCACAATAACTGCAACAGATACTGCAGTCTGAATGTCACATAGCTGCTTGGCATCAGGAGCATGCTGTGGTTCAGTTTTTGTTTGTGCCTGTGTTTTCTTTTAAGGCTTCCTCTCATGTATCTGAAGCATCTGCAGCTCAAATTGTTTTTTGTATTCAAGACCATGTATAATGACAAAAAAAATGGTTTAATGGTTTAAAACAGACTCTCCTGCTGCAAGTTGCTTGCAGCTTTGGTATTGCTGGTGATGAAAGGGTTGACTATTTTGCAGATTATTTTTGGGCGGGTACAGTAACAGAATCCCCACCCTCACCCTGTACAAATGTGCAAGGGAAAAAACAGACATCTGATGAAATGCGTGGAACTGACATCACTGCTCTCCCTGTCCCTGACCACATGCCGTAGATCTGGAGCAATCTCCAGGGTCTCCAGGTGAGCATGGAGCTCCAGGTCAAACTTCTTCACGGGTAGTCCTGGATGCGTGTCAGCTTGGTCACAATCACACTGGATGGTATCAGCTCCTGGACCTTGCGAACGGCTGGCTGGTGAACACGTCATGCTTCTTTTTGTGGGTGGCAACAGGGGAAACAATAATGCATTAACCAATCAGCTATCATCGTTTCAAAAACATAGAGAGGAGCAAGGGGAAATTGTGTTTGTCCTTGCTTTTCCTTTTCATGACTTAATTGCAAATTTTGGGGTTATTTAAATCCATGTGGACTTAAATGTTATTGTGATTGCATGATGAAACAAGAAGCTGAATGAAAAAAGAAAATGATTAGACTTTTATTTTTCATCCATACAGCTTCTATATTCTGATAATGTTGTCATAACAACAAACAGCTATATTTTATCACCTTTCTTAAAATGCTTGGCAGGAATAACATGATTAGGCAACCAAGAAATCTGTCGATGTTCGAAGAGAATAATGAACAAAATCCTAATGCAACTAAACAGAATGAAACACACACACACACACACCCCACAATACAACTATATATATGCAAACTAATACATACACGGTGAAGACATGCACTGTGACATCTCTAACAAGGTTTTAGGGTGCGCACGCATGCACACCACGCACGCACGCACCAACACACACACACACACACAACACACACACACACACACACACACACACACACACACACACACACACACGCACACACACACACACACACTATATGATAAACAACCTACCTTAGGAGCACACAGACATCTTTGGCCAGGTACCAGGTTCCACTGTAGCCATCACCTGCAGAACATGTAGCTGCAACACACCAACCATCATTCTGATCACCATCCTAACTACACCATGAAAACATCAACCATCATTCTGATCACCATCCTAACTACACCATGAAAACACCAACCATCATTCTGATCACCATCCTAACTACACCATGAAAACATCAACCATCATTCTGATCACCATCATAACTACACCATGAAAACACCATCATTCTGATCACCATCAAAACTACACCATAAAAACATCAACCACATTCTGATCACCATCATAACTACACCATGAAAACACCATCATTCTGATCACCATCATAACTACACCATGAAAACATCAACCATCGTTCTGATCACCATCACAACTACACCATGAAAACAACAAAGTCAAAGGCTATGATCGCAAACTTGCAGATTCTAACAGCTTTTCTACACAAATGAAATGTACCCTAATTTCCAGAAGGCATAGCAACGTTTCCTCAGAGTTGGCTAAAGCATCATGTTACAGAAGCACCTGAAGTATGACAGAATTAGTTTGGAATCCAAGTGTGCTGATCAACTTGTATAAATGACTCATAAACATGTTCTTGTCTGTGTCAGCAGACTTCAGAGAACTGATCATCCAATGCGCACATTCATCCACCAGTGGCCGATTCTTTTCTTGTCTTTTTTTTAAAAAAATTTCTGTTTTCTTCTTTTTTAGGAAGGGGACACATGCACACACATGGATGCAGGCCCCTTTCCCGCCCCTTGGTTCACATCTCACCCTCCTCATTCACACACACACACACGATTGGGGGGGGACAAGGAGAGGACTGGGAGGGCGACTGGGAGGGGCGAGGAAGGGTGACAGCTTGCATTATGCATGTTAGGATCAGCCAGTCCTTTGAGTGATAGGGGCGAGGAAGGGGTGACAGCTTGCATTATGCATGTTGGGATCAGCCAGTCCTTTGAGTGATAAACAAAAAGTAGTAAGCTTCTGATAAAACCCTGACAGACCGTCTTGTCTTTGCCTTTTTCAGGGCATCTCACTGTCAGTGCCATAGGTCTTTTCCTTTTGTCTGTTAACTTATTCAGCAACTATGCAAAAATGCTGTATGCACTACTAAACATCATTCTCCATCTGTGACCAAACAGCCTGCAGGTGAAGCAGCCACTTAACCCATAAAGCACTGTCTCCTTCCTGAATGGCCTCGTTTTCATTCAAACCCCCATCTTGGCCAAACAGAATGAAATAAGTGATGCTCGTTCTCCATTTTCGTTGTCCTGAGTGTTGTTTATCTTGCCTGAAGAAGACCTAAGAGGTCAAACGCGTCGTGTTTTGTCTTGTGATTCGTTTGTTCATGTTTTGTCTTGTGATTCGTTTGTTCATGTTTTGTCTTGTGATTCGTTTGTTCATGTTTTGTCTTGTGATTCGTTTGTTCATGTTTTGTCTTGTGATTCGTTTGTTCATGTTTTGTCTTGTGATTCGTTTGTTCATGTTTTGTCTTGTGATTCGTTTGTTCATGTTTTGGCGGATGCAGAACTAAAATCTTTTTCAAAGACTATATTAAAAAGAATCAAAGTGGAGAAAGATGCATAAAGACAGGCAAAGAAAAGACACTAATGAGGTGTCTATTTTCAGAAACACAATGAGACAAACAATCATGGACAAGAAAGACCAACACAGACAGGTGGAGGATAAATACTTGCTCTGCAACAAACTTCAGAAACATAGAGACAAACAAAATGACAAATAAAATGACAGAACAACAGAGACATGTTAAAAGCATGCGAGACAAACAGGAAAACGCAGACTGACAAAAAGAAGCAGCAGCAACTGGCAGACAATGCACAGATACTCACTATGCATCATGTTCCAGATACCGGGGATCCAGCATGTCCTTAATGAGTGGCCTTTAACAAGAACAAACAAACAAATATCAACTCAATGAAATGAAGCCATCGGCATGTTTCAGTTGAGGAGTGGCCTTTAACAAGAACAAACAAACAAACATCAACTCTATGAAATGAAGCCATCGACATGTTTCAGTTGAGGAGTGGCCTTTAACAAGAACAAACAAACAAACATCAACTCTATGAAATGAAACCATCAACATGTTTCAGCTTTCCCACACACTAGAAGTGACATCAGGACAATGGCGAAGAAATCACAGTCAAAAATATCAGCACCCACCATAAGATCACCTTTGATTGTCTTGCAAATTACAACAACAAAAACATCATAAAGGATTAAAAATATCCAATCTGGAAAAGGGGGTCATTTTACTTCCAGAGACGCTCTCATTATGATATTGCAGTGGAAAGCTACAAATTCTACAGACTGCATTGGATGGAAAATACCCTATAAAAAAAAACTAAAAAAAAACTCCAATACCAAGATTGTTTAAAACTTTGTAGTCTCCTTCTATGAAGTGAGTGTCAAGATGTTGTTTTTTTTTTACCTGCTCTTTTTCTAACATAGTCAACCCCAGCCCCTCCCTCTCTGCCATCCCAACTCAACACACTTCACCAAGCAGCTCTGCAGGGCCTGGACCTCTATAAGAATGAAACAAAGTGTGTGTTGCATGCTCAGGAACCTCTCTTGCAGCCTTGACATCTTCATCATATGCAAAATATCTCCATGTCAGTTATTTTCTAACTTGAACAGAGACTGTCTTCTGAGGATAACAGATCTAGAGAATATGGAACCTGACCAAAGGAGTTCCACGACCTCAAATGAATTGTTGCTAGTGCAACAGCTGATGTAGGTGCAGGTGCATTTTCATGGCGAAATAATACACCTTTGGTCAGTAGTGGTAGGTATATCACTTTGACTGCTGATGACAGAACTGGTACAAGAAGAGACTTGACCATCTGTAAGAGAGCTTCTAAAAGGGACATGGTAAGGTTTACCAAATATCTGCCTAAGCTTCTTCAAAAAGAGGCTATGGAGTTTTAAAACAACACACGGAGAACACTCTCTTTGAAAACAGAGGAAATTTGAGAAAGAGTTTTCTTAAAGTAGTCTGGGGACAGCATTTCTTTTTTAACATGCAGCAGCCTTGGCAGTGTATGTGCAAACAGTTTGCAACATAATGTCTCTAATACTCTATGAGGTAAAGTGTTTCTTTAGTGATCTGAAATATCTTCTGAGAGCAATACTATTTGGTTGTATTACAGTCAGCTCTAAAAAGATCGTTTGATACTGAGAATTAAAAACATAAACTTGAATCATGAAGGATTCCACACTATAACCAACAGCTGAGAATTTTTTTCCCCAAAGGTTTCAAGCATTCAAAATACATTCATCAAAAAAAGATTGAGAGAGATGATTATCTGTTAATTAAACCCTTTAGTCCAATTCCCATGTCTTAAATCTCCTTTAAACTCCTAATGCTGTGAAACTAGCAAACTCAGAGCTGTTACATCAAGATTCACAGGCCAACAGACTCAGTGCAAGCCAAATTACTGAAGTCAAAGCAACATAACCACTGCACTAACAACAACGCCAGACAGAACCAAAGTAGTTATCAAACAAATTGCAATGAATATTCCAATTAAGGTGGCAGTTAGCTTACACTAACATTTCAAATATTATTCTGTAATCATAATCACACATATTACAACAACAAAAAAACTATTCTGTAATCATAACCACACACATTACAAAAAATTGAAGTTGATTCTCCTTTTTTCTTTTATGAAATAAACAAAATGAAACGTTAGTATACTATGCACAATAGAAAAACAACAAATCACAGTTCCTTGTCCAAAACTGGAGGGAGTAGGAGACAACTGTTTAAAAAACATGGGTCACTCACACACAGACATCACACACATGCACATGCAAATACAAATACATGCACGACACACCACAGCACAGAACACAAAGACACACACAGAGGGACACAAAAATCCCTACATGGTAAATTAAGCACTAGCTGAATCAGCATTGATACCTCTATTGCCCACACTCTGTTGTGATAGTTTAAAAGTGATGTGGAAGAGCAACACTTAATCCTCTAGACTTCAGTATCTGAATATCGATTGAAACATAAAAGTGCACAAACACTGCTCTTCGAGTTCCAGAGCAAAATCTCTTTGCATTGGCACTGATCACTGATCCTCAGCTGTACAAAACAAGGTGCACTGAAGTATCCTACAATTCCTTTGGAGGAGATGATCCTCCTTGCCTGCCCTCTAAGCAAAATTACTTCCACTCTGTTCATTCTAAGTTTCCCCAGAATTAGCCACTCATCCTGTCAAGCTCCTGCAGCCCATAAAGAGCATGTCACCATGTGGTAACCCATCAGAGGACACAGTGCACTGCTGCAGCCCACAAAGAGCATGTCACCATGTGGTAACCCATCAGAGGACAGAGTGCACTGCTTAGCCCACAAAGAGCATGTCACCATGTGGTAACCCATCAGAGGACAGAGTGCACTGCTGTAGCCCACAAAGAGCATGTCACCATGTGGTAACCCATCAGAGGACAGAGTGCACTGCTGTAGCCCACAAAGGGCATGTCACCATGTGGTAACCCATCAGAGGACACAGTGCACTGCTGTAGCCCACAAAGAGCATGTCACCATGTGGTAACCCATCAGAGGACACAGTGCACTGCTGTAGCCCACAAAGGGCATGTCACCATGTGGTAACCCATCAGAGGACACAGTGCACTGCTGTAGCCCACAAAGGGCATGTCACCATGTGGTAACCCATCAGAGGACACAGTGCACTGCTGTAGCCCACAAAGGGCATGTCACCATGCAGAGCATGTCACCACGCAGTAACCCATCAGAGGACACAGTGCACTGCTGTAGCATGCCATATGTGACACATGGACAAAGTGAGTAGTACTGATTGTTTTCCCTTCTAAAAGGTAACTGGAGTTGACAAACTGACCTGTGTTGTAAAAAAACACAACGCAGAAGTGCTGTCATAATGTGTTTCTGATGCCTGTGCAGATGGACATTGGTCACAGACAGAAGCATACACACTCCATTGGTGTGCAGACTCAAAAACAGCACTGACAGGATACACAAATATCACAACAATGCAGTTTTATAACTGGTCAAAGGCAGCCACGTGAAGTCTGATGACAGTTCTTTACTTAAGGCACTGTAACTTTATATCAATACACAACAATACAGATCAAGTATGCATGCACACACTCTCTCTCCCCTCTCTCTCTTTCTTCCCCCATCTCTCTCTTCCTCTGTGTTTTACCCGCTCTCTAGAATATGACCTTTACACCACGAAATGGGTAACTTATCATAGATGGGGCATGTCTAGTTTTTACAGGATGTAAATGTATTTTTTATGCTCTTTCTGATGACGAAAACCATTTCAAAATCCGATGTTTACTCGTGAGATACATTGGAAAGGATGTCTCTCTGACATGTTGTTTCAAGGAATTCACCAAAAAGGTATCTGATTCCTTGTTTTCTGTATGTGAGCAGTGTGCTCAGCCTGAAGTCTGCCTTGAACATCCTTTGTTGCAGATCCCCCAAATTCTGACCATCAAAGCGACTCTACAGTTTTATCCCATATAAGATATCTGGGAAGATTTCAGCATTTAGATGTGCCATCTGAAGACAGAGGCTGATGTATAAGAGACCAACATTTGCAAAGTGATTTAATTATGCTGTACAAATTTCTTTCTCTTCTCTTTTCTTTTCTTTCTTTATTTCTTTTTTTTTTCAACCTTTTTCACAACTTGTGTTGAGTATGTCTAAAAGTGAAATATGGGTGACTGTTTGCCCAAAAGAACTGTGAACAATAGCTCAAAAAGCCATGTACATTGAACAGATGAACTTGCACTTGATTCAAACTTGAATGGCAATGTGTCAGACAGCCCACAACCTGAAAATCAGCTTTGAGATTATACATGGAGTCCAGATTTACGAAATGTTAGTTAAAGAAAGCTTAGGAGCTGGAGGATCAAAAACTGCCTGTTATAACAATTGTCGATTATCATCATCATTTTCAAAGGATGGCTTATACAAAAAAGTCACTTCTGGTCTATGTAGTTTCTTTGACCTGCAGGTCATCATTTTTATTTTTAGGCCCCCTGGCAACATTTTACTCGACCTAACAAAAAGGAATTACTTAAACAACTAAACAACAAATTCCTATATTCTGCATTACTGTCAATGGAAGTTGTGAACCATATTTCACCAGGAAATACAGGAACAACAAACACCATCTGGGTTTCTAAAGTTAAAATGCAGGAGTAACAAATGCCATGTGGGTTTCATTCTTATCATACAGCCACTCTAGGTCTCCTCGCAAGATCTGTACCATACTCTAACATAGCCAGGACTCAGCAGTTTAAAAGTACGGGAAACAACGAATACTGTCTAGGATTATGAAGCTTAAACGCAGGGACAACATATGCCATCTTAATTTCTGCAACTTTAATGCAAGGACAACAATTCCCATTGAGACTTCTATACTTTTGATGCATAGGTAACAACCGCCATCTTGTATTCTGAAGCTTTAATGCAAAGATAACAAGCACCATCTAGGATTCTGTGGTTCAAATGCAGACAACAAACAGCAACTAGAATTCTGCAATATAAATGCAAGGACAACAAACACCATCCAGGACTCTGTAGTTCAAATGCAGGGATAACAAACACCACCGAAGATTGTGCAGTGTAAATGGAGGGACAGCTGACGTTATCATGGACACTGCAGTTTACATGCAGGAACAGCGCCATCTAGGATTCAGCAGTTAAAACGCAAGGACAACAAACAGCATCTAGGATTCTTCAGTTTAAAATACAGGGACACCAGATGTCACTCAAAATTCTGCTGATAACCTTTTTTTTTCTTTCTTGAAGACAGACTGCTATCAAGACACCGTTATCCATTGAACAACAACCGACGAAACCAACATGCATCAAACATGAGAGATGAATGTCACACCATTCAACAAGGGGAGAGAACTCACTTGCCAACAGTGTGTGTCCTGATCAAATTATTGGAACAGCCGCAAAGACAGAGGAGAAAGAGACAGAAGCAATGTTGCAGTAACCGGGTGCCATGTTTACTCAAGATGACTACATCAATAAACATACAAGAACACCTTTCAAACAGGCATCTCATTATGCAATTTCACCTTTCAAACAGGCATCTCATTATGCAATTTCACATGTAAACCATGTCTTTTATTATCTACACACACAATGGCGCACACGCGTGCACACACACACACACACACACACACACGCACATGCAGAATTATAAGTATGCATTATTTAAAACATACACACACACAACAAAACTGTAAAATACATTCATATTGAAATAGTATATATAGATCTTTATAGAACAAGTAAACTTCATATGTACATTAAAAAATATAATACAGTTTAATGCATAAATACTTCACTCTCCTCATACTTGCATAGTACACTGTTATGTATTTGTCTAATCAAATCATGCTGTTCAAAGCAAAAGCTGACCATGAAAGCCACATCAGGATTGCTGTTGTGTCATTGTGAGTTCTGCGTTTTCAAACATAACCAGCAACAACATGAAAACCTGATACATCCTACTGCTCCAAAATAAATCAAGAAACGACAGAAGTAAGAAAAAAAAATGATATGCTACACCACTGACATCCAGCAGTCCATCAATCTAAGGTGACTGTGAGGTCTCCCACCAGAGGACATCCAGCACTGCCAGCTTCACACAGGAACGCTGTGTGCTCTGGTTCTGATGTCAGCTCCTACAAAGCCTTACCATGACTCAAATCCTTAATCATTGGCAAAGCGACAAATGAGTGAGTGGCAAGCCGCTGTTATCTGATGTCAAAGGTTTACCTCACTCCATACAAAGTACAGTGATTGTGGGACCGCTGTTCTCAAAGTAAAACAATCAAGTATGATTCTGTACTTTTGGTTTGTGAAACTAAATGGCTTGCTCCACTTGTCTGACTACCAAAGAATTAAGGTCATCCTCACGGTGATGTTCTGGTGGATATGTCAGGCTTCAGTGTATTGGAGATGACCCTAACTTTTGCTACAAGCATCAAAAAAAGTGCTGCAAGCTTAAACAAAGAACAAATAAACAGAAACTGTCACTAAAACTTTAGTGAAGCTACTAAGCTGCTTCAAACTTTAGGCTCAGACATCAATATTCAGGCGTTTATCGCAAAATTATTACTGGTGTACTTTTCAATTAAAATGAGCGTATTTTCTACAAAGTATGAATACACATCTTCCAATTTTTTTAATAAGACTGTGTGTGTGTAAGTACTAGTTGTACTACGACATAACAGAGGGTAAAGCTCAGCTAGTGGACTCTCCCAGTAACTACAGAAGAAATAGTTTCTCCCAATATACATAACTTTGAAACCTGATTCATCAGTATACTTTGACATCAATTCATGCTTTCCCGCCAGTCTTTTTTTTTCTTTTCAATTTCAGGACCTGTTTCCCCCTTGTTCCACAGTGTCAGAAAACTCTCAGACTTGGGCACAGCCAGGTGCAATCTCACCTGTGAGAGTTGTCACCCTTTAGTCAAAGCGCACCAAGACAACAAAAATTTTATGCAAGTGGCAAGTGCAATTACTGCTCAAGAAGTTTGTCTCTTGATTTTTGTTGCTGTTATTGTTGGTTGGTTGTTGTATTCATCATATTTTTGCCAAAGACGTACAAAATATGGCAAAATTGTGTGGGTAACGGGTCTGACTGTCGATTCTGATGATCATGACGGCTATTCCTGAGACTTCATTTACCCCAGGTTCTCTTGCCTACAATTCCACTATTTCACATCTCCATGGATAATTCTCTGAAATATTTTATGGATCACCCTTCTTTTGTTCAAATTAGTCATCCCTGTGGTGGCAAAAAAGGGGATGATATCACAGCATGAGAGATGAAGAACTACTGGAAAGTGGAACGAAACCCTGGAAAACGCGCAGTTTGATGGGCCAATGCAATCGTTACAATATCTTTACTTTAGAAATGTCTGGTCTTTACTGTTCATTTTCATGAATTTTACTTGTACCAATCCATGCAAATGCCCAGTATGCAAAAGAACTGCATGGGGGTGAAACCCTCCACTGGGGGAGTTTATTCCCCCATGCTTGCCGCTACGCTGAAGAGGTCATTGACAGAAGAGGTCATTGACAGAAGAGGTCATTGACAGAAGAGGTCATTGACAGAAGAGGTCATTGACAGAAGAGGCCATTGACAGAAGAGGCCATTGACAGAAGAGGTCATTGACAGAAGAGGCCATTGACAGAAGAGGTCATTGACAGAAGAGGTCATTGACAGAAGAGGCCATTGACAGAAGAGGTCATTGACAGAAGAGGTCATTGACAGAAGAGGCCATTGACAGAAGAGGTCATTGACAGAAGAGGCCATACTCACAGCACATTGTCAGTCTCTGAGGCATGCAGGAAGGCCTGGTGGTCGTAATGCAGGACAAAGATGATGGGGGCCAGTAACTCATGCATGCCCTGCCAACAATCAGTACGGTTGACCAAGCACCCACTCTTTGTCTAGGCAACCAGTTCTCTACTCAAAAGCTTATTATCATATTCATCTCTCTCCTCATCAAATTATGGCTCCCTGAGACAGTCACTCTCTCTCTCCCTCATGTGGTTATTGTTTTCTGACAGGGACATTCTCCTCTCATGAGACTGTCATATTCTGACGAAACTACTTGCTCTCTTCTAAGTAAGCTTAGCATCACACTCTGACACGCTATTCTCTGTCCTCATAACATTTCGCTACTGTTTCTGCTAACAAGACTACAACTATTATCTCCCCTCAAACCATTTCATACTCTGATGTAACTAGTGGTTCTGCTAACACGACTACCACACGCTAACTCCTCATTCTTTCTCCTCATCAGATCACCACAAACTGACATAGACTCTCTCTCTCTCTCTCTCTCTCTCTCTCTCTCTCCTCTCTCTCTCTCTCTCTCTCTCTCTCATCTGACAGCAAACCACTTAATCTCTTGCACCATTAATCTCAGTAAATAAAGTGGGATATTTTCCTTCATAAGTAACTTCAGATATCAAAAATGAGATCAGAGTGACTGACCTCTCTTTGAAAACCTGACATCAAAATTTGTATCATTATTTGTCACAGTAAGTGCCACCTCAAAGAAGGTTTCTACCACTGAAATGCTGTGCTTCTGCATCTACTTTTACCTTTTGTGCACTATCTTCATGTCATCATCTACTTTTACCTTTGTGTACTCTATCTTCATTTCATCATCTATTTTTACCTTTTGTGCACTATCTTCATTTCATCATCTACTTTTACCTTTTGTGCACTATCTTCATGTCATCATCTACTTTTACCTTTTGTGCACTATCTTCATGTCATCATCCACTTTTACCTTTGTGTACTCTATCTTCATTTCATCATCTATTTTTACCTTTGTGCACTATCTTCATTTCATCATCTATTTTTACCTCTGTGTACTCTATCTTCATTTCATCATCTACTTTTACCTTTGTGTACTATCTTCATTTCATCATCTATTTTTACCTTTGTTCACTATCTTCATTTCATCATCTATTTTTACCTTTATGTATTATCTTCATTTCATCAACATAAGGTTTGCTAGGATTTAAGAATAAAACATCTTAACTGCATGAGCCACTTTAAAAACAAAACAAAATATTCTCAACATTAATTATATTAACCCTGCCTGCACAATCATCATGGACTGTGTATAGCCACCAGATAATGGCTAAACATGTCCAGGGGGCAACAAAAAAAGTTTTACAATGGCTTCTGACCTCCACACATTCGTCCACAATACCACTTGACACAGTACAAATCGGTGACATTCTCATGTATCTAACTTCATCAGCAAAAGCCCCCTATAATTCTACCCTGTTGAATAAAATCAGAGAAAGTGCATGTATTTGTACCCATGCATACATGGAAATTAGTAGCAGCACAGCTTACTTTATGACTGTAATTTCAAACACATACATTCACCTGTTAATCACATCAATTGGGGCATTATTGCAACCACAAAGTTCCAACATGATCAAAAAACACTCATGAAATCAATCAATCAATCAATCAATCCTCTCTCTCTCTCTCTCTCTCTCTCTCTCTCTCTCTCCTCTCTCTCTCTCTCTCTCTCTCTCTCTCTCATGAATAAAACAAGCAAACACTGTGTATCATTTGCCTAGTCACACCATGCATACTAACTCCCACAATTAACTGAACACATACA
The DNA here is from genome assembly GCA_018398815.1 of Conus ventricosus. Lineage (NCBI taxonomy): Eukaryota > Metazoa > Mollusca > Gastropoda > Neogastropoda > Conidae > Conus > Conus ventricosus. The sequence continues at coordinate 68,773,515 of CM031620.1, read as the reverse complement.
ATCATCATCAATTCAAAGCAATGCCGAACATGCAAATGTAAACATAACAACAAGAATTCACAATTATGGACCATCTGATGATCTTCAATATAAAACAAGATGCGAAGCATATAAACCTACTCCCAGTTTTCCAAACCGCTTATAAATCGGCCAAGTGCTTTGTGAGATAAGAAATAAAGGCAAAATAACGGTTTTAACGGTTATTTAACTGATGTACACTTTTGAAACTGGTATTTTAGTCCTCACTGGGCTAAAGCCTGTGTACATACCAAATTTCATCCAAATCGGACAATATGTCAAGAATAACGGTTTTTAACGGTCAAATTTTGAAACACTATATAGAAAGTACCATTTGTGTGTGATAACCTTTCTATATACCAAATTTAATTAAAATCCACCTATATATAAGAAATAATGGCAGAATAACACGGTTTTTTTTTCAGCACTACATCACTTCATATGGACAGAGGCTCCGATTTGTCACGAGATCATCCAAACCACTTATAAATTGGCCAAGTACTTTCTCAGATATTCCATAAAGAAGAAAAACCGTTATAGGCCGTTACAGCCATTAGTAACAGCTATAGTAGTAAACTAAAACATCGGGCATCATCCATGGCCCATAATGAACATACCTACAAATTTTCAGAAAGATTGGCCAAGTAGTTTTGTCTGGAGCGAGTGGAACACATTTTGACCACGGACACACAGACAGACAGACAGACAGACAGAACCACAGACAGCATTTCTTCATTCCCATTCTAAAGTACTCCCTGTTCTACAAGAACTGGGAGTACAAAAAGCTTACATGTAGCATGCAAATATATGTCTCTCTAGAGGGAAAACAGTGAAACAAAACACACAGATCAGACAGACGGAACAACATTAAAAAAGAAACACACAAAGAAAACTAGCTACTGACCTGCTTATAAGAAATATTTTCATGTTCACGACAATAGTAGAAAAGAACATCAGTAAGTGCGTCTTGCATCTGAGTGTCGCGGAAGAACAGAATTTCTGGAAAACTAAAACAACACAAAAATACCCACAGAACTAAAATAAAAGCAACACATGACTCACAAGTAGACAACAAAACAAATATAAGAAAAATGAGCAACAGCGACAACAGTCAGCAGGCATGAGAAAATGATACCAAGTGAAAACATTCAGGATGGACAAATAACATCGGATCTTGAGGCTCTTCTGTAAATGCATCATTCACAAGAGGGAAATGCTTCAGGCTGATCAATATCTCCAACGTCCCATTCCTCTGGGAGATGAACATTTAGCCCACACAGTTTTGCTGGGAGCAGCAACTGTCTCCACCATGTCACAAACTACGGAACATCAATGAACACTGAACACTGGACACACACAACAAAAGCCCAGCTTCACCAAACAGAAGACCCTTCAAACAACTTCACTCAGTGAAGCCTGCATGCACATCCCCCAAACTACATGGCGTTCCCACAGTCTGCCTTTCAATCCACGATGCCCCCATACTGGGCAACCTTCAGCTACACTGGACACGTCCTTTCTTCACTTCCTTCACTGATCTGCAGACCAGCTTTTCATTCTCTGTGGAGCTTTCTCTGCAGCAGTGCTCTGATGCAGAAGAAACACTGCACTGCTGGCTGTTCCATCACTGGTACTCAGTCCAACATGCACAGGACACCATCTACTGAGCTCCTACTGATGACAACAATAGTCCAGAAGCCAGCGTTAGTGGGCATTCCTTCCTTGGGGACCGCCACCAATCTCCCATCTTGCGCCAAATTTGACTAGGTAAGTGACTGCTTGTTCCTCGTTTTCATTGGCCTGAGAGTTGTTTCCCTTGCCTGAAGAAGACCTAAGGGGTCGTAAAGCATCGTGTTTTGTCTTGTCATGTGTTTGTCCATGTTGTCTGGCAGAGTTATTTCAAACACTTTTTAAGATGTGTTTAGATTTCCGCCTGCAGTCACCTCCCTTTGCTGCTAACTGCAGATCCTTGTTCATACTGATCACTTTGCTACTAACTGCAGATCCTTGTTCATACTGTATCACTTTGCTGCTAACTGCAGATCCTTGTTCATACTGTATCACTTTGCTGCTAACTGCAGATCCTTGTTCATACTGTATCACTTTGCTACTAACTGCAGATCCTTGTTCATACTGTATCACTTTGCTACTAACTGCAGATCCTTGTTCATACTGTGTCACTTTGCTGCTAACTGCAGATCCTTGTTCATACTGTATCACTTTGCTGCTAACTGCAGATCCTTGTTCATACTGTATCACTTTGCTGCTAACTGCAGATCCTTGTTCATACTGTGTTATTTCTTATGTCTACAACATTCACATGATCAGTACAACAAACGTCCAACAGATGTGATATAACCAATGATGCAAATTGGAACATGTCATTATATGAAAAGAGCATCCGTTGTCACAGTCTATTATTCTACGGAACCGAACGTTGATTAGACACTTTATTTTTGGTTTCATCATGTCAGTGTATTCTTTGTGTTACCTTCTTTTTCAAAAAAAGGATTAGTAATAAACCTTTTTTAAGAATATACTACAAAAAGTTTTGAACAGTTGCTTTATGTTGGAATTTTCAAATTTAAATGGATACTTATTCTATTTTGTATGATCATGCAACAACTACTGAACCAACAACACTTGGCAGAAAGATATGCATGCCCCAAGATCAATGTCTGACATGTAAATACTACCTTACCTTCAGAAAGCCTCTACCAATCATTATGTATGTTTGTAGGCCAACGTGTGTTTGACCTTGACCGAAGTGTGCACTCTCCCAGCAGCCCTTCTAGTCGACACATGTAGTTGATTTTCAGCATGTAATCACTCACGAATGGAGCGGAGGGTGTCAGCAACAAGGAAGTCACTGTGTTTCAAACATGCTTCCAGACTTTTTTTTTCAATGTTTACTGTATATTCTGCAGATGAGGACGGCAGAGAAAGAGTTGGTCCGACAAAATAAAAGACTGGACCAAAATGACCATGCCAGATCTCCTCACGACAGCCACCAACTGAAGAGCCTGAAGAGAAGCGGCGGCTGCCTCATCACGTCCCCCCCCCCCCCCAAACGATCAGGGAATGACTGACTGACTGACTGTATATTCAAAGGACCTTAACACTAGAGCCTGGAGGCGGCAATGCAAAACACAAACTGTTCAGCAAACCTTTGACTCTTGTCTCTATAAAAAATTTAATCCAAAATATGAAGTATCCATATACCCACCCTCCCCCCTCCCCCCTAAGAAAAAAAAAAGTTAACATGATCTTTTGGTTAAATGAACATCCCTTGGCAAAACTGACAATATACTGTGTAATGATGCCAGCTCACTGATCCAGCTTGTCTGTCAAGTCTTGAAATAGTTGCAAGATAAGATAATGTTGCTTATAGCCCAGCCGACCACAGAGGGCCACATCAGGGCTGAAATAGTCTGAACTATCCCAACATGTCAGAGAGGGACAGGCACCCAGATTGTCTGAAATACACACAACTAGTTGGATCAAAAAGGGGGAGAGAAAAAAAACACCATCCAAATCATATCCTGAACCAAATTAGTGAATGACACATACAAAAAGTTTTCCTTCTGAAGATCACCAGGAATCAACGTCTACCCAGGCTACCTCTACAGTGCCCCAACGCAGTCAGGGAATACAAAACCAACACATATTACAGTCAAAAGTGTGAATGTGATGTGAAACTGCTCGTAATTCCATTTCCCAATCGATCAAATGCTAAGAAACAAATCTCCACATTTTAAAACTTTTCATTACATCTCACAATATGTTTTTTTTTCCCTGACCTATGTAGCTTTCAAAGTCCTGGCTACCAGACTGAATGAGATGTTGCAGACATCAACTTCTCTCCCAGGCCTGCCTCACCAAGGTGGCACTTTCCCCGCTCCACTACTTTAATTTCCCCTTCCCAGGAGGGAAGAGGCATCTGTGTACAACTGAGTGGGGAGCAGCGGTACATGCAAGTGAGGGCTTGAACGGGGTAAACCACTATCCACACTTGATCATGCTGAACACCCACTGTCACAGATGCTCAACCCACTAGCTATTCCATCTCTCTCTTCTCCCTCCACCTCTTCCCCAATCTCCCCCCCCCCCCCCCCCCCCCTCCCTCTCCTCACCTTCCGTCATTCCAAAGAGGAGAAATACAAAGCAAGACAGTTGTCTTGCAATTGATCCGATTGTTGGTGGGAATTATCATATGTGCAAGGCAACTTTTTTTGTCCTCTTACAATGTCAGGTAGGCTCTGAATGGTGTCAGTGGACGAACACCTTTTTCACCTTTCAGTAGCACGTCATTACAATGTCAGGTAGGTTCTGAATGGTGTCAGTGGACGAACACCTTTTTCCACCTTTCAGTAGCACGTCATTACAATGTCAGGTAGGTTCTGAATGGTGTCAGTGGACGAACCTTTTTCACCTTTCAGTAGCACGTCATTACAATGTCAGGTAGGTTCTGAATGGTGTCAGTGGACGAACACCTTTTTCACCTTTCAGTAGCACGTCATTACAATGTCAGGTAGGTTCTGAATGGTGTCAGTGGACTAACACCTTTTTCACCTTTCAGTAGCACGTCATTACAATGTCAGGTAGGTTCTGAATGGTGTCAGTGGACGAACACCTTTTTCACCTTTCAGTAGCACGTCATTACAATGTCAGTAGGTTCTGAATGGTGTCAGTGGACGAACACCTTTTTCACCTTTCAGTAGCACGTCATGCACTGCTTGGTACTGAAATGTGAAGTCAGAATTAGAAACAACTTTTTTTTTCCAATTCATTTGTTTGGCTGGTTGATTTTTTTCTTCTTTTTTTTTTGTTTTTTTGTTTTACTTTGCTTAATCCTCGTAGTGCCCTGGCAGTGGCATTACAGCCACTCCACATCTCCCTATTCTCCACACACACAACCACACCTAACCATGTCCTGTCAAATTTCTGTGTGAACAGACCACACAGAGCCACAAACATCAAGCAGCAAGGTGTCACCTACCACAGTAGACACTTCACGGCTTCAGGCTCAACTGGATCTGATATCAATCCACAGCACCAGAGATGGAAGGATCAACTCACCAGCTGCCCAGGGTCACTGACATGGGCAGTGACATGCAGAGCAAGGTCTGACTTCCAGCGTAAGCACCTAAGACACTGAAGATTTTAAACCTTGTGCTGCAACTGAAATGAAGCAGATGTGGGGCAGGGACAAAGAGCTCAGTGATGTAACTGGAAGCACATGCTCTGAGTGGAAATGCCCTGTTTGGATACAGCTCAGTGATGTAACTGGAAGCACATGCTCTGAGTGGAAATGCCCTGTTTGGATTCCAGCAGCCAGTCTTCTTCCAGTGAACTTCAGTCTGTCTTCAACATCACAGCAATCGGTGACTTGTTGAAAGCATACCTCAATACTGAAGATAATGCAACACTGTGTTTTGAGCATTACAACAGCAATCGGTGACTTGTTGAAAGCATACCTCAATACTGAAGATAATGCAACACTGTGTTTTGAGCATTACAACAGCAATCAGTGACTTGTTGAAAGCATACCTCAATACTGAAGATAATGCAACACTGTGTTTTGAGCATTACACACAGCAATCGGTGACTTGTTGAAAGCATACCTCAATACTGAAGATAATGCAACACTGTGTTTTTTAGCATTACAACAGCAATCGGTGACTTGTTGAAAGCATACCTCAATACTGAAGATAATGCAACACTGTGTTTTGAGCATTACAACAGCAATCGGTGACTTGTTGAAAGCATACCTCAATACTGAAGATAATGCAACACTGTGTTTTGAGCATTACAACAGCAAACACATTTCGACTCTTTCACATAAAGTTGTAGATCTTCTCAATTGGAAATGTCAAACACAGTTCTTGTGAAAAGCAACAACTCCAGTCATTCTATTCTTGACGTTCCTAGTAAGCTATCCATCAACTCCAGTCATTCTATTCTTGACGTTCCTAGTAAGCTATCCAACAACTCCAGTCATTCTATTCTTGACGTTCCTAGTAAGCTATCCAACAACTCCAGTCATTCTATCTTGACGTTCCTAGTAAGCTATCCAACAACTCCAGTCATTCTATTCTTGACGTTCCTAGTAAGCTATCCAACAACTCCAGTCATTCTATTCTTGACGTTCCTAGTAAGCTATCCAACAACTCCAGTCATTCTATTCTTGACGTTCCTAGTAAGCTATCCAACAACTCCAGTCATTCTATTCTTGACGTTCCTAGTAAGCTATCCATCAACTCCAGTCATCTATTCTTGACGTTCCTAGTAAGCTATCCAACAACTCCAGTCATTCTATTCTTGACGTTCCTAGTAAGCTATCCAACAACTCCAGTCATTCTATTCTTGACGTTCCTAGTAAGCTATCCAACAACTCCAGTCATTCTATTCTTGACGTTCCTAGTAAGCTATCCAACAACTCCAGTCATTCTATTCTTGACGTTCCTAGTAAGCTATCCATCAACTCCAGTCATTCTATTCTTGACGTTCCTAGTAAGCTATCCAACAACTCCAGTCATTCTATTCTTGACGTTCCTAGTAAGCTATCCAACAACTCCAGTCATTCTATTCTTGACGTTCCTAGTAAGCTATCCATCAACTCCAGTCATTCTATTCTTGACGTTCCTAGTAAGCTATCCAACAACTCCAGTCATTCTATTCTTGACGTTCCTAGTAGCTATCCAACAACTCCAGTCATTCTATTCTTGACGTTCCTAGTAAGCTATCCAACAACTCCAGTCATTCTATTCTTGACGTTCCTAGTAAGCTATCCAACAACTCCAGTCATTCTATTCTTGACGTTCCTAGTAAGCTATCCAACAACTCCAGTCATTCTATTCTTGACGTTCCTAGTAAGCTATCCAACAACTCCAGTCATTCTATTCTTGACGTTCCTAGTAAGCTATCCAACAACTCCAGTCATTCTATTCTTGACGTTCCTAGTAAGCTATCCAACAACTCCAGTCATTCTATTCTTGACGTTCCTAGTAAGCTATCCATCAACTCCAGTCATTCTATTCTTGACGTTCCTAGTAAGCTATCCAACAACTCCAGTCATTCTATTCTTGACGTTCCTAGTAAGCTATCCATCAACTCCAGTCATTCTATTCTTGACGTTCCTAGTAAGCTATCCAACAACTCCAGTCATTCTATTCTTGACGTTCCTAGTAAGCTATCCAACAACTCCAGTCATTCTATTCTTGACATTCCTAGTAAGCTATCCAACAACTCCAGTCATTCTATTCTTGACGTTCCTAGTAAGCTATCCAACAACTCCAGTCATTCTATTCTTGACGTTCCTAGTAAGCTATCCATCAACTCCAGTCATTCTATTCTTGACGTTCCTAGTAAGCTATCCAACAACTCCAGTCATTCTATTCTTGACGTTCCTAGTAAGCTATCCATCAACTCCAGTCATTCTATTCTTGACGTTCCTAGTAAGCTATCCATCAACTCCAGTCATTCTATTCTTGACGTTCCTAGTAAGCTATCATCAACTCCAGTCATTCTATCTGACGTTCTAGTAAGCTATCCATCAACTCAGTCATTCTATTTTGACGTTCCTAGTAAGCTATCCAACAACTCCAGTCATTCTATTCTTGACGTTCCTAGTAAGCTATCCAACAACTCCAGTCATTCTATTCTTGACGTTCCTAGTAAGCTATCCATCAACTCCAGTCATTCTATTCTTGACGTTCCTAGTAAGCTATCCAACAACTCCAGTCATTCTATTCTGACGTCCTAGTAAGCATCCATCAACTCCAGTCTTCATTCTAGACGTTCCTAGTAAGCTATCCATCAACTCCAGTCATTCTATTCTTGACGTTCCTAGTAAGCTATCCAACAACTCCAGTCATTCTATTCTTGACGTTCCTAGTAAGCTATCCAACAACTCCAGTCATTCTATTCTTGACGTTCCTAGTAAGCTATCCAACAACTCCAGTCATTCTATTCTTGACGTTCCTAGTAAGCTATCCAACAACTCCAGTCATTCTATTCTTGACGTTCCTAGTAAGCTATCCAACAACTCCAGTCATTCTATTCTTGACGTTCCTAGTAAGCTATCCATCAACTCCAGTCATTCTATTCTTGACGTTCCTAGTAAGCTATCCAACAACTCCAGTCATTCTATTCTTGACGTTCCTAGTAAGCTATCCAACAACTCCAGTCATTCTATTCTTGACGTTCCTAGTAAGCTATCCAACAACTCCAGTCATTCTATTCTTGACGTTCCTAGTAAGCTATCCAACAACTCCAGTCATTCTATTCTTGACGTTCCTAGTAAGCTATCCAACAACTCCAGTCATTCTATTCTTGACGTTCCTAGTAAGCTATCCAACAACTCCAGTCATTCTATTCTTGACGTTCCTAGTAAGCTATCCATCAACTCCAGTCATTCTATTCTTGACGTTCCTAGTAAGCTATCCAACAACTCCAGTCATTCTATTCTTGACGTTCCTAGTAAGCTATCCAACAACTCCAGTCATTCTATTCTTGACGTTCCTAGTAAGCTATCCATCATTTAAAATCACTCTTTTTTTTTTGGTTTTGTTTTGTGTTGTTTTTCTCCGAACTTTGTCTAATTTTCATACTTGAAGGACAAACTGCCTGCACCGTGTTACTGTTATTGTTGTTCTTGTTTTCTTTGCTACTGATTAAATGCAATCAATAGAATTCAGTCAGGTAAGTTGATGGACAAAAGGACTCCAAAGAATGAACACTATGAGAGACAATAAAGTTCACTTACTTCACCTTTGACACAACGCTCTACATCTATTTCAGCTCACAATACACCAACTACAACAAGAAAACTTGAAAAATACAACACTGATCATACAGGAAAGAACCACGAAACACACCACAACAGCCAACAACATGCCAATTCGGTGAGGATAAGCATCACAGAGGAATATTCAGACACGACTGAATGCCACAGCAAACTGATCAGCACACACACGAGGGTGCAGGAGGCAACGTGTATTGGGGCAGACCTGCTGGTACGACACATCGGGGTTCTCCTTGGCAAAGATGAACAGAATGTCCACCATGACATTGCGCATCTGATTGGACTGAAAGAACTCGATTTTGGGGTAGCTGCAAGACAAAGAGGTGCAAACACATGAGACGGAACTTTCAAGGCATTAAGGTCGCTTTCTGGTTACGCATTTCAAAAGAAACAAATACCCTTCATGCAGAATTCGCATAGCTTTTGCTGGCATCAGTTAACAGGCATTTTCTAGATCTCTGAAGATTACTGCTCACTGCTCGTTTTGCTTCATCATGTTCAAAAACAATCTTGCCGTATGCCATGGTATTTCAGACCTGCTCCCCATTTTATTTCTGTTTACTAGTGTTCTTCTATTACGTCTGCTGCTTGTGCTTTTGTACTGCAACCCAGCATAATTACACTCCTCTAACTGTGCATACACTGTTTTTGGTTTCATTTTCCTCATGGGGCCGACATACCTGGTAGCTTAGTGTCCAGCTTTATGTCATGTGATTTTGTGGATAAACTTTGGTTTCTTTCTTTCTTTCTGCGTACGCAGGCTGATACTCCTGCGGACACTCCCTGTATAGCCAGGCAGTGGAGTTTTGTGTGTATGACCCTTTTTTATCCCGCCATTAAGGCAGCCATACTCCATCTTCGGGGAAGGTGCATGCTATGTGTCACGTGTCATCCATACCAACGGCCAAACTGGCCTTCTCTTCCGAAAGTTGGTGATGGGATTTTACGTGTGTGCAAGATGTTATGCGTGCGTTCACACACGGAACCTCGGTTTATAGTCTCATTCGAAGGACTATATGGGGAATGGAGTCAGAACCAATGTTAACTCCGAGGGAAAAATCCCCCTATACCGAAATTTGAACCCCGCAACCCCAGGATCACGAGTCCGGCGCTCTACCAACTGAGCTATCCGGCCCCCTGAAACTTTGGTTTAAATCCAGTGTAGTTTAAAAGACAGGAGGGTCACACTGAACATTCTTTTTTTCTAAACGGATCATTTAACTGCACACAAAAGAGTCCATCCTAAACATGAATGAATAGGATGTAGCAAAATCATGAGGTTTATATGAAGATGGTCTGGACAGAACATTAATAAACCCTGCAAGCAAAAGCCATCAAAATTCTGTGTCAATGTTTTGTTGTGGGTTTTTTTTTTTTACATGAGTTGGAGGGCAGTTTGTAATTTTATTGGTTTCATTTTTATACTTTTTTTCATGTTCACATGTTTTACAGGATGCAGTTACATTGAACATAAGGAGGAATGATGCACCAATATGAAAATATCGTGCGGAAGTTGCATCTATTATGAGAATCCAAAAGTATGTTTGTGTCTGCGCACACAAATACACGTACATACACACACATCCAATTACACAACACAACATACAAACAAACACACAAGTATGCACACATACACACACAAACAATGCATGCATACACACACATACGCGTATATTCACACACACGCACACACACACACACACACACACACACACACACACATCAACACACACACACACCACATGCACACACACACACACACACACACACACACACACACACACACACACACACACACACACACACACACTCAATCACACACAGACACACATAAACACACACACAGACAGACACACACAATGACACAACATGTAACAACACACATGCACACACACACACACACACACACGTGTGTGTGTGTATGCGAGTGAAGACATCCCATTAACTCACGTTCGGATGACATCCTGTTTGATTGTCAGTCGCAGTTCATTGTCCTGGAAAAACTTGTTCCATGGACTCTGTATACACAAAACACACACATACACACACACACACACACACGCGCACACACGCACACGCACACCCAAACACATATATGCATTGACATATGCATTCAGACACCAAACACAATGTAACCTATCGACAGTCCTCATGAACAGACTGCACAGAAACAGGAAGTATGTTGGGCAGAAAATTCATATCAACATGGACAAAAGTGTTCCAGTAAAAGAAGTCTTTGCCCTGATGACTGCTAGGGAAAATAAACCTCAGCGCCAGCAATCTCCTGGCGACGTTTGAAGGAAAATGAAATTTATCCTTTAAAAATGTTCTTCAGACTTAAAAAACTTTCTGTTCAGCATATTCTAAAAGTTCTGCAATGTACCAAAATATGACTGGTTTTATCACACATTCATTAAGCTGACATACTATTATGACTGGTTTTATCACACATTCATTAAGCTGACATACTATTATGACTGGTTTTATCACATATTCATTAAGCTGACATACTATTGACTGTTTTATCACACATTCATTAAGCTGACATACTATTATACTGGTTTTATCACACATTCATTAAGCTGACATACTATTATGACTGGTTTTATCACACATTCGTTAAGCTGACACACTATTATGACTGGTTTTATCACACATTCGTTAAGCTGACACACTATTATGACTGGTTTTATCACACATTCGTTAAGCTGACACACTATTATGACTGGTTTTATCACACATCATTAAGCTGACACACTATATGACTGGTTTTATCACACAGTCATTAAGCTGACATACTATTATGACTGGTTTTATACACCAGTCATTAAGCTGACATACATATGATGTTATCACACATCATTAAGCTGACATACTATATGACTGTTTTATCACACATTCATTAAGCTGACATACTATTATGACTGGTTTTATCACACATTCATTAAGCTGACATACTATTATGACTTGTTTTATCACACAGTCATTAAGCTGACATACTATTATGACTGGTTTTATCACACAGTCATTAAGCTGATATACTATTATGACTGGTTTTATCACACAGTCATTAAGCTGACATACTATTATGACTGGTTTTATCACACAGTCATTAAGCTGACATACTATTATGACTGGTTTTATCACACATTCATTAAGCTGACATACTATTATGACTGGTTTTATCACACAGTCATTAAGCTGACATACTATTATGACTGGTTTTATCACACAGTCATTAAGCTGACATACTATTATGACTGGTTTTATCACACATTCATTAAGCTGACATACTATTATGACTGGTTTTATCACACAGTCATTAAGCTGACATACTATTATGACTGGTTTTATCACACAGTCATTAAGCTGACATACTATTATGACTGGTTTTATCACACAGTCATTAAGCTGACATACTATTATGACTGGTTTTATCACACAGTCATTAAGCTGACATACTATTATGACTGGTTTTATCACACAGTCATTAAGCTGACACACTATTATGACTGGTTTTATCACACAGTCATTAAGCTGACACACTATTATGACTGGTTTTATCACACAGTCATTAAGCTGACATACTATTATGACTGGTTTTATCACACAGTCATTAAGCTGACATACTATTATGACTGGTTTTATCACACAGTCATTAAGCTGACATACTATTATGACTGGTTTTATCACACAGTCATTAAGCTGACATACTATTATGACTGGTTTTATCACACATTCATTAAGCTGACATACTATTATGACTGGTTTTATCACACAGTCATTAAGCTGACATACTATTATGACTGGTTTTATCACACATTCATTAAGCTGACATACTATTATCCATATACAACAACTACTTAGACACAGATTCACTTTTATAGCAGTATGGATCAATCATCCAGTAAAGCAATACTCTTGGTCTGTATAAAATTAATCAATAAAACAGATATGCATGCGTGCAATGCGTGCGTTCGTTCATGCATTTGTGTGTGCACGTGTGCGTGTGTGTGTGCATGTGTGTGTGCTAGGGGGGTGTGTGGATGCGGGTGTGGAAGTGTGGGGGTGAGGGTGGGTGTGGGGGTGTGGGGTGGAGGTGGGGGTGGGGGAGTGGGGGAGATATATCTGGGTCTGTCTGTCTGTCTGTGTGTGTGTGTGTGTGTGTGTGTGTGTGTGTGTGTCTGTGTGTGTGTGTGTGTGTGTGTGTGTGTGTGTCTGTCTGTCTGTGTGTGTGTGTGTGTGTATGTGTGTGTGTGTCTCTCTGTGTGTGTGTGTGTGTGTGTGTGTGTGTGTGTGTGTGTGTGTGTGTGTGTGTGTGTGTGTGTGTGTGTGTGTGTGCGTATGTCAGACAATTCAAACTACTGTCACCTCTTCATCCTGTGACAGAGGATTGTTGATCATCACATTCACTGAGTCCACCGCTCTCCGCGGATTGGTAATCAACTGAAACAGCACCATACAACCATTACGGTCACATGAAACACCCACACAAAACTACTAAGACGAACTGAAACAATGCCCTAAACCATGATGAGTCACCGAAGTACTAATGCAAAACCATGGTGATTAACTGATATACCACCCCCAAAAAAACACTGATTAATTGAAAGATCACCTCAAAAGCATGGTGATGAACTGAACCCATCCACCCCCAACACTATGGTCAATAAAAGCGAAAAACCACCGTACACCATTGTGATTAATTGAAAGAGGACCGCAAAGCCATGGTGATCAACTGCAACATCACCACAAAACCATGGTGATCAACTACAACATCACCACAAAACCATGGTGATCAACTACAACATCACCACAAAACCATGGTGATCAACTACAACATCACCACAAAACCATGGTGACCATCTACAACATCACAAAACCATGGTGATCAACTGAAACATCACCACAAAACCATGGTGATCAACTACAACATCACAAAACCATGGTGATCAACTACAACATCACAAAACCATGGTGATCAACTACAACATCACAAAACCATGGTGATCAACTGCAACATCACAAAACCATGGTGATCAACTGCAACATCACAAAACCATGGTGATCAACTACAACATCACCACAAAACCATGGTGATCAACTACAACATCACCACAAAACCATGGTGATCAACTACATCACCACAACACCATGGTGATCAACTGCAACATCACAAAACCATGGTGATCAACTGAAACATCACCACAAAACCATGGTGATCAACTACAACATCACCACAAAACCATGGTGATCAACTACAACATCACCACAAAACCATGGTGATCAACTACATCATCACCACAACACCATGGTGATCAACTACAACATCACAAAACCATGGTGATCAACTAAAACAACACCTGAGCGAAATAAACTTATCTTCCCTACTCTCACTCTCTCAACTTAATTTAATATTTGGCAAACATGTGAAGAGGTCAGTCTTCTTTCTGCAGTCATAGTTGTTACTCAGGAAGAGTGGAGTGTTAGAACATGGCATTTCAACCAGGGAAGCCCTTCTTCCTGCAGCAACCAGCTTCATAATGTATTAGTGTTGTTGGTTTTTCATTCACACAGTATGAGACTTGCAACAATGAGTGACAGGAACAGTGTGGTCAGCATGCCTATGGACAGTCTGGTGATCCAGGTGTGTCTAATGAGTGACAGGAACAGTGAGGTCAGCATGCCTATGGACAGTCTAGTGATCCAGGTGTGTCTAATGAGTGACAGGAACAGTGTGGTCAGCATGCCTATGGACAGTCTGGTGATCCAGGTGTGTCTAATGAGTGACAGGAACAGTGAGGTCAGCATGCCTAGGGACAGTCTGGTGATCCAGGTGTGTCTAATGAGTGACAGGAACAGTGTGGTCAGCATGCCTAGGGACAGTCTAGTGATCCAGGTGTGTCTAATGAGTGACAGGAACAGTGTGGTCAGCATGCCTAGGGACAGTCTAGTGATCCAGGTGTGTCTAATGAGTGACAGGAACAGTGTGGTCAGCATGCCTAGGGACAGTCTGGTGATCCAGGTGTGTCTAATGAGTGACAGGAACAGTGCGGTCAGCATGCCTAGGGACAGTCTAGTGATCCAGGTGTGTCTAATGAGTGACAGGAACAGTGCGGTCAGCATGCCTAGGGACAGTCTAGTGATCCAGGTGTGTCTAATGAGTGACAGGAACAGTGTGGTCAGCATGCCTAGGGACAGTCTGGTGATCCAGGTGTGTCTAATGAGCGACAGGAACAGTGTGGTCAGCATGCCTAGGGACAGTCTAGTGATCCAGGTGTGTCTAATGAGTGACAGGAACAGTGTGGTCAGCATGCCTAGGGACAGTCTAGTGATCCAGGTGTGTCTAATGAGTGACAGGAACAGTGTGGTCAGCATGCCTATGGACAGTCTGGTGATCCAGGTGTGTCTAATGAGTGACAGGAACAGTGTGGTCAGCATGCCTAGGGACAGTCTAGTGATCCAGGTGTGTCATTTTGATGACAACGACTCAGATATCAGCGGACGTAACATGAATATGACTCAAGTTAACCCAGACTTGGATGATAGTGAATATGAGAGTGACTTAGGAAAGGCTGGTGTGGTGAGCCGCCATGAATGTGCCAAGTCTTCACAGTGCGGGCGAGCGTCGACAGCAGTCAGCCACAAACATCAGACACATACAAACTAATAAAATCACATCAAACTACATCCATTTGAAACTCTTTACACCAATTTTCCATTACAAAATCTGTATACAAATTTTGACAGAATTCTGAGAGCCAGATCTGTTTTGTTTTGGGGTGGATTTTTTTGGAGGAAGGCAGGACAATTACACAAAAACTTATAATATCCCCTATTTGTCTGGCAAGGGAGTAAACTGATCAGGTAGTTACAAGAACTTTCACTCAAAATAATCTGGAATCAAAAGACAATGAATACTGACCTTGCACTTGAGTGTTTCATACTTCATCCGATCTTGATGAGCTTTGTCCGACCAGGCGGACATGTCTTCGGGCAGTACCTCCAAAAACAGCTGTTAAAAACACAACTATTCATTATCACATATCCACCATTGTAAAATACGGCAGTCACACCTACATAAATAACTGTCATAAGCAGAGTTTTGTTATCACACCTACATAAATAACTGTCATAAACACAGTTTTGTTATCACACCTACATAAATAACTGTCAAAAACACACTTTTGTTATCACATCTGCAGAAATAACTGTCAAAGTTAAATCAGCTGTTTTAATCACATCTAAAGAAATAACTGTCAAAAACATAGTTTTGTTACCACATCTACAGAATTAACTGCCAAACCAAAGTTTTGTTATCACACCAACAGAATTAACTGTCCAAAAAAATTGTCATCACACCTACAGTATTATTTGTCAACAACAACAAAAAATTGTGATCGCACCTACAGAAAAGCTGTCAAAATCAGTTTTCTTGTCACTCCTACTGAAGTGACTGTTAAAAACCCAGTTTTCTTATCATATATACAGAATTAATTGTCAAAAGCATACAGTTTTGTTATCACACTTTCAGAAATAACTGTCAAAAACATGGTTTTGTTATCACACATACTGAAAGAACTGTTGAAAACACTATTTTGTTATCACATCTACAGAAGTAACTGTCAAAAACATACAGTTTTGTTATCACGCCTATAGAAATAACAGACAAAAGCATACAGTTTTGTTATCACACCTACAGAAATAACTATCAAAAAACTTTTTTTTTTTACTACACATACAAAAATCACTGCAAAAATAAACACTTTTGTAATCACATCTACAGAAATAACTGTCAAACGTTGTCAATGTTGATTATGCAATCCGCCGATGTGTTTTTTGTTGTTAAATTTTCCGTCACTGAGCACATTATAAGCATTTGCTTGTTGTTGCTTCAGTTCAATAAGTTGTTTATGTACACATCTGTTCATTAAAGAAATGTTTATAAAAAAAAATAAATAAATAAATAACTGTCAAACAACAGTTTTGCCAAATTTACAAAAACAACTGTCTAAAAACAGCTTTGCTAGCACACCTACAGAAATAACTATCAACAAAATATGTAGTTTTGATATCATATAATAGAAATGACCATAAAAAAAAGTTTTGATATCACACTTACAGAAACAACTGTCAAAATGGCTTCTTTGTTACCAAAATACAGAAGTAACTGTCAAAAAATGTGGTTTTGCTATCACAACAGAAATGACCGTCAACCAAAACATTTTGTTACCACAGCTACAGAACGAATTGTTAAAAAAAAAGTTTTATCGCACCTGCAGAAATAACTGTTAAAAAATACATACAATGTTGTTATCATGCCAACAGGTATAAATGTTTAATTAAAAAAATACAGTTTTGCTATGATACTACAGAAATAACTCATAAAACACAATTTTGTAATTATGGAAACAGAAATGACATTTTAAAAAAACATTCTGCTGTAAAACCTACAGAAATAATTTTCAAAACATACAAAATTTGCTATCACCCCTACAGAAATAATTGCAACACACACACGCACACACACACACACACAGCCTTGCAAAAAATGTTACCATCATACAGAAATATTGTTAAAAAAATAAATTTAAAAAAAATGCACGCTCAAAACACAAAAACAGTCTTTCTGTCAGTCCTACAGAAACAAGTGTGAGGGGGGAAAAAAACAGTTACAAAACATCAATAACTGTCAAAAATAATGATCATTTTCTATCACACCTCCTGAAGTAGCTGTCAACATGAATAAGTATAAGAAAATGCAAAACTTTGCGGTCACACTTCCTAAGGGAAAACTGTCAGGACACACACACACACAAACACACACACACACACAAACAAACACACACACACAAAACACACACACACACACACACACACACAACACACACACATACCACACACATACACACACTCTCTCTCTCTAGGGGCCCTCTCTCTCTTTTTTCTTCCCTCTCTCACCCTCCAGCAGATACTGCGGAAGCGACATGGTCTCAGTTCCCCACTAATGGCCTGCTGTCTCAGCCACGCAGGTAATGAGGTCGTTGAAAATGGCGCTCCCACTCCACACTGGAACACACAGCCAGACAACTCTCCTCTGTGTCTCAGTAAGCTAGCTACACTGGCCCTTTCCCCATCAAAGAAGCTGTGTTGGCTTTTTACAGTGCTGTCCTCATTTGTTTGTTGTTTCTGTCTCATCTTCTATGGCCCCTCAGTGTCATTATTCCACTTCACTCATTCCCGCTCCCCCAAAGACATCCTCAATGAAGTCTGCCAGTCTCAACCCAAGAATTAGCCGTCCAAGGCAAGCAGTCATGATCAGATCTTCATGATGTAACCCAACAGACACTGCACTTACAGTCCAAGGGGAGCGATCATCATCAAGTCTTCATGATGTAACCCAACAGACACTACACTTACAGTCCAAGGGAGCAATCATCATCAAGTCTTCATGACGTAACCAACAGACACTGCACTTACAGTCCAAGGGGAGCAATCATCATCAAGTCTTCATGACGTAACCCAACAGACATTACACTTACAGTCCAAGGGGGAGCAATCATCATCAAGTCTTCATGACGTAACCCAACAGACACTACACTTACAGTCCAAGGGAAGCAATCATCATCAAGTCTTCATGACGTAAACCCAACAGACACTACACTTACAGTCCAAGGGAAGCAATCATCATCAAGTCTTCATGACGTAACCCAACAGACACTACACTTACAGTCCAAGGGGAGCAATCATCATCAAGTCTTCATGACGTAACCAACAGACACTGCACTTACAGTCCAAGGGGGAGCAATCATCATCAAGTCTTCATGACGTAACCCAACAGACACTGCACTTACAGTCCAAGGGGAGCAATCATCATCAAGTCTTCATGACGTAACCCAACAGACACTGCACTTACAGTCCAAGGGACAATCATCATCAAGTCTTCATGACGTAACCCAACAGACTGCACTTACAGTCCAAGGGGAGCAATCATCATCAAGTCTTCAGACGTAACCCAACAGACACTGCACTTACAGTCCAAGGGGAGCAATCATCATCAAGTCTTCATGACGTAACCCAACAGACACTGCACTTACAGTCCAAGGGGAGCAATCATCATAAAGTCTTCATGACGTAACCCAACAGACACTACACTTACAGTCCAAGGGGAGCAATCATCATCAAGTCTTCATGACGTAACCCAACAGACACTGCACTTACAGTCCAAGGGGAGCAATCATCATCAAGTCTTCATGACGTAACCCAACAGACACTGCACTTACAGTCCAAGGGGAGCAATCATCATCAAGTCTTCATGACGTAACCCAACAGACACTACACTTACAGTCCAAGGGGAGCAATCATCATCAAGTCTTCATGACGTAACCCAACAGACACTTACACTTACAGTCCAAGGGGAGCAATCATCATCAAGTCTTCATGACGTAACCCAACAGACACTGCACTTACAGTCCAAGGGGAGCAATCATCATCAAGTCTTCATGACGTAACCCAACAGACACTGCACTTACAGTCCAAAGGGAGCATCATCATCAAGTGTCACGAGTTTGTCACGAGGCCTACGACGTTTGACCCAACTGGGGTGGCGGAATTATTCATTGTTTATTATCGTTGTTGTTGTCACGTGTCCGTCCCTTAGTGTGGCTTGTGGTGCGGTTGCACCTTGGTGTAGTTCAGCTCACGTTTGGTTTGCTTTCTCTCTCTCTCTCTCTCTAATTCCACTGCCCGTGCTATTCATCCTGCAGGTTCACGGGTGGCTGGTACCTTTCTCTCGAACTTGCTGTCTATCGGCCTCTCGCCTGTCTTTTTAACCTGTCGCACGTGCTTCATTTCTTTTAGTTTGAAGTATGCTCACTCTGTGACGTAGCGTGGCATGTTGGCCGCCATCGCTGAGGGAGGTTAGCTCTTCACTCGAGCGGAAGATGTCTCTGGGAGCGCCTGCTCCGGTCTTGTTCTTCACCGTATCGTCGAAGGTACAGTCGGTATCTTCAATTCCTAACAGTCGGCCTGTAGAGAGGGACATCACTTCTTCTTTTTCCGCATCTGTGCCTCTGTCCCTCTCGACTGGACAGAGGGCAGAGAGAGGTCGTTTGACCCGCCTCTTCGGGGTCACCCACGGGTAGCTGGTAAGCATCATTTCGTGGTTTGGGTTTGTTTTGGTTTGTTGTTGTTAGCCGGCTTATTCTTCTCTTTGCGCAATTTTCTTTTGTTTTCAAAATTGTAAAAGAAATATTGTTTGAGACCTTTTTTTTCTGGTTAATTCAGTCTTTAACCGGGCCATCCTAAATTATATCCAAAATTCTTTCTCCTGTTTATGCATCTCGTGATGCGGTAGTCGGTGGGGATGGGAGAGAACCTGGTGATTCAGGGTTGGTACTTGCTTGGTCTCGCTCGTCCGCCCCTGTCACTTTCACCGACTCTTATCCTTCGGCCACCGTCTGTTTGTGTGTGCAAGGAGAACGAGTTTTATGTTGCGAGCGTGCGTACGCATGATTTGTCGTTCGGATGCGTGGTTTGGGAGATTTGTGTTATTTTGAAATGTGGCTATAAAATGTGACAATTATGCCATTGAATTATTATTTGCAAATGTGGTGGCAGTTATAAAGCGATGGTCGCTGTGTTGGTTTCTTTCCTAAGAAAGGAAATTGTTAAACGTGAGTGAGAGAAGGGTGAAGATAATTCATATTGGTTTTATAGCCTGTTGATTTAATGCAGTCTTTTACCTGCTTCGTGTGAGAAGACTTTAACGAACATTCCTGATTTGATTGGTTTACTGTGTTATGCTCAGGTCTGTGTTGAGCTGGTGTTGTGGTGTATTTAGTAGACCTCCCCTCGCCCATCATGCGAGTGCTGTTAGGATTTAACAGCATGGGTCAGATTGTACTGACGGCGGGGTTCCAGTGCCCTTCCTCCCTCCCTTTCTTCTCTCCTCCCAGCTACCTTTCCCCCCCTCCCGGGGCTTCACCCGGAGCCTGGACTGGTTGGTGGCCACGCGCTGGTTGGGGCCACGCTCTGGTTGGGGCCACGCTCTGGTTGGGACCGCAGACTGGTTGGTGCCACGCGCTGGCTGGGCCACGCTCTGGTCGGGACCGCGACTGGTTGGTGCCACGCGCTGGTTGGGGCCACGCTCTGGTTGGGACCGCAGACCCGGTTGGTGCCACGCGCTGGCTGGGGCCACGCTCTGGTCGGGACCGCGGACTGGTTGGTGCCACGCGCTGGTTGGGGCCACGCTCTGGTTGGTACCGCGCGCTGGTTGGGATCACGCAACTGGTCGGGACCACGTTCTGGTAGAAAAGCCCGTGGTTTTGACTGGCCGGCCCTGATCCCCGTCCAGGACCTCCAGTAACAACGCCACGTTCCCCCCCCCCCCCCCCCCCCCAGACGCGCTCTTTCACTGTCTGCTTGTGCGTGTCAAGGGTGTCGGCCTTGAACGACTCTTTTCAAGAACCGACCCGGTTTGGAGCACCTAGTGCGACAGGGTGCTCCAGTAGACTTTGGAGAGGCAGGGGTGTGGAGGCACTCCATGGTGTGGGAAGGGATGGATGCTGGAAATGTTTATTTATAATTGTGTATATGTCACATGTGTTTGAAATGCTGTGATTGTGATTGTGTACGTCGTATGGTGAAATGTTTATTTATAATTGTGCATGTTGTGTGTGTTGGAATGCTTGAAATTTTGATTGTGCATGTTGTGTGTGTTGGGAAAGCTTATTTATGACTGTGTATGTTGGTGTGAATAAATGGGGTGTTGTATCGAATCTTTATTGTGTGGTCTCTTGCGGGGCGTGTGAGGTCAGTCACTCCCTTCACTCCCACCTAGACCGATCCTGTCAGGCAGCCTCCAGGGGTCGGTCGTGACAATTGTGGGGGCTCGTCCGGGATGTGAAGGCTCTGACTGTCTCTCTCTTTCGCGGAGTACCTGTTCAGTTTTGTCTGTTTTGTATATGTTTAGTCAGTTTGTCGTGTTGTTCGTGGGTGGTTGGCTGGTGACTCTAGTGTGAAGGGAGTCTCTGGGTGGCCTGAAGGAACGTCGGTGTGACTTGGGAGTCGAGGTGAGTCTAGGGGGAGTCGACCGGACCAGACCCCCTCCTTCCGCCGGGTGCCTTACGCAGGTACGACCGTAAGTCTTGCCTTTCTGTTGCCGCTCAGTCTGCCATTCCTGTTTTGTAGTTAGCCAATTTTTTTTTTTTTACCGGGTTGAGTACAGGGGGTTGTATCGGACGTTAGTGTCTCTTTTTTCCTCTCTCCGGATTCCGTCTGCCAGTTTGTTTGTTTTTTTTCCGGGCCCGCCCCACCGCACTGTTGCTCGTGCTGTGGAGCGCGGTGTTTTCCAGAGTGGGGGCAGCCGGACATAGTTTTTTTTTTTTTTTTTTTTTTTCGGGAGCCCCACCGCACTGTTGCTCATGCTGTGGAGCGCGGTGTTGCCAGAAATGGGAGCAGCCGGAACTTGTCCGCACACACGCACACACACACATACACACATATACACACACCCCTAAAATATTTGTTTTTCAAGTGGAATCGTCTTTCCCCCGTATTTGAAACCGAGGATATTGTTGTCATGGCAACGTCCGGTGCTGGTGGTATGGCGACGCGTGCGTCGAAGAAGAAGGGTATTCAAAATGTAGTCCCTACTATTAGTACCAGTACTTCGACTACAGTGACTTCTACTTATTCCGTGCTGTAGCCGATAGTCCAGTGGGTACTTTCACTACTTCTTCGCTAGGGGATCTTCCTGTCGAGACCCCGACTGGCACTTCCGCTCGGAAGCGTCAGAGTATAGTGAAACAACTGTGGGCTTCTGTTGAGTCACAGAAACCGAAGCCCTCTCTTCTCCATGCTTCCCCTCGTAAGGAGTATGCCCCGGGAGACTTTCCTCATGGTAAGGTCGAGACCCAAGGGACGGGTTCAGACGGGTCATCCTCCCGTGTCGGGAGTGGTGAACCCCGCCCAGGGCATCACCTCCGTCCTGATGTTTCTGGAGCGACAGCGACGGGAGGATGAGGCCTCCGTAGGGAAGAGGTTGTCAGACAGGAAGCCCTTCGTCGGAAGAGGAAACTCGACGTAAGGAAGAGGCTTCTAGGCAGGAAGCTCTGCGTAGGAAGAGCGCAGAGAGGAGGCTGTCAGGCAGGAAGCCCTCCGTAGGGAAGAGCTAGACAGGGAGGAAGCTCTGCGTAGGGAAGAGCGCAGAGAGGAGGCTGTCAGGCAGGAAGCCCTCCGTAGGGAAGAGCTAGACAGGCAGGAAGCTCTGCATAGGGAAGAGCGCAGAGAGGAGGCTGCTCAGCGTAGGGGAAAAGGCTGCCAGACAGGAGGCCCTCCGTCGGGAAGAGTTAGATCAGCGTAGGGAAGAGGCAGCTCTGCACAGAAGGAGGCTGCCAGACAGGAGGCTCCACGCAGGGAAGAGATGGAACAACTTCTTTCGCAGGCTCCCGCATCTGTAAATCAGGGGTTAATCACCAGGCAGGTGATAGAGTTAGAGGCCCAAAGTTAAAGCTTCCAGAGTTCAGACCCAGTGAGGACATAGATATGTTCTTAGAGCATTTTGACAAGTAGCTAGTTCATACCAATTGTCTGAGGAACAAAAGGCCATGCACCTTTTTTCTGGATTGTCGGGTACTGCAAGAGAGTGTGTGCTCACTCTAAATGAAGGCGCGTCTTATGCAGACATGCAGTTGGCTCTGCGTAAGCGTTTCCACCTTACCCCAGAGACGTACAGGAGGAAGTTCAGGTCCATGAAGAAGAATAACGACGAGACCTTCGTGCAGTTTGGTGATAGGCTGCGCAAAACGCTAGGGTACTGGCGTCAGTTGCTAAGTTGGAGCTGGAGGATCTGATCCTCATTGAAAAAGCTCACCAACACTGTGTCCCCAGAGTTGAGGATCCGGATAGGCGAGACAGCACCTCAGGATTTCGCGGCTGCGATTCATACCGCTGAGGTGTTTGCTGAAGCTCGCAGGGCTTATGGGCATCGCCCAGATACGGAGAGGAAGCCCTCCACAGGATTTAGTGGCAATAAGGCGCCGACAACCGCTAGCGAGGTGAACAAGGCAGGCAGTTCATCGGGGATTTCAGCACCCCGGTTTTTGTTTTCTTTGTGGTCGCCCCGGCCACATTAGGAAAGATTGCCCTAAAGGGCCGCCGGTAGTCATGGGGCTAGTCCTTTCCAGCATCCTCGCGCTTCGGCTAACGTGGGGTCCATCCAAGCTTCTGGTGGTACGGAGTGCCCGTGTTTCTTTCTGTTGTTGGTTCATCCTTGGTCGACACCATCAGGGATTCGGGAGCATCAACACTCTTTGTGGATAAGGATTAGTTTCCCCTAAGCCCGGCGGGGCGCCAGTTACGATGTGTGCGGGTTGGAGGGTGGTTTTACCTCCACCCGCCTTCAGTACTCGTTTCTATCTCCACCCCCTACTTCTGTGGCGAAGTATGGGCCATCGCGGTGGAGCGACCTCTGTTTCCCTTATCATAGGGGAATACCGTCACCTTCGCAGATGGACGCAGTCAGTCCGTGTCTACGGATCTGCCCGTACAGGCGTGTGTGGGAGTTACCACACGCGCCAAAGCTAAGAAGCACGGCCGGAAGTTTGTACTGGAGAGCGATCATCATCCTCTCCAGTGCCTGGACCGGATCCGGCAGTCCAGTCCGTCGACTCATGAGTTAGGCAGTGGAACTGCAGAGCCATGCGTTCACTTTTCGCCATATCAAGGGTTCCTGAAATTTACGGTGCTGACTATCTTAGCCGAGCTCCGTAGTCAGCACATGAGAAATCAGTCAGAGGGACACTTCCCTCAACCAGGGTTATATCCCCTTTTGGTCTCTGTATCGGGTTTGTAGTGAAAAGTTTTCACTTCAGTGATGTTAACGGTAGTGAATCACCAATGGTTCGGATTGTTACTTTCTATGGTTGGAAGGTTCGCTTAGTTGTTTGATAAATGTAGTATTATGTATTTCTCGGTGTGATTCTATCGTAGAATGTTTGTATTGGATTTATCGTACTCTGTCGATCACAGAGAGTTGGTTCGGTCCCATTTTTTGTGAATTTGCACATGCGTCAAGGTTCAAAGGAGCACTGTATCTCAGAGAAAACAGATGCTTTTAGAAGGGGGTTTGTCACGAGTTTGTCACGAGGCCTACGACGTTTGACCCAACTGGGGGGCGGAATTATTCATTTGTTTATTATCGTTGTTGTTGTCACGTGTCCGTCCCTTAGTGTGGCTTGTGGTGCGGTTGCACCTTGGTGTAGTTCAGCTCACGTTCGGTTTGCTTTCTCTCTCTCTCTCTCTTAATTCCACTGCCCGTGCTATTTATCCTGCAGGTTCACGGGTGGCTGGTACCTTTCTCTCGAACTTGCTGTCTATCGGCCTCTCGCCTGTCTTTTTACCTGTCGCACGTGCTTCATTTCTTTTAGTTTGAAGTATGCTCACTCTGTGACGTAGCGTGGCATGTTGGCCGCCATCGCTGAGGGAGGTTAGCTCTTCACTCGAGCGGAAGATGTCTCTGGGAGCGCCTGTTCCGGTCTTGGTTCTTCACCGTATCGTCGAAGGTACAGTCGGTATCTCAATTCCTACAGTCGGCCTGTAGGAGAGGGACATCACTTCTTCTTTTTCCGCATCTGTGCCTCTGTCCTCTCGACTGGACAGAGGGCAGAGAGAGTCGTTTGACCCGCCTCTTCGGGGTCACCCACGGGTAGCTGGTAGGCATCATTTCGTGGTTTGTTTTGTTTTGGTTTGTTGTTGTTAGCCGGCTTATTCTTCTCTTTTGCGCAATTTTCTTTGTTTTCAAAATTGTAAAAGAATATTGTTTGAGACCTTTTTTTTCTGGTTAATTCAGTCTTTAACCTGGCCATCCTAAATTACATCCAAAATTCTTTCTCCTGTTTATGCATCTCGTGATGCGGTAGTTCGTGGGAATGGGAGAGAACCTGGTGATTCAGGGTTGGTACTTGCTTGGTCCGCTCGTCCGCCCCTGTCACATTCACCGGACTCTTATCCTTCGGCCACCGTCTGTTTGTGTGTGCAAGGAGAACGAGTTTTATGTTGCGAGCGTGCGTACGCATGATTTGTCGTTCGGATGCGTGTTGGAGATTTGTGTTATTTTGAAATGTGGCTATAAAATGTGACAATTATGCCATTGAATTATTATTTGCAAATGTGGTGGCAGTTATAAAGCGATGGTCGCTGTGTTGGTTTATTTCCCTAAGAAAGGAAATTGTTAAAGGGTGAGTGAGAGAAGGGTGAAGATAATTCATTTTGGTTTTATAGCCTGTTGATTTAATGCAGTCTTTCCCTGCTTCGTGTGAGAAGGATTTTAACGAACATTCCTGATTTGATTGGTTTACTGTTTTTAAGCTCGGGTCTGTGTTGAGTGGTGTTTGTTGTATTTAGTAGACCTCCCCTCGCCCATCATGCGAGTGGCTGTTAGGATTTAACAGCATGGGTCAGATTGTACTGACGGCGGGGTTCCAGTGCCCTTCCTTCCCCCCCTTTCTTCTCCCTCCCAGCTACCTTTCCCCCCCTCCCGGGGCTTCACCCGGAGCCTGGACTGGTTGGTGCCGCGCTGGTTGGGCCACGCTCTGGTTGGGGCCACGCTCTGGTTGGGACCGCAGACTGGTTGGTCCCAAACGCGCTGGCTGGGGCCACGCTTTTGGTCGGGACGCGGACGGGTTTGGGTTTGCCACGCGCTGGTTGGGGCCACGCTCTGGTTGGGACCGCAGACGGGTTTGGGTGCCACGCCGGCTGGGGCCACGCTCTGGTCGGGACCGCGGACTGGTTGGTGCCACGCACGGGTTTGGGGCCACGCTCTGGTTGGTACCCGCGCGCTGGTTGGGATCACGCACTGGTCGGGACCACGTTCTGGTAGAAAAGCCCGTGGTTTTTGACTGGCCGGCCCTGATCCCCGTCCAGGACCTCCAGTAACAACCCCACGTTTCCCCCCACAGGAGCGCTCTTCACTGTCTGCTTGTGCGTGTCAAGGGTTTTCGGCCTTGAACGACTCTTTTCAAGAACCGACCCGGTTTGGAGCACCCAGTGCGACAGGGTGCTCCCAGTAGACTTTGGAGAGGCAGGGGTGTGGAGGCACTCCATGGTGTGGGAAGGATGGATGCTGGAAATGTTTATTTATAATTGTGTATATGTCACATGTGTTGAAATGCTGTGATTGTGAACGTCGTATGGTGAAATGTTTATTTATAATTGTGCATGTTGTGTGTGTTGGAATGCTTGATTGTGATTGTGCATGTTGTGTGTGTTGGAATGCTTATTTATGACTGTGTATGTTGGTGTGAATAAATGGGTGTTGTATCGTAATCTTTATTGTGTGGTCTCTTGCGGGGCGTGTGAGGTCAGTCACTCCCTTCACTCCCACCTAGACCGATCCTGTCAGGGCAGACCTCCAGGGGTCGGTCGTGACATCAAGTCTTCATGACGTAACCCAACAGACACTGCACTTACAGTCCAAGGGAAGCAATCATCATCAAGTCTTCATGACGTAACCCAACAGACACTGCACTTACAGTCCAAGGGGAGCAATCATCATCAAGTCTTCATGACGTAACCCAACAGACACTGCACTTACAGTCCAAGGGAAGCAATCATCATCAAGTCTTCATGACGTAACCCAACAGACACTGCACTTACAGTCCAAGGGAAGCAATCATCATCAAGTCTTCATGACGTAACCCAACAGACACTACACTTACAGTCCAAGGGGAGCAATCATCATCAAGTCTTCATGACGTAACCCAACAGACACTGCACTTACAGTCCAAGGGGAGCAATCATCATCAAGTCTTCATGACGTAACCCAACAGACACTACACTTACAGTCCAAGGGGAGCAATCATCATCAAGTCTTCATGACGTAACCCAACAGACACTACACTTACAGTCCAAGGGGAGCAATCATCATCAAGTCTTCATGACGTAACCCAACAGACACTGCACTGCTGCCTGCTCTGACCCCACACCAGCGGGACACCACCCACCAACCTCCCTGATGACACCACCCACCAACCTCCCTGATGACACCACCCACCAACCTCCCTGATGACACCACCCACCAACCTCCCTGATGAAAACTGTCTGCTTGGTTGCTGAACCAGCATAAGTGAGCACCTCCGTCCGAGAGTACCACATCATCGGCATACACTTTTTCTTCATGAATGCCATCATGAGTTGGAAGTCAACACCTTTGTTTACTTTGGACAGCAAAAATAGATGATAAAAGTGATTAAATCTGGAACGTATTTAAGTTTTGGTTCTACTACCACTAATCCTTTGTGTCATTATCCTGAAAAGATATAAATGCTGCAGAATGTGTTGGAAAATGCCTTTTCAGCACATTCAGGGAAACTTAATTTCAGAACATCTGAAAACTTGACACAGTTTTCTCAAAATTTGTTTGTGATGAGTGGTGTCTTAAACACACTGTAACTCTATTCTAATTGCAAACTCTACAATAATTTTCCTTATCCATTTTGTCTTGAAGTTCTTGAAGATTAATTCCACTTTGCTCTTTTTTGTCCAGAGCTTGGCAATGTTAGGCAAGAGCTTATTCCACAGAAATGTCACAGACAACCATACTCATTCACGGAAATTTTCCTTCTAAAATTATCTTTAATCTAACATATTTACCATGATTCACTAATACAATAAGCGACAGCGGTTTGCTGTCCCTGCCTCATACACAAAGTCTGTATGGACATGAACCCGGAGGGGCCTCGTGCCTTGCGCATGTGCAGATCATTCCTCTTTTTGAGGTAACTAATACCTTGACTGTGAAATCCTAAGGGAACCACGAAGGCGGGGAGGAAGGAGGGACTCTGCATGAGCCACGGTAAGTATATTGGATTATACATAATTTTAGAAGGAAAATTTCCTTTTAATTACACAGACTATACCGTGGCTCACTAATGCAGAGTAGCACTACCCGGAAGGAGGGCTCACCTGTTAATGTCTGGAGGAACAGGAAAAGCCAGGGCGTGTGGCAAAGATGAGACGCTGAGCCATCACAGCTGAGGCAATACCCTTGGAACCATCATTGTGCAGACAGGAGACGTCGCGCAGGTAGAAGTGGATGAAAGTGCACAGAGAACGCCAATACGCGGTGTCCAGGACACTTTGAATGCTGGCATTGTGGGCGACTGCCAGAGACAAGGTTCATGCTCTAATTTCATGGGGTCTTGGTGAAAAGACAACCAAATCTGCCTCAGGCCTCGCGTACACAGCTTTGATGACTTCTCTCAGCCATCGAGAGATTGATGAGCGTCTGACGTCCTCCTTATAACTTTCATTGTAAGAGAGAAACAGGCGGTGCTGCTTCGAGTGAGAACACTTCGTCCGCTTTCTATATGCTTGCAGGGTGCGCACCGGACAGAGAGTGCGGTCTTCATCGTCTGGGGAGAGGATACTGGTCAGAGGATGAATGGAGATAGTTGGAGAAGGAGAACCTGGCGACTGATTTTTGGCTAAGAATTCGGGGAGGAACTGAAAAGACATCAAGCCATCTGGTTCGAAGGCTACATCCCCAGGAAAGCCACTAAGAGCATGGCCTTCACCGCAGCGCCTGAAGCCAGAGAAACAAGAAAGGCTGCCTTGAAGGAGAGGAACTTCAGAGAACACTCCCTGACCGGCTCATAAGGAGGGAGCCTCAGGGAGGAGAGGAGTAGAAACAGGTCCCATGCTGGGGTACGGCGGGGGGGGGGGGGGGTTAAGTCTCTTGTAGAGGGGCTCCCCTGATGAGATCCCGTAGGAGGTGGTCATCTGCAAAGGAAAGGCCGCCTAATTGGCGGATGGTGATGCTGATAGCAGCCCTGTGACCCCTCACGGAGGGGGCTGCGAGTTTTTTTAGTTTTTTTCTCCGACGAGAGAAAGGCGAGGTAGTTCACTAACTCAAAGCGAAAGGGGGAGTGGGGCCACGCCGCATGGGAGAAGCACCAAGAAAGCCAGCCGTTCCAGTGGACACTGTATACCCCCTGAGTGCCCGGCCTGTGAGCTTGCTCTACAATGCCAATTACTGCAAGGGAAGCGGCTTGTGTAGACAGTGTGTCCCGCACAGTAGCCAGGTGTGAAGGTTTAGCATGTCTGGATTGCCGTGTGGAATGCCTGACCATGGCTGGAGCAGGGACATTTGTTGTCAGGGTGAGCTTTATTGGAGGCTTGTGGGACAGGTGTAGCAGATCTGGAAACCACGCGTGGGCCGGCCAGGGGGGCCACAAGGATCAAAGTGGCCAAGGGTTCCCTCGCTTTCCGTAGAACTTTTCCCAGGATGGGAAATGGAGGGAAGGCATAGCCTATCAGGCCCGACCATGGGATGGATAGAGCGTCCACCACCAGAGGCTCTGGATCTGGAACTGGGGATACATACAGCTGGAGGCGGCGGTTGAACCTGGTGGCAAACAGGTCTACTTGTGGTTTGAACCACGCAGACCAGACTGGTTCCAGGACTGAAAGGACCAGAGTCCATTCTGAGGGAAGGATCATGTGCAACCTGCTGAGGGAGACTGCGAGAATGTTGATCTTCCCTGGAACATGCTGGCCAAGATCCGGATGGAATGATCCTCACCCGGCCACCATCAGAGAGCCCACGTGGGCCCCCCACCCGGAAGTGGACGTGTCCATGAACAGGTACTCCTGAGAAGGGGGAGGCTTGATGGGAACTCCCTGGGACAGCCAGGACTGGGAGTGCCATTGGATCACTAAGGTTTGGAACCAATGTCCCAGAGGAACCAGAAGGTCCCAATACTGTGATGTCTGGGACCAACGCTTCTGAAATCAGCATTGGAACTGGCATTTGTGGAGCCAACCAAGAGGTACTAGGGGGGTCAACAGCTCCATTAATGCCATAAGGAAGGCCAGCTTCCTGGCCTGTGCCTGATCCAGAGACAGGAGGTGGGCTAAGTGGACCCGGAGGTGTACTAGACGCTCAGGGGTAGGATATACCAACCACCTCGTTGCGTTGAAGGACATGCCCAGGAACTGGAATTGCTGTGACAGGGTGAGGTCTGACTTCTCCTAGTTGCGAACAAACACAAGTCTTGACAGAGGTTTAGAACCTGGAGAGCTTGTTGGGAGCACAGAGTGCTGGAGGATGCTGGGAGAAGCCAATTGTTGAGATAGGCCTTGAGGCGAATTCCCCTCTCCCGAACATGCATGCAAAGTTCCCAGGCAACTTTCGTGAACACCTACGGGGCTGGGGCCAGACCAAAGGGAAGGACCTGAAATGGAAGACCCGGTCCATCCAAATGAACCGGAGATACTTCCTGTCCCTTGAGTGGATCAGGAGGTGGAAGTATGCATCCTTCAGGTTGATGGATACCGCTCAGTCGCCCGGGTGCATGGCATCTCGGATTGACTTGGGGTTTCCATCTGAAAGTGGAGGTCTCGGAGGAAACTGTCTAGGGGTGAGGTCCAGAACGGGTCCCCAAAGGCCCCAGAAGCTTTGGGGACCACAAAGATTCAGCCATAAAATCTCGGACAGAAGCGGGAAATGACCTCCTTTGTTGCCCCCTTGGCTAAAAGCGAAAGGACCTCCTGGTCTAAGACCTGCGAGGCCTGGGCACCCCGAGGAGGAGCAAAAGAAGGAGGGAAAGACGTGAGGGGGCCTTTCATGAACCCCATAGAAGGCAAAACCCCAACCTGATCACCTGCAGGGACCACTGGCTTGCGGGAAGCCGTTCCCAGGCACCGAGTCACCGGGACAGACTGCCCACGGGGTCACCTTGGGGGGGGGGGTCTGATGCCCAAGGTCGGGAGTTAGTCATCAGGGGTGAGCCAGCTGCAAAGGGGTAGGTTTTTGGATCTGAGGTCGGGAACCTGATCGGCCTTTGGTGAGTTGTCTAGCCCTAGACCCTTTGTGCCCGAAGGATCTGCGGTCCTTGGCCGGTGGAGTGCCCTGGGAAGAAGGAGAATGGCGCTTCACCATGGGGCAAGAGGGACCCAAGAGAAGGGTGAAGTCCCTCTCGATTTCGGCCTGGCTTCTTGATGGTCACCTGTGCATGGTTCCCAAAGAGAGAACCAGTCTTAACTGGCAAGACTGAGAGAGGCTTGGGCGGAGGAAGAGCGTGCGACCGAAGATGCTAGAAGCACAGCATCCCGCCTTACTATAACCGAGTTTAGGTGAAGTCTGGCGAAAGCACCCACTGAGTATTTGAGCCCTTCCACCATGGACTGGATGAAGGCCACAATGGCAGATGGGTCAGAGGACTGGCAGAGAGCGAAGGACTTCAGGGCGGATATACCAGACCTCCCAAGAAAAAGTCCATCACTGAAACCGCCTCCAGACTCCTCCTAGCAGTCTCCTTCCAATCTGCGAGGCAGCGCTCTGAGAGAGCAACCTGCCGGGGCCGAGACCGAGACCTCTCCTGCAAAAGGAGAGGCCCTCTAGGGAAAGGGCGAGGTGAGATCTGGGATAAAGTCATGGGCCTTAAAAGGCCTTACGTGCAAATGGGAGCTTCTCTGGCTTCAGGAACTTCCCACACAGCCAGGCCCCTGGGAAATCAGGAACAGAACCAGGAGGAATGTGGTGTGCCTCTGTGCCCTAACCCTACTTTGTGCCCTCCTCACAGAGTTGGTTACCATGCTGACTCCTTTAATAAGAGAGAGGTGGTAGGGGCGAAGAGAGGTAGTGCACCCAAGGTGAGCTCGGCTGGTGAAGGACAGAGAGCCCGGGTATCTTGAGAAGTGGACATGGCTTCAGGCACATATGAAGCCAGGAGGGCCACAGAGTCATTGAAGGAGAAGGAAGAGGGTATGGGTCCTCAGCCTCTGACTCCGAGTATGCCTATTCAGAACTGCAGGCAGAGGCGGTGACTGACCTATGTGTGGACAAGTGAGGGGATAAACCCGATGGGCCTGGGAGGACTGACCCCGTTGGAACCCCTGGAGAGGGGTCTGCCACTGGCTTGGCCGGGAAGGGAGGGGGGGCAGGCGAAGGAGAGGCCTGCGTTGCTGGAGCACTCGGGCATAAAGCCAGGCCACCAGAGAAACCCTGGGGCAGGGGACTGCAGAAGTTCTTGAATTTAACAACAACAAAAATGTTCTGACAATAAATGTATTGAAGGCTACCATTCCAAAAGTCGATAAATACATGCTCAAAATGGACAAAGAGGCATGACATGGTGGCAGGGTGCAGGGGCAGCACAAACAGCTTGTCAACAAGTAAAGACTCCAAACAACAGGGTGGAAGGGGAGGAAGGGGGAAAGACTGAAGATCAAGAGGTATTAAATGTACTAGGAACACTCAAATTATTTAATTTTTTTTTAATGGGAAAGGCATGGCTAGGGGAGGGAAGAATGGGGAAGCAGAAATGGGGAAAGGAGGAAGGGGGGAGAGGACAGACTTAAGAATTTTGTACAAAAATTATTGATCTTCCCCTAAATCTCTACCCAGAATGGTGGCACACACATACACAAACACACAAACACACACACACACACACACACACACACACACATACACAAACACACACATACACAAACACACACACACACCACACACACACACACAGACCACATCATATCACACACACTCACTCACACACACACACACTCACTCATTCACTCTCTCTCTCTCTCTCTCTCTCTCTCTCTCTCTCTCTCTCTCTCTCTCTCTCTCTCTCTCTCCTGCCTTCCCACCCTTTCTCCTCCACCCAGGCATTGCATTTTCCTAGCTTTCAAACATGGTATAGAAACTGATGGACCAAACCATATGTCACACCTCAGGACCTGTGATGAAAAAGAAAAAAGAAAAAAAACAGCTACTATAAATTGTGCACTGCGTCCATGAGGTACCTTATGTCACTGTTGTTCCCAGGTGTCTCCCACAGCAGGGTATGCATATTTCACCCATTTTTCATGGAAATTGTACCAGCAGTCTAGCTGCTGACTCTCAATAATAAGGTCCATGTTTCCAACCACTTCCTGAACTTCTCATTAGCTATACATGTGCTCACAATCAAACTTCATACACACGTGGCAGCATATCATCTGCATGAGCTTCTTGTTTATTGATATTCTCAATGATGCAAGACGTGATCAATTTTTCTTGCAAAGCGTAGTCCATAGCCTGAGTCATTAAACACACACAGATGTGTGCATACTGCCACAGGCACACTCTTGCAGCCTGCAGCTGTACAAATGTGCATGCGTGCCCACACACACACATGCACAAATACACACACACACATCACACACACACACACACACACACACACACAACACCTACACTCACACACACACAACACACATACACTCTCTCTCTCCTCTCTCTCTCTCTCTCTCTCTCTCTCTCTCTCTCTCTCTCTCTCTCTCTCTCTCTCTCTTTCCCTAGAATCTTACACTCATCTTCCAGCAAATCTCATGCATAATTTCTCTTCCCTGTATTTCATCATCATATCGATCATATACAATTATCCATGCTTAATGTGATTTTTTTTTTAAAGTGCAAAGCACTGACATATTCATTTGGGGAAGGAGAAATCAAGGGGAGCATGCAACAGATGAATATAAACAAAACACAGGGAGGGGTCATGAAAGCAGTGACATGGGCCTTGTATTGGCAGAAATGAAAATATGCAACACAGAATCGCATCCCCACAGCTGCACGAGTAGTGAACAAGCATCCACACATGCCTGTCCTCAGTTCCCCCCACCAACTCACAACACACACACCGTCCCCAGCAGCTACCACCCCTCATCCAATGAACTCACAACACACACACCGTCCCCAGCAGCTACCACCCCCTCATCCAATGAACTCACAACACACACACCGTCCCCAGCAGCTACCACCCCCTCATCCAATGAACTCACAAACACACACACCGTCCCCAGCAGCTACCACCCCTCATCCAATGAACTCACAACACACACACCGTCCCCAGCAGCTACCACCCCCTCATCCAATGAACTCACAACACACACCGTCCCAGCAGCTACCACCCCCTCATCCAATGAACTCACAACACACACACCGTCCCCAGCAGCTACCACCCCCTCATCCAATGAACTCACAAACAACACACACACACTTATACACACACATACACTCTAAGAGAGAGAGAGGAGTGGTGTGGTGTGTGTGTGTGTGTATACATTTGTCTAATATCACTTAACGTGGATAGACGTTAAATTGAAGAAGAACACATACACTCTTGTACATGCACACAAGCAAGCAAGCAAGCCACCACACACCAACACACAAGCAGGCACGCATGCATACACACACACACAAGCAAGCACGCATACACACCACACACAAGTAAGCACGCATACACACACACACACAAGCAAGCACGCACACACACACACACACACACAAGCAGGCACGCATACACACACACCACAAGCCAAGCACGCCCCCACACACACACACACACACACCAACACACTTGTACATGCACACCAAGCAAAGCACACACACACACGCACACAGCAAGCACACACACCACACACACACACACACTCACACATGCACACAAGCAAGTACACACGCACGCACGCATGCACGCATGCATCCACACCTACACACACATAGACACACTCACACACACACACACAACACACACACACACACACACACACCACACACACACACACACCTGTAGGAGTGCTGCCCACTGGTAGGAGTACTGGATTTCTCGTTAATCTCCTCCACCATGTCCCAGTGTCGATCTGCAGGGTCCACATTCTCTCTGTCATGGATGTCCGGACGTTTGGTGTTGTTATTACTCTCTGATGACACAACCGTGCGTGCACACACACACACACACACACACACACACACACACACACACACACACACACACACAACACCATATAAAATCCAAGCCATGTTATCTGTTGTCTTGTGAAGCAAAAAGCTGAAACTCACAAAAACAAATTATGTATGATGAAATCCAAAGTCAAACACAAAATCCCATTGATTCCTGATTCTACAAAGGCCAGTAGCCAGATTAACAAAAAAGAACAAATCTAATTCTTCAAAAACTTACAAATAATATAATGTGCACCATCTTGGCACAAGGTCATGTATTTTCCACAGAAATATTCTTACTTTATGTCATATAAATCTGAGCACTCAACAAGATGCTTCTTGTCCACTAGCTTACATCCTGAGTTTGTGTTTTCTTGTGCAACTGTTCAGCATGTTTACATTGTTGTCTATCCTCAATTCCTATTGTTGATAATCAAACCATCTGCAGATGACATCTCAAGGCTTATGACTGAAAATTCATATTTAATCATTTACATGAATAACAGCAGAAAACAATATATTACCACCTGCGTATGGGTGTTGGAGGTGTTCTGGGAGGGGGGATACAGGGAGAAAGGGGTCGTGGGGAGGAGGGGGGGGATGACACATTCATCTGTGATAATAAGAATACAGGAAATTTACATACATCCTGTAGCACATGGCTCAAGGCTCTTAGCAATGACTATGCAAATGTCAATCAATTGAAACTGCATTCAATAACAATGACTATGCAAATGTCAATCAAATGAAACTGCATTCAATAACAATGACTATGTAAATGTCAATCAATTGAAACTGCATTCAATAACAATGACGACAGGGACAACATAACTGGATGACTCTTAGCAATGACTATGCAAATGTCAATCAATTGAAATTACATTCAATAACAATGACGACAGGGACAACATAACTGGATGAAAATGCAGTCCAGTGATGACAACATTTTCCACACTCAGCACATTCAATGTACAAAGCTACACTAAGACATGGATCCTATCAATAATCAAGTCACTGCCATTTCCATTTCATGGTTACATCCATGCTAGCTGTCATGTTCATGGTTACATCCATGCTAGCTGTCATGTTCATGGTTACATCCATGCTAGCTGTCATGTTCATGGTTACATCCATGCTAGCTGTCATGTTTAGCTGCATGTGCCTGTACATGCACACACATAAAAACATATGCAATGTTGCATGCATGTACACGCACGCACACACACACAAACACACACACACACACACACACACACACACACACACACACACACACACACACACACACTCATTCACACTCACACACATATGTATACCCCATTAACAATTTTTCAAATTTCAAGATCCAATGGCATATAATCCTGCACATGTATGCACACACACACACACACACACACAATCTACTTCGAAAAGACATTAACCTGAAGGCCAACACACACACACATACACACGCACACACACACACACACACACACACCACATACACGCACACACACACATTGTTCATCTAACACTACAGACACCACAGACCTTTGCTGCTCCTCACGGCATTCTCCCCAAACTGCTCCAGTGAGGACAGGATGTCCTCTTTGGTGGGCGCAGGTTCCAAGCTCTTGGGCACCGCCTGCGATGCTCCTCCCTTCAGCCGCTTAAACATCTTGACCTGTTCCCTGCACAGCAACGTCCACACACTTTACAGCTTTTGACTTCTAGCTTTTACTTCCATGCAACCCTGGGGGTATTTTCCTGTTTTTGAACATGCCTGTTTATCAACCCAAATATGGTCAAGAAAAGAATATTTTGCAGCTTTATTTTTTCCAATGCAGCTTAGAACAGATTCTGAAATTAGAATCTTATTTTTACACCATCTAAACACATCAAAGACAATTTACATGCTGAGATTCTTCTAAATCTCCAGAAATCTACTTTTGTTACACTTGTGTATGTGTGTGTGTGTGTGTGTGTGTGCGTGGCGTGGTGCGTGCGTGCGTGCGTGCGTGTGTGCGTGCGTGTGTCTGTGAGCGTGCGTGCGTGCGTGCGTTCGTGCGTGCGTGCGTGCATGCCTGCCTGCGTGTGTGCAGGCATGCGTGCGTGCATGCGTGCGACCTGTATGGCCCTGTAAGTAACGCCATGCTGAAATAAAAAGAGGTGATGCAGGCGAAGGGGTTCTGCCCTGGAGACTGGGTCCAGGCATGGAAAAGACACCCTATCGACATCATGCCTTCTGACTGTAAATGGTTTCCCCTTTAGCATTTTGTCACTTTGGAAACAAGAGACATAAGCATCTAATCAATGGAAACAGTTCCTACCAACAACCTTGCGCAAAGTAATAAAGGTCCCCCAAACTGGTTATGAGTTATCCTGTGGACAGACATGTCTCTCTAACAAACATGCCCTACACCACAGGGCTACCTCTGTGCTCAGGATAACAGCAAAACACTGCCACCTTTGTCATCTGAAAATACAGACAGCCATGTTTGTCTCACAAAACAACTTTAATATTGCTCCCTCTTGTACACAGTCTATGTAATATATCCACATACATGATGTGTACTTGAACACATACCTACATGCAAGTCCACACATACACAGTTACAAATACAGCAACAGTCCAACATTCCACACTCCAGCAAAACAGAATCAAACACGCACCAGTTCCGAACTATCCCAGAATCCAGCCTTTTCTCACCGACTTAATTAATGAATTAGTAATGTGCGCGTGATATGGGAAAAAACCATTCTGGTGTGTGATTCACACCTTTCATCTACAGATGCTCCATTCATCTCCATGTGTTATGCTTTTTCTGCTCCCAGACTCAATCAAGGAACATTACCTATCCCCACGTGAGTCACAATTAGAGTTTAGAAAGCTAATACGCCAGAACAAAGCATCTGTGGCTGCCAGTGAAAAAAACAAAACCCTCAACACAATTACCACCAGGACACACCTGCCTCATTAGAAACATGTGAACCCGACAAAATCCACAATGACTTACACGTTTTTGTCCTAAAAAGGAACATGCAAAATGGAGGAATATTATCATAACACTCTCGCTGCACCCAATCGCCCATTAAAATTTAAAAAAGGAACACACACACCACACACACACACACACACACCACACACACACACACACACGAACAGTGTGACGGTATCCAGAAAGTAATTGCCGTGCCTTGTATAGAGAGAGCATGAATTAAACTGCTAATTTCAATTATCATTTCTGGTCTATTCTGCAGTTTTAATGATTTCAGTGCCTGAAGCACAGACTTTGAATCAACACAAAAAAGTACTTGAAATACAGATCGTGGGAAATTTAGAAGATAATTTAATGCCATTAATATTGCAGTAAGTTCTGCAGTAAAAACTGATTTATTTTTCCCCAGTGAAAAACATTTCTCTACTTTTCGTTTTATCATAACGACAAAGTAGACAGAGCTGCAAAACAAGGTGCAAAATGTAGTTCAGAATCTCTCAGGATGAATTTTCCACTTTCCATTCATGAACAATATAGTATAGTGGAATCATTTGCTTGGAACCATTTCCAGAATTCCTTCAAAAAGTCTCACAAAAAGGTTATTTACACAGATTTTAGTATTGCAAACTTTAAAACACACTCCCACATCAGCAGAAAGTTATCATCCCTTATGTATAGGTGGAAAGTCGATGCTTTTACCACAAAATTTAGTAAAAATGCCTGATGTGTTTGTGGACAGAGCATCACAACTGATCGTATCATCTCATGTGACGCTATCAAACAATTTATACTCATGCTTTCTACATACACTATTATAAATATTTTCGAATCACCAGTATTAACCTGTGAATTCTTTCTTTCTTCATCAAAGAGTCCAATAAGTAAGTACTTATAGTTTCTTATATCTTATGAGGTTACTTTTAAGCCAGTCAATCATTAACCAGTTACCTACTACTAACTCCACATAATATTGATTACGAAAGGACCATCTTCATCCGTCCCCTACCTCTCACTGTTCTCTCCCATATCAAAACCATTTGTAGTTTTCTAGCTTCATCATAAGGGTTTTGTTTGTTTGTCTGTTTGTTTTTGTTGATGTAGTTGTTTTCTTTTTTGTTTGTTGTTTTTTTCGTCTAAGATCACCTAAAGTGGATAGACGTTAAATTTGAAACTAACACACACACACACACACACACACACACACACACACACACACACACACACACACACAAAAGAAAACAAAGGGCTCAGTAGAAAGACAAATTGGGAGGAGCAAGAAGCAAGTCATTAAAACTGTGTTGGGAAGTGGACAATATTTCACAGTACTGTGCTGGGAACGGGGCAATTGTTCATTGTCCTGAGCTTGAAGTTGAGCTATTGAATGGGACAAAATTTCATGTCATTGTGCAGGAATTGAACAATATTTCATCACCTGCTGATAGGACTTGGACAATCTTTCGCAGTCACTGTACCGTGCTGGGAACTGGGCAAGAGTTCACTGTCTGGCGCTGGAAGTTGGCCAATTGAATGGGGCAAGACTTTGCTGCACTGAGCTAGGAACTGAACAATAGTTCATTGTCCAATGACAGGAATTAGACAAGATTTCACAGTCACTACAATGTGCAGGCCATTGGGGAATATTGTTTTATGGTGGTGGAAATGGGCAACATTTCACTGTACTGCTCAGTACGGGCAAGATTTCATGTACTGTGCTGAGCATTGAGCAATGATTCATTTTCTTGTGATGAGAGTACAGCAATATTTGACTGCACTGTGCTGACATGTCTTGTGATGAGGAGTACAGCAATATTTGACTGCAACTGTGCTGAACATGTCTTGTGATGAGAGTACAGCAATATTTGACTGCACATGTGCTGAACATGTCTTGTGATGAGAGTACAGCAATATTTGACTGCACTGTGCTGAACATGTCTTTGGGCAACACAGTACATCAGGTGAATTCCGCTGGGACTTGGACATCTTTAGCAGCTGCTGCGTTCAGAAGTTGGCAATATTTTACTGCACTCACTGCAATTTGGGTAGTATTTCACTGTACTGTTAAAAGAAATTTGTTATGTATTTTCCTAGAAATTTATGTTCCTGCTGTATTCTGTTCAGAACAGAGCAATACTGCACTGTTCTGAGCTGGGAATTTTGCAATACTTTACCGCATTATGTTATGCCGTGTGATATTTCAATATATTGTCCTGGATATGCACCAATATTTCCCGGTAGAATGCTGGAGACTGGGCAATATTTCAAGAAGTTCAGCCGGGAAAAGGGCAACATTTCATAGCACTGTGCTGGGACTTTGGTAAAATTTTACTGTATAGTGCTGCTAATTCAGCAATATTTCCTTGTATTGGTGCTGGAAATTTGGCAATGTTAAATTGTCACAGTACTACCAAGAATCTGGCAACATTTCATTGTACTCGGCTGGGAATTGAGCAAACTCACACTCTCTTTCTCTCTCCCTCTTTCCTTTTTTTTAGCTACCTCATCTTCCATGTTCCCTAACAGGATTACTCCCAAGAGTTTCATGCCAGCTCTCCCATGCAAAACAACACCCAGGGTCATCATGTCACAGAACTAGCACTGACAGTCTGAGATGAGCAATCAGCAGATCTGTATAACCCCCAAACAGCTACCAGTGCACTTTCCAGCAAACATAGTGGTATTTTCTACAAACAAATGACTAATCTTCCTGTGAGTGTGTGTGTGTGTGTGTGTGTGTGTGTGTGTGTGTGGTGTGTGTGTGTGTTGTGAGTGATTTAAGCAGGCCGGAGCATAAAGTTGGGGGAGGAAAAAAAAGGGGGGGGGGGTATTTTCAGCTGCATCACACAGCAGTGGAGGAATACCTGATTTTCCCGTAACTACGGTTACGATACAATTTTAAAAATAGGTTCTCTGCAGACAACTTACTTTCAAACCCGATATGCATCTGCGTACCTTGGCACAAATTCATCCATGCTCATTCACCTTTTTTTTTTTTTCCTTGTGATATTTCAGGGCATATTGTCAAGGGAACAACCACAGCCCAGGTGGCAATTTTCTGGCTGTTGGACCTTGCTGCTCTTGGTCAAGCCACCCAAATGCACACAAAGACAACACCAGTGTCACATTTCACAATACAACTTCCACTCAAGAACTTCGTCTCATGAGATTCTTCAACTTTATTTTTTTCAAAGTATTCCATATTTAGTATTTTTCAACCAATCATATGTACAAGAAGAGTGATATCTAATATAAATAATCCATCCCAGCATCAGCAAGCCCCAAATAATACAGCAGCTCCTGCCGTGGCTGCTCAGAAAAATTTAAGTGATACTTTTCTTTCTTCTTTCCCTGCGTACAGCAGACATCACTGTCTCCTGCGGACACTGCCAGTGTAGACAGGCAGTGGAGTTTTGTGAGTATGAACCGTTTTAATATCCCACACCATTAAGGCAGTCATACTCCGTCTTCGAAGAAGGTGCATGCTATGTTGTAACATCAATCATACCAAACGGCCAAACTGGCCTTCTCTCCTAAATAGGTGACGGATTTTACATGTGTGCAAGAGTTTGCATTGCGTTCACACATGGAACCTCGGTTTATAGTCTCATTTGAATGACTGTATGGGAAGGATCAAAACCAATGTTAACTCTGAGGGAAAAATCCCCCTGTACCGAATTTGAACCCACAACGCACCAAGGAATCAACGAGTCCGGCCTCTACCAACTGAGCTAATTCCGCCAAGTGGATACCTAATCAGAGACGCATCAAGGGGACGAAATTCAACTGGTGTGGTCACAGAGGCCTCCCACTTGACTCCTCCGCATCAGTTCCAACAACTGCAGTAGAAGCTGGCATTACCTAAAAATCCTACAAATTAAATATATTTGCCTCAGCGAGACCTGAACACAGCCATAATGAGAAACTCCTAAACTACTCCAGATACAGTGGTTTATTACTTGCCAATATTTCTCTATAATGTCCCAAATATGAAGGCAGTTTCCTCAACGTACAAGTTCAGAATTGGACAATATTACTCTGTCATGTGGCTAGGACACACCGCACAGTAGATTGATTGTAAAGTGGCTGGGAAGAAGGCAA
This sequence comes from Conus ventricosus, assembly GCA_018398815.1. Lineage (NCBI taxonomy): Eukaryota > Metazoa > Mollusca > Gastropoda > Neogastropoda > Conidae > Conus > Conus ventricosus. The sequence goes on along the minus strand of CM031620.1, from coordinate 68,730,845 downwards.
TACTTCACATCAAATTGTTCTGGCATGGGAAATTTTCAGCCTTTTGAGAACTGAGCAAAATTTAAATTGTATTTGTTATCCCCAGCAACTGGGCAACATTCACGTACTGTTCAGGGAAAAGGGCAGTATTGCTATGAACTGTGGTCTGTGTTTGGAAACTGGGCAAAAATACACATTAGTTTGTGCTGGTAACTGGAATGATTTTACAGTAAAGGGTAATGAGAACTGGGCACATTTTCATTGCACAGTAGCGGAAAGCGGAAATATAATTCCAATATAGAAATTTGTGTAATATTACATTGTTTTATATTATATGTATTGTGTTGTATATCACCAACATTTGGAATGGGCCTACTTTCATCAGTGCCAAGAATGGGACATACATTTCAGTGCATTATAAGTGAACAGGACATCTTTCAATAGAATAAAGATTAAAACATGACCTCATTTCATCTATACTGGAATATTCTTCGATGTGCTGAAAATAACAGCTATATTTCATTCGATCAATCCCCCGCAAGTGTGGCGCCCATGTGGCGGTGTATCAAAAACAGTTCACACACGTAATATTGTCATGGCCCCAAGCTGAGCATTTGTCAACCATAGTGTTCAAGTACTATGGCTGTTTGGATGATCCCTGGAGTCATTAAGAAGGCTGGGTACGACAACAACAAAACAACTACTTCTAGAGAATTTTGGAGAATATTTTACTGCATTAATGTCAGTAAGTTTGGTAATATTTTTACTGTCGACGAAAATTACAATAACTAAGCAGTGATCAGAAGAATGCAATACTTTTGAGTTACTGGTATCATGAATAGGCAATATTACACTGTATTATACTGAAAAGTAGAAACCCTTTTCATGAAGCCTGTCAGCAATAATCAGTATTTTTAACTGTAACATGTATAGTATATGATAAATATTACACAGAACTGGTAAGCGGGCAATATTTCTCAGGAGTAGATAAGAATAAGATAAGAAAATGTTGCTTATAGCCCACCGACCGCAAAGTGCCACACAGGGCTGTCACACGTTAAAATCAACTCACAGTCGCATTAAAAAAAAAATAAAAATAAAAAAACACCTTTCACACGATCTCTGTAAATGACATCATCTAGAAACGTACCATAACCGTTCGTGTAAAAAATCTTTCTTCCGTAAAATCTAAAATCAGATGAAAAAGTTAATCTCTCACAAAAAAACTCAAGGATCACGTCCAGGCGGGACATCCCTGGAAACAGATCTTCATGGACGCCGCTGTAAAATGTTTGTGTCTCACCATCGGGCAAGTCACAACACTCTATAAAGAACATGTTTCATTGTGATGGCTCATGACATGAATGCATCCCGGAGCTTCTTCACTCTTTAAAAGTTAAGAATGGGTAAAATACGAATGGCCGGTGTGCAAGCCGGCACAGAACAGTTTCCTCTTTACGACCCCCTACGTAAGATGGGAGGAAGGTCCCTTAAGTTTTGGGGGGGGACGGATCTGAAAGAAGTTGTTATTCGTCTGTGTGTTCCCATCCTCCCCTGAGGTCTCTCCAGCATAATATCGTAATTTTGGTTTCACAACTGAGCAGGGGATATAAATGTTGGACAGTTTTTCTCTTGTGGCGTTATGGCTAAACGATCAACATTTCGTTCCCCCCGCCGTGCCAACATGACCAAGAACCCAAGCATGAGTAATGTGTAACCATACGCTTTCAACTTGCTAAAAAAGTTCAAGAATGTAAAAGTTCAGGATGCCTGAAGGTTTGCGGCCCGCTATGGCCTCCAAAGCTGACAAGCGAATCCGACAGAACCAGAAAGTCCCCTCTTCGAGAATGTGAGATTATTCTTCAAAGCCAGAACCCAGAGGCAGTAAGTTTCAGCATAATAACAGAAGCATCAAATGAATATGTACCAACATTATCATGGAGAAGGAGCCCCAGGTCAGAGGCTGCACAGGCCTAACTCAACCTCAGACTTGGAACCGTCATGAAAACTTTTTTGATAGATGGGAATTTGGAACAGAGGTCAGCATACAAAGCCTAGTACCGCCAGAGAGCTGTAGACTCTTTGCGAAAAGCTGCAAGATCAAAACGAATCTCTGGGTGTGAAAAAGATCCACAGAGGCGACCCTGGAACTGAAAAATCGGAACACTACTCTAGGTCTAGACTCTGCATTCCGCACGTGAGGCTGCATACGAAGAACCAAACGCGAAAACATTCTGGTTGTTTTCAAACTTACTTTTGGAATGGAGGGTCAAAGACACAGTCATAGGCCGGGCTTTCTGGTTCCGAGAACAGTCTGATATAATAATTCGAAGACAGTTTCAGCCTGCTTTGGACAGTAAGGTACTCCGCCTCTGCGACAGGCTGTACACAGGTGTGTCGGCACGCTCCAAACAGAGACGAAGCCCTTGATGGTGTGGATAGGTTCCAAGAGATTGAGGTAAGACGACCTTGCAGAGCCTACACAGCACAACCGGAGTCCATATTAGAACGACCAAGGCTCTGTTGAGGGGCAGCAAAGTTTTCTCATCAGCCCCCAGTCAGAGTGCGCTACGACCCGCAGAATATACAGTGCATTCTGGCAAAGCAGTTATGAGGTTTTTTAATGTGGCTGAGACAGTTCAGTTTTTCTGGTCAAAAATCACTCCCTAAAAATTTGGCCTCTTTCTCAGCTGGATTGGGAGATTTCCCTATTGAATTCAGGATCTGGAAAAAACTGACGGAAAATATGGAAGTGAAATACACTGCGTCTTTGTAGGAAAAAGGGTGAAACCGTTTTCCATCCGCCCACTGATGGAATTTTACTACACCAAGCTGGAGCCTGCGCTGGACACTCGGTAGCAGGCTTCCAGTTGCATAGACAGCAAAATCATTGCCACCAACAATGAGCAGTCCTGAACCCTGCTCAACTATTTAACAATGTTTTTGATCTTGATGCTAAAGAGGGAAGGACACAGTATGCTCCCTGTTGTAACACCAACTCCTGCACGTGAACATCAGAGAGATGTGCCAACCTGGAACCTGAAACTGTCGTTCTGCCAAAAATTTTGTATTGAAAGCGGAAGATACCTCGCAAACCCAGATCATGGAGATCATGAAGTATCCCCTACTTCCAGGTGGTTATCGAATGATGCCTTCTCCAAGTCAAAGAAAATTGCCACTGCATGTCTGTTTGTTCAGAAGGCGTTCCGAAGTGTAGATTCCAGACGAATCAAAGGTCAACTGTAGTCCGATGTTTTGCGGAAACCACACTGTAACTTTCGCCAAAAGGCCATCAGTTTCCCGAGTTTCCCACAAGGCCTATCATTGACCATTTTCCTCCATCAATTTACAGACACATCGGGTCAAAGCAATGGGAACGGTAGTTTGATGGGTTAGAAAGATCTTTTCCAGTTTGGGAATTGGAATAATGAGGGCATTTTCGCCAAGAAAGGTGGAAAGAAACCAGTAGTCCACAACATGGTTTTATACCTGTAGCAGTATGTTCAGACCTTTCTGAGGAAGATGTTTCAACAGTTGATAATGGATTTACATCTAAAACCTGAGAGGAATCGCGGCAAGAGAAGTAAGGCAGATTTCAGTTCGTTTAACGTAAAGAAGATTAAACTCTTCCATTTTGTCTGACGAAAGTTGCAGGGTATTTTTTTCCTTTAAGGGCTTTGTTTTTGACAAAATGGTTGATATGTTAGAAGAGGAGGAATTCTTTTCATGGTTAAGCAAGCAGATTAGCAACTGCTTTTTTTCCCGTTATTAAAGGAGTCCGAAAACTTGAAGATGGTCACAGGGGAACAGCTGTTCTTTCATACCCTTTGATTTTCTTAATGATGTTCACACTTTTTTTTGGAAGTTTTTCGATGTCAGCCTGGAGCAGAAGCTTCTCCAGGACCGACGTTAACTGATTTTAAAAGTGGGTCTCGATTTAGCACAGAGTTTTGAGTGGCTCGAGCGTAGGGACACCGAAGGTCGTTGGTATACCGACGCTGACCCGTTTTTTCGAACTTTTGGAAATTTGTTGGCAGTCCTGAACGAACCAGGAGTTTTTTGGCATTTGAAGTTTATCGGAAGACACTCTGGAATACAGCTTTAGCACATATGATCCCACAGTGTTGTCAGAGATTCTGCTGGGTCCAGACTCTGACGAAAATCAGTTTTCCCTGGAATTCCTTAAAATAGTGGCTGCCACACAATAGATCCCAGTTTGCTTTCTATAATTTAGATGTTGAAGACAGAGACGTGTACAGTAATTACGGTTGTAAAAGGACAGGAAATGGTCACTTCCGTGCCAGATCGTCATGGACAGACCACACATATTCCTGACCAGCGAGGGGTCACAAATCGACAAATCTAAACCCGAAAGTGAACCTGTTGAAGAGTGGAGGTAAGTTGCAGAACCCGTCATGACCAACGACAACACAAATCCAAATCCGAAAGACAATCCATCAATTAGCAGACTACGGATGATGTACTGACACTACCCCCAAGAGGATTGTGACCGTAAAGTCACCAACAAGCAAAAAAGGTCAAGGAAGTTCTCGCTATCAGACTGACAAGGTCCTAAACGACAAACCGGTACAGAAGGTGGAAGATAAGTGAACAATTGTCACAGTCATGGGAGAGTGACTCTCGCAGCTACAGCCTAAAGGGAGGTAGACCATAGCACAGGACCCTAAAAAAATACAGCAAAGTTTTGTGTAAGAGAAGGGGCAACACCGCCCGACAGTCCCAACGTGGATGGTTTGTGCCGTTGGAAAAATTATTAACAGCCAGAAAGAGTGAAGTCCTTCTGGCTTTGAATTGAGTTAACCCTGAAGAGCTCGACGGAAGGTTTTATAGATAGATCTTACAGAACTGCAGCTCCTCGATAGTTGGAATTAAGACCACAGATATTCCAATGGAATACTGTAACTATCAATGGAGCAGAGGGCGAAAAGGAGAAGATCTGTCATCTCCTCATCAACGTCGCTTCTAAAGGTTTAAATTTTATTTTGAGAGTTGTACCAGACTGTTTGCATCTCAGGACCTGCTGGCAGACTTGCCAACAGGTGAAGAAGATCACTGGATTTGGGAGACAGTGGACGTCAACTTACAATTATGACGTCAACTTAAAAATGACATATTTAAAAATAAGATGAACGAAAAATAATATTAGATAACAATAGAAGGGAGCCAAGAACTAATAACGGCCGAGGATTTTGTGTCCAGCCTAATATTTGTTTAATCATCGTTTTTTTTCTCCGTAGTGTTACTATGTGGAGAGGCTGACCGAGTGGTCATTAGTGCATCGATGATCACTGGTATGTGGGGTGCTTTGATACGGTACCAGCGGAATATTTAGCAGGAAATGTAAATGTTTAAATTGTTTTGAATGCTGTGATCGCCGAGAGTAACTTAAAACACTGAAGAATATTTAAATATGTGCTCCAATTGTAACCACCGCATTTTGTGGTCCGGTGGGATGTATTAATTGATGTAACACTGTTTAGTATAATACAACGGAGAAGTTAATATTAGTTTTAGATCAAATCATGGTGCGTCGAACCGAAGTTTATTGTGTTTCTAATGGGACTTTGGTGAAATTGGTGTTCTCCCGGGATACCAAAATGGTTTACAGTGCTTTATGAATCAGCGGTTTTCTTCTTCTGCGGATTGCTGTGCATTATGAATCGTGCGTTCGACTTCTGTGGAGTAATGTGCTTATGAATCCTGCGGTTCTTCTTCTGTGGAGTACTGGCTTTATGAATCTGCGATTCTTCTTCTACGGAACGGCCGTGCTTTTGTGAATCTGCGGTCCTTCTGCTATTGATACTGTGCCTTGTGAATGTAAAAACTGGCGTTCTTCTTCTGAAATTCTCTACGTGATATATTGTGCTTGTTACGTGGAGATTCTGTTCCTCTTCTTCATCGGCTTTGTTGTTTGTGAACGGCTGTGCTTTTCATGTGGGACCTTGGTTTTCATTCTTTGTCTCTTCTTTTATTGTGTATACTGTGACTTGGTTCCAGTGAACCGAGTGAGATGATTTATCTGTGGAGACATTGTGGACGGCGCCCGGCCGAGAATGTGAGTGATATCAAATATGTAATATGATATATCTTGATCTATATGCTATGTAGTGACATGTAATAATTTTGTACCAATTCACAGAATGATGTTTGATGTTCAGGCAAGCATAAATTAAAAAGAAAAGAAAATCTAACTCGTTGTGTTGCCTGGCTATCCATGTACGTATGGTGTGGGTGTGGTAGGGAATAATTATTACACCATCCAAACTTTTGAGAGCGAGAGTCAGACAACAAAAACCGCACGTCGCACTCCCATCCGTAACATCTGGTGGACTCCCGTAGATAAAGTTCTTTTGCATTGAATTAAAAAAAGCCTATGTAGGATTTGTTTTTGTACAACGCTATAATTGCCCAATTAGAAGAGATAGGTCAACGTTTACAGAACTTCCTTTTGAACAATTGAGCTTGTTGTATTGTTTTGTTTTATACTGTTTTTGTCTACTTTCTTTCCCGTCTCCAGCGAACGGGGGTATCTCCTTCTGTATATGTTTACAGAGATACGAGGGCCTAGTTTCCTAGTTTCATCCTTCCTTTGTGGGCTTTAATTTTAATTATCTTCAGTCTTCTCTCTGATTAGTTTTCTGTTTCTATCTTTACTTGGGGATTGTGTTAGCTTCCTTCACATTCTTAGGTTCTTCTCCTTGAATGAATGAAAAGTGTGTGATTGGCTGTCCCTGAACCAGTTTCGAAAAAAAAAAAAATTAAATTATTGTTTCATGAATGCTTATTGGTGTATAAAACAACAAGAAACAACAACAACAACAATACATAGATTATGCATGGTTATTACTTTCATTTCATTGCTTGATTTATACTTGTTGCTTGAAAATTTGGCCATTGATTACCGATTGTGTTTTTTCTTTCACTCCCCATACCCTAAAATCCTTTTCGTTGTATTTATCTCTATCTTTGTGTTGGTTGGGTTTTGATAATACTTAGTCTTTTTAAGAGTGATTTGTCGTTAATGTTTGTTTTGAAAAAGAAAAAAAAAAAAAATCCTCTTGGGAATTCATATACTATTTCAATAGACAGAGGTTTCAAAAGTTATTTGTGGCTTGTGATAGCAATGTTTGTCTTTGATCCACTAGTGTGTGTGTCGGGTTTTGGGGGACAGGACATTATTTCATATATTCATCATTGCACGACGGCAAAGGAAGAAAGTCCCCGTTGTGTGTCCTCTGTGGACGAGGACAAAGTTTTTTGCTAACTATTTACAACGAGGAAAGGTATGTGTGTCTGGAGGGAGAAAGATCAGTTTGCCTATGTGGAATAAATGCATAGCTCAAGAAATGGAAAGAGAGGAAATGAATCAAAATGAAAAGAAATGCAGGAAGAAGCGATAACTAAAAGAGAGCAGATACAAGAGGACACTAAAAGAACAGATACGAGATACCCGAGCAGGAGAAACAAAAAGAATGCAGGAGAAACAAAAAGAATGCAAGGGTAGAGGAAACTAAACGAATAGAGCCACGTTACAAATAACCTCTCAGCAGAGTGCTGTCTCAGGACAAGACAGTGAGAGTCAGGGTTCGGTTTTTCCGCAGGTTTAAAACGCCCCTCGCCCAACTTTCCTAAGTTGCCCGCCCCCTTTTAAAAGAAAGAACTGATGAAATAGCAGATACTTGTTTCGTTTTGAAACCCATAGCTCGATCCTTGGGATGGTCCAGAGAGTTTGTGGGTAACATACCTGTCCTGCACTACTTGAATGGTTCAGCTTTAACTCACTATCAACGAGTCTCTCGCTGAAAGAATAACTGTTGTGTCTATACGAGCTATGAAAGATAACTTGCTGAAAAAATTCAATGTACTCCAGATGGTTTTCGTAATCGTTTTCGTGAGGCTAAGCCTAGCTCCTCCGATGAACCTTTCGAGACCTTTGCATTTGAACTTAGGCGATTGTTTTAACCGTTGGGTCTCTTTGTCCAAAAATTGAAACGTCTTTTGAAGATCTGTGATCTACCATGCGTGAGCAGTTTTTGGAGTGAGTCTCTAGACCTGGCTACTATTTATTGAGTGTGTGACATAGATGTGAAGAACTTGGGGGGGGGGGGGGGGGGTATGAAATGAACAAGTCTGCAGAGTCATACAGACGTGCTCATACACCCCCCAACTAAGGTGCTTTCCTTCTAGGAAATCTGATGTAAACATTTTTGCTTCTGTAGGTTAAAAACTCCTGGTCAGTTTGACAGAAATGCATAACCCGGTCAGTCTGATAAACTCCGAAGCTTGGCCATTCTGACAGAGTAAACAGATACTCTAACTTTTCAAACTGTGGCCACTACTATGGTTCCTCAATCTTATCGTGGAAGTAACTTTGGTGGTAGCTGTTACTCTGTGTCATCAGAGCTATGTTACTCAGCTGGTCGTGAAATAACTTTGGCGGTAGCCGTTTAATCCGTGTCGTGGCGGCCCGTATATACTTCTGGCAGTAAGAGTTCCTCAAGAAAGTGCTATCTGACAGTATTGCCAATGTTGTGTGTTTTTGTGTAAAAAGACAGGACATGTAGCTGCTATGTGTCCATGGAAGTCAGGTAGAAAACCCTTGAGAATTTGCACCCTTAGCCACCCAGACACTGTCCTTTTGTGGTTGGCAACTCCTACTTTATCGAGAACTCAGCTGACAGCAACAGTCCAGTGCTTGTTGTTCTGTTCATGATACTCCTTTTGCGTTGTCAGCTGCTGGTGAGTACACAGGCAAATTGCATTTGGAGTCTGGTTCTGTGAATGGCACTGTTGAAGTTCTGTTCTGCGTGATACAGGTGCACTATTTGTGGCGTTCGCAGACGTTAGTTTCTGACAGTCAGATGTTAGTAAACCTCAGTGAAGTGTGTTTCTTATGGTTGGTCGTGTGGATGAATTTCCACTGGCAAAAGTTCGGTCAGTTGTCCTTACTTTGTGGGCGATTTTGACTTGTTTGTGTCCTTGGGATACCCAGTCGCAGATCTCATTGTTGGTATGTTACCTGGAAGTTTTCTGTGAGCGTCGAGTTTAGTGATGTAATCTGGTGAACCTTTCCTCTTAGCCGCCTGTTACGAGGGCTAGAGAATAAAGCCATGTTGGAAACCAAAAAGCCTTTGAGGTCCATATCCCTGAAGATCTGAAACATTTCCCGTTCTGATCGTGTTCAGAAACAAAGTAAAAGAGTCATTTAAGTCTTGCTTCATTACGTCTATCTGATGAGTCTACTGTGTCAACTCTGTGTATTACCCCCTTTTTAAACCAGGGGTTTGTTTTTCCCCCCCCCCCCCCCCCCCCCCCCCCCCGTTCTTTCACAAGGAACTTCAGTGCCTGGTTAGGATAGCGCCTTTGGCTTGTAGCATGACAGGTATTCCTTTGAGTACTCTCCAGGAGTAGGTCTTTCTGTGGATCCCTCTCCGAGTCTGTTGAGCTGTTCGTGAATATGTTACAGTTGGTGTATGTCCGCAGGACTGTGATGAACGCTTACCCATCCCACTTAACATTTCCAATGGCGTCTTCTATGCCAGAATGAAACTGTTCATTCTGTACATTTTGATTGTACTTTGTCTGACAAAAGTACCAGGGAGTTGCCTGTAATCTTTGATGATTTTCAGACAATGACCCCAAACCAGGTTCTTTCTCAGGTGATGTACCATTAGAGATCCCTCCCTTACAACATATGTTCCCGTTAGAAAGAAATGTTATGAAATCCCCTTTTCTGTGAAAGAGATTGTTGAGAGAGAGATTGGTATCATGTCGGATTCTTGATATCATTGAGCCATCGAATAGTCATTATGCATCTCCAGTTGTGTTCGTCAGGAGAAAGAATGTACCGTGTCCGTTCCCACTCCTTGGGTGTGCTGAAGCTTTGAGGACGATTCAGGGAATCATGTCTTCTGCACCTGTGTGTTGTTACCTAGATTGGGTAATCCCTTTTATACACAGACTGATGCTAGTTCTGGTTGGTTTGGGTGTTGTGTTGTTCCCATAGAATGATGATGGGGTGTTCATTCCCCAGTTCGTAATCCGCTAAGTCGAAAGTTGCTGAATCGCAGAAGGCAAACAGCACTATTGAGCGGAATGTTTTATCCATTGTCTCTACCCCGTGGGGTAAGGAGATGCTACCGAGTGGTCAGTAACCATTGTAATAGTGCAATATTATCTGGTGAGGGTTTCACCCAGTGCCCAACCATTTTCTCTACCCCGTGGGGTATGGAGAGTCTACCGAGTGGTCAGTAGACATTTGTGTGTCTCTACCCAGTGTTGGTAGGGAGAGGCTGACGAGCTGAGTGGTCAGAAGACATCGAATATATTGCATTAAACCATCCAGGTGTGGGGTGCAGCCCATGCCCAGCACCGTCTCCACTCCGTGTGGGAATTGATAGGTTGTCCGTGAGGTCAGCAACAAGCTAGCAATGTCAAAGGGCGTCAGAGTTCGTTAGGACGACAACTTGGTGTTCTTCTGTTGTGTGAGAGTCCCAGGAAGGACTCCACTAACTGCTTCCGTGAGCGTCTTGATTTCATCCGACGAGTGAATGTAATTTGTAGGTTGGGGTAGTGTATTCTGCTGTTTGTTTACTTCTTTTTCAAAAAAACAATTCGGTCATTGTTTATTTCTTGAGGAGGGGGAGTATTGTGACGTCAACGTAAATTATGACGTCAACTTAAAAAGACATATTAAAATAGATGACTTAAAATAAAAATAGGAGACAAGAGAAGGGAGCAAGAACTAAAACGGCCGTAGGATTTGGGTTTCCCAGCCTAATTATTGTTTAATCATCGATTTTTTCTCCGTCGTGTTACTATGTGGAGAGGCTGACCAGAGTGTCATAGTCATTCGATGTTTCACTGTGTATGTGGGAAGCTTTTGAATGACGGTACCAGCTGAATATGTAGCAGGAAATGTATTTGTTATAAAATTGTTGTGAATGCTGTGTCGCCGAGAGTAACTTAAAACTCCCTTAAAGAATATTTAATATGTGCTCCTATTGTACCACCAGAATGTGGTGTCGAGGGATGTATTTATTGATGTGAAGCACTGTAGTATAAATACACGGATAAGTTAATATATGTTTTTTAGATTCAACGGTGCGTCGAACCCCGAAGTTATGTGTTCAATGGGACTTGGTGAAATTGATTTCTCTCGCGGGGATTCAATATGGGTATACTGTTGCTTTTATGATCTGCGGTTCTTCTTCTGCGGATGCTGTGCTTTATGAATCTGCGTTTCTTCTCTGTGGAGTATGTGCCATATGAATCTGCGGTTCACTTCTTCTGTGGAGTACATGTAATCTTTATGAATCTGCGATTCTTCTTCTACGGAACGCCGAGCTTTGTGAATCTGCGTCCTTCTGCTAGGGAATACTGTCCTTGTGAATGTAAAAATCTGCGTTCTTCTTCTGAAAGTTCTACGAGATTTATTGTCTTGTTACGTGGAGATTCTGTATTCCCTCTTCTTATCATCGCTTGTTTTTGTGAACGGCTGTGCTTATCATGTGGGGACCTTGTTATATCATTCTTTGTCTCTTTTAGTGTGTAGATGTGACTTGGTTTCTGAGGAACCGAGTGTGATGATTGTATATGTGAGACATTTAGGACGGCGCCGGCGAGAAATGTGAAGTGATATCAATTATGTATATGATGAAATATCTTGATCTATATGCTATGTAGTGACCTGTATTAATTTTTACCAATTCACATGAAAGTATGTTTTGAATGGTTCAGGCAGCATAAATTTAAAAAGAAAAGAAATCTAACTCGTGTGTAGCCTGGCTATCCATGTACGTAAGGTGTGGGTGAGAGTAGGAATAAAAATACACTGCATCCAACTTTTGAGAGCGAGAGTCAGACAACAAAAACACGCACCGCAACAACCATCCGAACAAGAACGGTGGAGGTTTCCTGACCCTCATCTCCACCACTCCACACTGGGGATGAACTCCTTGCCCGCAAGGGCACTGGACATGGGATTCGAGGGCGGGAGAGCTGGTTTATTTATCTGCCCAGCAGCAGATTTTGTAGACTGCTGGCAGACTTGAGGGGTGGCTGATTTTTTTTGCCTCCACCAGGGGCATTCACTTTGGGTGGGAGGTGGGTGGACCTGCTTCCCACCATAGTTTACAATTCATGCCTTGCAATGTTCCTTAGTAACAATGAAATTCATCGTCTGCAGCAACTGACCGAGTTGGGAAACTGTGGGAACTGACTTTACGCCGAAGCATATTAAAAGCTGTCGCGTCTGACTGCCCACAACCTGTTTGCGCGGCCTCAAAAAGTAGATTTTTTTTTCTGTTTGACTCTTGTATTGTGGACTCCTGAATCCAAAGAGGGTAGTTTCGTGAAGAGGAGGGTGGATCGCCCCGCAGTTCGCACAAAGTGCCGGGAAATCTTTACACGTCCCCATCATGGGTTTCCTTGCAAGCAAACACCGCACGACCTCCTGCCCAGAACAGCAGTCTCTGACATGCCAAACCTCTGGCACCTGAAACACCTCAACGGGAACGGAACATACAGCTAAACATGAACGTTCAGGTAACCACCTTTGATGACCAGAGGCAGCACAGGGTTGCAGAATGTCAGAAAGAGGGTGTTGGTGGCCACTCTTTCTGCACCTTTTTCTACCGTCACCCTGCGCACCTCCGTCACACCCCTGGGACGCCAGTTCCGTCTTGATTTCCGCCTCTGAAACACCTGTCAAATCTCGGCATCGAATCACCCCTTTGGACGAGTTCAATTGTTTAGGGGAGTCACCCTGATCTCCCTGTCCACGAGCTTTGTTGCCCTCAGCAGCTGTTCGGATTGTTTTTTGGATCTGCATTGAATCAGAAATGAGCCATTCCGCAATTTTTTGATGGACTGTGGGTCACCTGCTAAACCTTGGAAGCCCTTCTGGATAGCAAAAGGACTCAAGAGCTGAAATGGGTTTTCCCTGCTCCGTCCCTTCCATCACGAGCCAGGAAGCCCAGAATCCTGTCCTCTGTCTAACCTCAATATCCGAGTCACTGTCTGTTTGAAAATCCCCTGAAATAGGGGATGCTGCCTTCCTCTTCTTTTGGGGGGGATATTTTTTAAAAAGCCATGATGTATTTTATTGTATTTCATCTCTCCCTTACCCACCCACCTTGGAGTCCAACTAAGGGGCCGGGCCAAGAATCACTGTCTTGACCCTTCCAGGCTTCAGGAGAGACATACAACAAACAGAACGCTACTACCCCTATCCCCCTGATCATGCTCAACTCCCGGAACAGAGAGTCGAGCACTGCAGGGTTCACTTGGCCAGCGGGGAACTGCCTGTCTTGACCCAGCCCCAAGAAGGGAGCCGATTAGTACACCCGGGCCAAAGTGTACTCCCTGTCTAGGAGAGGTCCGAGCCAAAGTGATGTGTTGAGAGCACGGCCTCCTCAAGCACTGGCCCTCTCAATCACCAGGATCTCATCCCCCTCCGACACAGGTCGCAACCGCACGGCCAACGCGGCGGATCTTAAGGAGACCACAGAGAAAAAGAGTGGGGAAAAGAAGACTTGAAGGGGAGACGAAGATAGAAAAGGGCCAAATAAGAAAGGCAGAAAACAAGAAAAGAGAAAGGCGGGTTACTCTTAGTCAGGATCCTCACCCTTAGCCTATCTGACATGGGAAGCCCTACCAGGGGCATCAACTCCTTACCACGTTACGCTTAGGCCAGGCAGCATCTTAGCTTCTCAGCCTGGAAGCAGTTTATATTTCAGAGTACTAGGCCAGGAAGTGGGCAATATTTCACTGCAGTGTGTCGGAAGTAGGCAACATTTCACTGTACTGTGTTGAAAAGCCCGCAATATTTCACTGCAATGTGTCGGGAAGTAGGCAACATTTCACTGTACTGTGTTGAAAAGCCCGCAATATTTCACTGCAGTGTGTCAGGAAGTAGCAACATTTTCACTGTAACTGTGTCGAAAAGCCCACAATATTTATGCATTTGGGGAAAGGAAGTGGGGAACATTTCACTGTACTGGTCGAAAACCCCGCAATATTTCACTGCGGGTGTGTCAGGAAGTAGGAAACCATTCACGGGTTGGGTTTCAAAAGCCCAATATTTCACTGCAGTTTTGCCCGGGAAAGAAAGCAAACTTTTTTACTGTACTTTGCGAAAACCCCGCAAAAATTTCACGCAGTTTTCCCAAGTGGGCAAAACTTTCCCCTGAAACTGTGTCAAAAAACCCCCCGCAATTTTTTCCTGCACCCTGGCGGGAAAATGAGCAGTTTTTTCACTATACTGTGTTAGAAATTCTGAAATTTTTCCCTCTGACTAGGGTTTTAAAAAAAAAAATTTTAGAGGTGTGGGGGGGGGGGGGCATTTTTTCCACATTGCAAAATGTCAAAAAAGGGGGCAATATTTTAGAGAACTATGCCCCAAAAGGGGGAAATTTTTCCACTTCCCTTTTTTTGGAAAGTGGGCATCATTTCCCCAGTGCTAAGCTATCAAAGGGGCAAATTTCCACTTTACTTTTTTGGAAAGGGGGCATCTTTCACAGTGTAAGCTATCTTTTTGGGGCAATGTTTCATTCCACCATTTTAAAAAAGGGGAAAAGGGTTCATTCCTTTTTTTAAAAAAATTTGGACAAGGTTTCATTCTACTATGTAAAAAAAAATGGCAATTTTTCACTGTATTATGTCACTGGTCGACAAAAATTTCAAAGCTCTTTTCCAGAAATCTGCAACATATCATTTTACAAAATTGGGAGGGGGGGGGGGGGGGGGGGGGGGGGGGGGGGGGGGGGGGGGGGGGGGCCAAAAAAATGTCACCAAACCCATGTCGGGATGAAATGCATTTAAAATGTGCTATTTTGGGGAAGGGGGTTAAATAAGCAAATTTTTGGGAAGGGGGGAAATATTTAAACTTCTTTTTTTCTGGGGGGGAAATGAGCAATCTTTCAAGAAAAATTTGGTAAGTGGGCAAACACTTGGCCTCGGGATGCGGGTAAATGGGCAAATGTCTTTTTTTTAGGCAACTTTTTCCCACTCTGCTTGGGGGGAAAAAGGGAATTTTCACAGTAAAAATTTTTCTTTTAAATAGGGAACTTTTCACTCGCTATGGGGGGAAATGGGCAATTTTTTCCAAAAGTAAAAGTCTGTAACATTTGGAAAGTGGAAGCACTTCAATTACTATGAAAAAAAAGGGAAATTTTTCTTTCCAGTAAAATTTTTCGGGAAAATTTAGCAAATTTTTCACTCTGCTTTCCCGGAAAAGGGGGAATCTTTCCAAAAAATGTCTGAAAATAAAAAACCATTTCACTCGGTTTATGAGGGGAAGGGGGCAATTTTTTTCACAGAAAAAATGCCTGTGGGGTGGGAAAACATTTTCACTCTGTTTACGCGGGGAAATGGACTTCTTTCACAGTAAAATGTTTTAAAGGTGGGCAAATTTCACTCTGTTTATGCGGGGAAAAGGGGAAATTCTTTACAGTAAAATGTCTGAAAAACGGGGCAACTTTTCACTTTTGCTATGCGGGGAAAATTGGACAATCTTTCCCCGGGTAAAATGTCTGAAAACGGGCCAACCCCTTCCCCTTCTATGCGGGAAAATGGCCAATCTTTCACAGAAAAATTTCTGTAAACAGGCAACATTTAAACTCTGCTATGCAAAAAGGGCCCCAATCTTTCACAGAAAAAGGCCTTTTGGTGGGGCCAACATTTCCTCTGCTTTGGGGGGAAAAAGGGCAATATTTCACCCCAAACCCATTTTGTGATGTAAAAATTATTGCACTTTTGGGGGTTTTGAGATGGGGAAAAAAGGACAATATCACACTGTACTATTGAAAAAATGGGCAAAATTTCAAGGAGTAGGGGAAATTTGGCAACATTTTCACCGTCAATATTTCACTGTAGTGTGTGAGGAATGTGTTGGGATTTTGGGTTTAACGTAAGTTTTCTTTTTTCCCATTACAGAAACTGCAAAGGGGGGTGACCTTTTTTTCTTCTACCTTCCCAAACAAATAGCTGTAAAATTTCCCCCACCCTTTGGGTTTCCCCTTTCTTATTCTGCCTCGCACACTAAATAAAAACAAAATCAAAAATATCATGAGAAAAAAAAGAGCAAACATACATATACAGACACCGGCACATATACACACACAAAACTTTTCCTTAAACTTGCCCAAAACACCTGCATGAACATGTTTCATGCAGCACACGTTTTTTGGGACAAACCCCATCTTTCCCCAAACCAAAAGGCACATTGCCATGCACGCCGCACACACACACCACCCACACACACACACACACACACACACCCCCACCCACACACACAACACCACACAACAATTTTTTTTGATAGTTTTTTTGGTAATTTTTAGATTTTTTGTGTTTGTAGAAAACCCCCAAAAATTAAATATGGCCTTGATGGTTTCCTTTTCCCCAAAAACACTCGAACTTTTAAAGAATTTTCTCACATTTCATTTTTTTTTTTGGTTAATGTCCCTTTTAAAAGGGTGAAGAAACGTTAAATTAAAGTACACACCACCACAAAACACACACACACACAACACACACACAGAAAGGCCCTGCTTTCACATCACACACAAGCGCCCATACAGACCCCCACAAAACGCAAGCAAAAGCACGCAAGCACCCCACACACCACACCACACACACACCCAAAACACACACAGAAAACACAAGAGTTTTTATTTTTTTTTGTTGCACACGTCCTGTCACTTGAGGGTGAAAAGTCGTTAAATTAAAAATTTTTCTACACCCCACACACACACACCAAAACACACACACCACCACAACACACCCGGCATGCATACCTTTCACACAAGCGCACCCCATACAGACAACAAAAACACACACAAAGAAAGCACGACGCCCTGCACCACCCCACCCCCCAGAGTATATGTTCATGTTTGCACACACTCACAAACCATTTAGATCAACATGATTTTTAAAATCATTAGAACAGACACTCCAGATAACAAACGGGCACAGTGTAAAATCACACACAGATTAACAAGGATATTCCCCCATTTCTCTAACATATCTTCTGAATTTTCTTTAAGTGGGGAAAAACATTAAAAACCCAAGAAAAATAAAGGGCTTGCACACAAAAGCCTAAAAACACACACACACACACAACAAAAACACACACACAACAACACACAAAACACAAATCCACCCAAAATTTTCACCTTAAACCCCAAACCACATAGGGTTTTGCAGAAGGGTCTACAACCTCATTTTCCTCCAGACGGGAAAAGGGGAAAAAAACCAAAAAGGGAAAAGGGTACAAGCCAGTTTTCTTTTTCTCCAAAAAATAAAACCCCTCACAGCAACGTCCCTGGGTATAGGGAAAGGAAGGGAACGGACGGCTGGCCATTGTCACCCCGGCCCTTGCCATGTCAACCCATTTTCCAGTCCTTTCCCTCTTGTTGTCAAGGTCTGGGGCAGATTTAATAACTTTGGTACAGTGCCCGAGATTTCATAAAAGAGTCAAAAAC
The DNA here is from genome assembly GCA_018398815.1 of Conus ventricosus. Taxonomy (NCBI): domain Eukaryota; kingdom Metazoa; phylum Mollusca; class Gastropoda; order Neogastropoda; family Conidae; genus Conus; species Conus ventricosus. Next base: position 68,713,359 of record CM031620.1, on the reverse strand, counting down.
TGGTTTTTTGGGGGGCTGGGAGCTTTTTTGGGTAGGATTGTGTTCTGGCCCCAAAAAAGAACAAGAAAGGGGAGAGAAGAAGAGGAAATGAGTTGTTGTGATGTGTGTTTGGTATGTGTGTGTGGTGGGTGTGTGTGTTGTGTGTGGGGTGTGTGTGTGTGGAGTATTTTGTGTTTTGCACGAACCTGAAAAACCCAATTTGTGAAAAAAGAAAGAAAAACCAATGGGGTATCAGTTCGAAAAGGGTTAATGTCTGCGGCGCTAAGGTTTTGGGGTTAATATTCTACTATGCACAAATCTCCCACCACCCAACCCAACAAGCTTGACCTGGGAAACCGCCCCGGTAAAAGGAACAAAGGGTGACCAAAAAAACCCCAAAGTGATGCCCAAAACCCTGAGGACCACCAAAAGGGGCAGCTCAAACCCAAACCCGATGGAGGGAAAAAACCCCCCAGGGTGCTAAAGGGAACCCCCTTTCTGGAAGTCCCCGGATGGGCCCTGATAGGAAAAAATTAAGGGGTGACAGAAAAAAGAAAAAAAAAATGGGAAAACCCGGATCTAACAGTTTTTAAACAATCAAAAATTTCAAGATTTTTTAAGGCCCCGATTGTTTTCAAAAATTATTGAAATTTTAAAATTTCTCCCGAAAAAACCAACCCGTATACACCCCACTGAAACATGCCACAGAGTTCTAATATGATGTAACTACAAATAAACAAGACAGCAGTTCACTACTACATTCAAAAAAATCACTTTTTTCAAAAATTTCCAGGCGGGACGGGCATTTTTCCAATTCTCCATTTTAGTACAGAAAAGGGGTCTCCACCCCTAACACCCCCCCAAAAAAAATTTTGAGGGCGGGTCTAGCACCTCCCACAAAACCCCAACCAAACACCATTTCACTTTCAACACTGAAAGATGGGAGGGAGTAAATCTCAAGGTTTTTTAAAGGATCTACAGGAAAATGCAAAATGGGGCATGAAAAAGAAAAAAGCAGAGAAAAGTCTTTGGTTTTTAGTTTCTTTTGGCCCCCCAAAAAAGGGCATGCATGAAAAGCACACTGAGGTGGGTCGGGGGACTGGGTGCCTGCAGCTGAAAATTTAATTTTTCCCGTGACCCTTTTTTCCCAACTTATTTTTTCCCGTGACCGTTTTCACGGGCATTTCCAGGGCCGTTTTTACGGGTTATTTCCCAGTGACGTTTTCCGGGTTAAAAATTTCATTACCCCGTTTCCTATTAATTTTCAACAGCAAGCAAAATGCCTTTATAAAAGATGGGAGGGGGGGGGGGGGGGGGAAAATTTTTGGAACAAAAAAAAGATGAAAGAGCCACAAAGGCAGAAAAAAAGGAAACCAATGGAAAATTCAAAGGGAAGGGGAAGGGGGGGGGGTGGGGGTGGACACAGAAAAATTCCCAAAACAAAGGGGGGGGGTGGGGGGGGGGATGGGCACGGGAAAATTCAAAGGCAAGGGGGAAAGGGTTTGGTGGGGATGGGGCCGGGAAAATTCAAAGGCAAGGGTTTGGGTGGGGATGGGGATGGGGCACGGAAGATTCAAAGGGAAGGGTTTTGGGTGGGGGGGGGATGGCCCCGGAAAAAATTTTAAAGGGAAAGGGGTTGGGGGGGGGTGGGATTGGGCACGGAAGGGTTCAAAGGCAAAGGGGAGGGTGGGGGGGGGATGGACACCCGGGAAAATTCAAAGGCCCCCGGGGGGGAGGGTGGGGATGGGGATGGACACGGGAAAATTCAAAAAGGGAAGGGGTAGGGGGGGGGTGGGGGTGGACACGGAAAAATCAAACAAGGGGTTTGGGTGGGGGGGGGGATGGGGCCCCGGAAAATTTTAAAGGGAAAGGGGAAAGGGGGGGGATTTGGGTGGACAGGAAGATTCAAAAGGGAAAGGGGGAAGGGGGGGGATGGGGATGGGGCACGGAAGATTCCCAAAAAAAGGGGTAGGGGGGGGGTGGGGGGTGGCCGGAGATTTTAAAGGGGAAGGGGTTTGGGTGGGGGGGGGGGGATGGACACGGGGAAAATTTCCCAAAAGGGAAAGGGGTAGGGTGGGGATGGGGGATGGACAAAGGAAGATTCAAAAGGGAAGGGGTTTGGGGGGGGGTGGGGTGGACACGGGGAAAATTTTAAAGGCAGGGAGGGGGGGGTGGGGAGGGGAAAAGAAAATTCAAAAGGGAAGGGGTAAAGGGGGGGAGTAGTGAGGGGCAGATCAAAGGAAACCCCATGGGGGCCCTTTTGGAGGCAGATTTAAGAGGCCCGATCCATCAAAAGATACTGTTAACCCTTGATGTGAAAGGGGAGGGAAATCCTTCCTGTTCCCGGGTTTTTGAAACGGGTTTCCCGGCAGTGATCTGTCCGGCCTTTATAAATTATAAACACATAAATTTTTTTTAAAAAATCACTCAAAAAGTCACAATTTACTTGAAATAATTATGTACAATGCATGTTAATGCATTTTCAATTTCCCGCTAAGTTTTTACTTCGAGTGAGGGTTTTCCCCAAAAATTTTAAGTGGGTTTATTTCCCTCAGATACAAAGGTTTTTGCCAAAACTCCCCTTTTCACCTTTGTATGCCGTAATTTTTGTTTAAAAATTTGCCAACTTGAAAAAAAAAATCCCCTGGCAAACATCTGTCCACTAAGCCCGAAATAGATTTCGCCCCGAAGGGGGGAAAATAAGGTTGAAAAACACTAAACCTGTTGGGATATCCCTACTGCCATGTTCACACAAAGGGAAATGCAGCACTTGAAAGTTTTTTTTTTTCGGGGGACTTGGAGCTGATTTCCCATACTCAGACTGGGGGGAGCAAAACTCCATCCCCGGGCAAAAAAGGTTTGGAAAGGGCAACCTAAGAGGTATATCAATAAATCAGGGATACATTTTTACTAATTTTTACAAAAAAGAAATGAGGGGGGGGGGGGGGGGGGGGGCAGGGGGGCCAAATGTAATTTTGTGTCTGCAGGAAGGGGGGAAAAGGAAATGGGGGGGGGGGGCAGAAACTCATAGCTTCTTTTCATTTTTTTCTTTTCCCCTTTTTCCCCTTTTGAGTGTACAATGGCTAAACCAGGGCAGTCCTGTCAAAACAAAACAACCAGGTGAAGTCAGCAAATGGGTGCCTCAGCCTTTCCAAATCCTGGCTGGTCACTTTGGGGCGGCACCATTTCCCCCACGAAACCCCCCCAAATTTCATTTACACCCCTTTTTTTTTGTTTTTTTTATTTTTTTTTTTATGCTGGTCGATCGAATGAGGGGTTATGAAAAATGAGGGAAAAGATTTCCATTCCAGTTTTGAGGGCTGCAAGACAAGGGTGTACTCTATGCTTCCCTTTTATAATTATCCCGGCACAACCCGGCCCCGGGGGGAGATTTCAGACCCCCGCAGTGGGCAGAAAAATTTTAGGTACCTCTCAGAAATTTCATCCCTTAAAATGGTGAAACTAAACTGGTGGGGCCCCCGTCTTCCCCGGCCCGTACAAAATCACTCTGGGTAGGGGCCCGGGCGGGGCAGAAAAACCCACATACTCTGTGGATTTAAAACCTTTACCTCCGCCGGGGGTCCGCAATCTAACCACTTTGCCATGGCAGGGGGTTTTTAAAACCCAGTTTGTTCCTTTATGCTCAGCCAACAACAAAAGGGCCCCCATCGGGGTGTTTTTTCAGTCAAATTAAAAAAAGGGTTTCTCGTGTCCCTAAAATTTAAAGGAAAAAAAAAATTCCCCCAACCCCAAACACCAAATTTACAAACCCCGCAATGCATGACTTAAAAATAAAAATTTTTCAGGCCCAAAGGGCAAACCCGCCATTCCACTTTGTTTTTTCCCCCTTAAAAGGGAAAAAAAAAAGAAAGAAAAAGCATTAAATCTTCAACATTTGATGCAACAAAAACATTTTCCTTTTTAAAAGAAAAAAAAAAAAACCCTTTTCCCAAAGCAGAAAACCCCTGGGACTAATGGCCTACTTTAAATCCCCCTGACCTAGTCCCTTTAGTGACATCACAAAAACAGCCAATTACCCGTTTTACTCCCGGGGATGGATACATTTGGGCCAGCAGGAAAATAAGGGACAGGGGGGTGGGGAAGAAGAGGGGTATTTTAAAAAAAAACGATTCCCGCAAAAAACCCCCAAAAACAAACCCTAGAAAGTGCAAGTGGACGTCCCGCACTGGGAAATCGCGCGAAGTCGGGCCCCTCACTTCTTTAATATTGCCTTGACCTTCAGTGCCCCCCGGCGTTTTCTCTTTCCCCTGTTTTTCCCCCTGCTCCCCCCCCCCCACCTCCCCAAACATCCTTTCTCCACTCTTTTACACTGTCATAAAATTCCCCCTCCCCCTCTTCCCCTCCCCTTCAACTCTCTCTCCTTCTCTCTCTCTCTCTCTTTTCTGAAAACCCAACAGTAGCGGGGTGATTGTTTCCCCTGCTTTTCTAAATACTAATGCAATAACCAGCCCGTGGGGCCTTAAAGGTAAAAAAATTCATTCCCGGCCCCTTGTTTTTTTAAAACAGAAGGTTGGTGCAAGGTCCCAGACCCTCTATTTCTATCTAACAGATTTTTGTAAGGTCCTAGGGAAACTTTTCTTTTTTTTTTCAAACATGTTAGTGGGAAGTTCCCAGACATCTATTTTCCCCAAAAGGGGGTTGGTCAAGGTCCTAGACATCTTTTCTAACAGGGCATGTGAGTGTTAAATTTTTCCGACATCATTTTTTATCGAAAGGGGGTGGGTAAATTTTCCCGACTTATTTTTTATCAACAGGTTCGGGTTTAAATTCCCATACATCTATTCCACGACAGATTGGGGGTAAGTTCCTTTCACAACTTTTCCCAAACAGCGGGCTGGTGTAAATTCCCAACATTTTCCCAAACAGACAGATTGGTGGGAAGTTCCCAACATCTATTTTTATCAACAGGTTGGGTTTTAAGTTCCTAGACATCCAAATTTCCCTCAAACAGATTTGGGGTAAGTTCCTAGACATCTTATTCCATCGACAAAATTTTGGGGTTAAATTTCCCAGACATCTTTTTCTATCAGACAGAAATTTGGGTTTAAATTTTCCCAACATCTATTCCATCAGACAGATTGGGGAAAAAGTTTAGAAAATCTATTCCCCAGATAGATTTTGGGGTAAAATTCCCTTCATCTATTTCTATCAGACAGATTGGTGTAAGTTCCCAGACATCTATTTTTTTTCAGACAGATTGGTGTAAGTTCCTAGACCTTATTCCATCCGACAGATTGATGTAAATTTCCAACTTTATTTCTATCTACAGATTGGTGTAAGTTCCAAAACCTATTTCCCAAACAGGGCGGTTGGTGTTTAAATTTCCAGACATTATTTTTATCGACAGATTGGTGTAAGTTCCCAGACATCTATTCCATCGACAGATTGGTGTTTAAATTCCTAGCTTTTATTCCCCTCAACCCGATTTTGGGGATTTCCTAGACCCTATTCCAACAGATTGGTTTTAAGTTTCCCAGACATTTTTTCTATCAACAGATTGGGGTAAGTTCCTAGACATTTTATTTCATCAAACAGGGTTGGGGGGGGAATTCCTAGACATCATTTCTATCAGACAGATTGGTTTTAAGTTCCCAACATCTTTTTATCAACAGATTGGTTTTAAGTTTCCCAGACCTATTTTAACGGGCGATTGGGGGGAAATTTTTCCAGACTTATTTATTCAGACAGATTTGGGGGTAAGTTTCCCCCGACATCTATTCCATCAGGGGAGATTGATGTAAATTCCCAACATCCCATTTTTTTTTAGACAGATTGGTTTTAAGTTCCTAGCCCATTTCTATCCCGACAGGTTGGTGTAAGTTCCCAGACACATTTCTATCAGGGGAAAATTGGGGAATTTCCCAGACTTTTATTCCATTTAGACAGATTTGGGTTTAATTCCCAGGGAAACTATTCCATCAACAGATTGGTGTAAGTTCCTAGACATCATTCCACAGATTGGGTAAGTTTTCCCAGACATCTATTTTTTAAAAGACAGGGTTGGTGTAAGTTTCCCAAAAATCTTTTCTATCAGACAATTGGTGTTTAAATTCCTAGACCTATTTTTTATTAACGATTGGTTTTAAGTTTCCCGGGCATCTATTCCATAAAAACAGGTTGGGGTAAGTTCCTAGACATTTTTATTCCATCAAAGGGATGGTTAAATTAAGTTTCCCAGACAAACTTTTTTCACAGACAGATTGGTGAATTCCCAGCCCTCTATTCCATCAGACAGATTGGTGAAAATTTTCCCGACATCTATTCCATCAGGCATGTTAGTTTAAGTTTCCCAACATTTTTTATTTCATAACAGATTGGTGTAAGTTTCCCAGACATTTTATTTTCCCTCAACCCGTTGGTTTTAAGTTCCTAACATATATTTCTATCAGACAGGGTTGGTGTAAGTTCCTAGACTTTTATTCCAAACAGACATGGTTTGGGGTAAGTTCCTAAAAAAAACTCTATTCCCCTCAGACAGGTGGTGTAAGTTCCTAGACAAACTTTTCCCCAGACAGGGGGGGTAAGTTCCTAGACATCTATTCCCTCAGACAGGGGGGTTAATTCCTGGGCATCTATTCCATCCGACAGGGTGGTTTTAAGTTTCCTAACATCTATTCCATCAGACGGTTGGGGTAAAATTTCCCCAGACATCTTTTTCCCTCAGACCCGGGGGGTGTAAGTTCCAAACTTTATTCCATCAGACAGGGTGGGGTTTTAAATTTTTCCCTTTCCCGGGAGGGAACTGATGTATTCCCAAAAAGCTCATTATCAGCATGACCTAATATTTTGAAGTGAAAAAGCATGATGGGTTTACTCTGTTGTGTGTGTGTGTGTGTGTGTGTGTGTGTGTGTGTGTGTGTGGTGTGTGTGTGTGTGGTTTGGGGGTGCGGCGGGGTCATTTACTAAAATGTTACCCAAAAAAATGCCAAGGGGCTTTCTACAACAATGGCAGCCAAAAAACCCCAAAAAAAGTAATAACAATGGACAAAAGTTTAAAAAGACGACAAGAAGAAACAGACTCAGGGGCAGCGACAGGGAAAAGGGGAAATTTTTTAACAAGGGAAATTTTATTTAAACCAGGATAAAATATAATGTATTGTTGGAAAAATGAAAGAAAATACCCCCCTCCCCTCCCCCTCCCCCCTCCCCTTCCCCCCTTTTTATCCCCTCTCCCCAAATTGAAAAATCTTCCCAAAAATTTAGGCCTCATAGGGTTTTTTTATACTGAACAGTTTTGACGAGAGTATGATAAAATAATAACTGGATTAGATTAAACTCTGTTATAAAACTATGGAGCAGTTAAAACTTTATGGCAAAAACTCCTCATTGCTCATTGATTTGTGGGAAAGACTGGTTGTGAAAAACAATATTTATCCTCGACCTGTTACAAACAGTTTATCGTTATAATTTTAATCATATTGTGGTTTTCTGTCCAACACTTAAATGGAACAAGCATATCATGATAGAAAGGTTTATATGGGCAGATGATGACATATATTTAGTTGATCCTAGCAATAAACTGAGTGAGTGTTTAGAACAGTTTTTTAGACTGTTTGAAGGAACGCAGACACTATTTATTATAGATGACTGTTCGGCAGAAAGAGACATAGTTAAAAAGAGAAACACTTTGTCGAAACTAGCTTTCAGCGGAAGACATGCTGGGATAAGTGTGTGGATTTTATCCCAGAAATAATAACTCGGTTTTAAAAGACTTAGAGAACAGTTAAAGACTGTAGTTTTATTTCACATGAAAGACAGAGACTCATTTGAAGAAGTTTTGCGCGAAAATGATGTTATTGAAAATGACCAGGAAAAACACAGGATTAAGCAAAAATTAAAATCTAAAAATTTTTAGTAAATTAGTATTGAAAACGGATAATCCTACACAGTATGTCTGTCTGTAGATAATCGTTATTTTTTGGTTATTGAAGTCTTACTTGTCAGAGAACAGTAATATGCTGATTCTAGGTCACTTTCGCCCGAAAACTGTTAAGGGCGAAAGTGGCCTAGAGTCGGCATATTACTGTTCTCTACCTGTGATCCTCAGTGCCCCACGGCGTTATCACTGCACTGTTCCCCTCTGCTCCCCTCCCCCTCCACCTCCCCAAATCATCTCACTCCACTCTTTCACACTGTCAGTACCTTCCCCATCCCTCTCTTCCCCTCTCTTCAACTCTCTCTCTCTCTCTCTCTCTCTCTCTCTCTCTCCTTTTCTGAACATCCCAACAGTAGCGGGCTGAGCTTGATTACCGCTGCTTTCTCTACTACTAATGCAATAACCAGCTGTGCGCCTCTAAAGGTAAAAAGTTCATTCCCTGCCATCTGTTTTAAAAATCAGACAGGTTGGTGCAAGATCCTAGACATCTATTCTATCTAACAGATTGTGTAAGTCCTAGACATCTATTTCTATCAAACATGTTAGTGTAATTCCTAGACATCTATCCATCAGGCAGGTTGGTCTAAGGTCCTAGACATCTATTTCTATCAGACATGTGAGTGTAAGTTTCCTAGACATCTATTTCTATCAGACGGGCTGGTGTAAGTTCCTAGACATCTATTTCTATCAGACAGGTTCGGGTAAGTTTCCTAGACATCTATTCCATCAGACAGATTTGGTGTAAGTTCCTACACATCTATTTCTATCAGACGGGCTGGTGTAAGTTCCTAGACAAACTATTCCATCAGACAGATTGGTGTAAGTTCCTAGACAATCTATTTCTATCAGACAGGTTGGTGTAAGTTCCTAGACATCCATTCCATCAAACAGATTGGTGTAAGTTCCTAGACATCTAATCCATCAGACAGATTGGGTAAGTTCCTAGACATCTATTTCATCAGACAGATTGGTGTAAGTTCCTAGACATCTATTCCATCAGACAGATTGGTATAAGTTCCTAGACATCTATCTCATCAGATAGATTGGTGTAAGTTCCTAGACATCTATTCTATCAGACAGATTGGTGTAATTTTCCCAGACATCTTTTAATCAACAGATTTTTTTTGGAAGTTCCTAACATCTATTCCTCAGACAGATTGATGTAAATTCCTAGACTCATTTCACAACAGATGGTGTAAATTCCTAACCTATTTCTATCAACAGGTTGGGGAAGTTCCTAGACCCCTATTCTATCAGACAGATTTTTGTAATTCCAGACATCTATTTCCCTCAGACAGATTTGGGGAATTCCTAACATCTATTCCTCAACGATTGGTGAAGTTCCTAGACACTATCCAGACAAATTGGTAAGTTTCCCGACATCTATTTCTATCAAAAGATTGGGGTTAATTCCTAACATCTATTTCTATCAGACAATTGGGGTAATTTCCTAACCCATTTTCTATCAACAAATTGGGTAAGTTCCTAGACATCTATTTTTTTTCAGATAAAATTGGGGTAAGTTCCAGACATCTACCAACAGACAGATTGGTGAAAATTTTCCCAGACATCTATTTCTATCAAAAGATTTGGTGAATTCCTAGACATCTTTTCATCAAACAGATTGGGGTAATTCCTAGACATCTATTTCTATCAGACAGATTGGGGTAAGTTCCCAACACTTTTCTATCAACAAATTGGTGTAATTCCTAACCTATTTCTATAGACAGATTTTGGGTAATTCCAAAAACAATTTTTAACAACAGATTGGTGTAAGTTTTTCCCAGACACTATTTCCCTCAACAGATTATGTAAATTCCCAGACACATTTTTTCAACGATTGGTGTAAGTTTCCCAGACCTATTTTCTATCAGACGGTTTTGGGGTTAAAATTCCTAACATCTATTTTTATCAACAGATTGGTGTAATTCCAGACATCTATTCCATCAACAATTGTTAATTCCCAAC
>CM031620.1:68698515-68701015 GCA_018398815.1 Conus ventricosus | reverse complement strand
AATCTCTTTCAAGAGCTCAAAGATCGCATCAGGTGGAACATCTCTGAACAAGGTCTTCATGGAATCTGCCATAAAATGTTTCCGTCTCACATCATGCATGTCCCAACACTCTAAAAGAATATGTTTCATTGTGAGTGGTACATGACATGGAATGCACCACGGAGCTTCTTCACTCTTTAAAAGGTACAAATGAGTAAAATACGAATGGCCAGTGTGCAGCCGGCATAGAACCGTTTCTTCTTTGCGAGCACCAGAGGTAGATGAGAGGAACTCTTTTAGGTTTGGACGGATCTGAAAGAGTTTGTTATCCGTCTGTGCATTCCAATCCCCCTGCCAGAGGTCCTGACATAATCATTAACTTTTGGTTTTAGATCTGTGTAGGGGATAGATATGTTAAACAGTTTCCCTGTTGTGGCATTCTTGGCCAGACGATCAGCCATGTCATTCCTCCGATGCCAGCATGACTGGGAACCCAAGCCAGAACAATGTTGCGACCTTCCCCTTTCAACGTGGTTAAAACGTTTTTAAAAAAAGAAAAAGAAAGTGTAGAAGTTCGGGATGATGGAGGTTACGGCCAGCTATCGCCTCCAAAGCTGACAGCGAATTAGACAAAATTAGGAAGTCCTTGTTTGTGGATTGAGAGAGCATCTTCAGTGCTAGAACCAGAGCTGCAAGTTCAGCAGAGTAAACAGAAGCATCTGATGGAATATGTTCTAACATATTTGAGAAGGAGCACCAGGACAATAGGCTGCACAGGCCACTCCATCTTCAGACTTTGAACCATCACTAAATATTTTCTGAAAGGATGGGAATTTCGTACGTAAGTAAGGTGGATTTCAATCCGTTTAAAGTGAGAGGAAGATTACAGTCTTCCATGTTGTCTGATGAAAAGTTGCAGGGCGATTTTTCTTTGTGGATTTTGTTTTTGACAAAAGAGGCTGATCTGTTAGACGAAGAAGAATTTGTTTCAATAGTTGATGCAAGCAGATTGGCAACAGCTTTTTTCTCTGTTATTAAAAAGTCAGAAAACTTGTGATGGTTCACAGTACGGCAGGTGTTAATTTCAATTTTCTTGATGATTTTCCACACTTTTTTCTTCGATGTTTTGGATGTGAGACTGGAGCAAAATTGTTTCCAAGACAAACGTTTATTGGTTTTATAAATGTGTTTGGATTTTGCTCTCAATTTCTGATGCGCTCGGACGTTGGGCATCGATGGTCTGCGGGAGACCCAATGTTGAGCTCTTCTGTGGGCTTTGTTAATTTCCTTGCATTCAGAGCTGAACCAGGGAACTTTTGGCATCAGGGGCTTCTTGGAAGATGTAGGAATGGTTGACGTTGCGCAATTCAGTATGAAATCTGAAAGACTTCCTGCCGGATCTTCTTTTTGCATGATCTTGTCGTCTTCCAGATCATTAAGAAGCCTTGTGGCAAAGAGGTCCCAATCTGCCTTGTTAAAATTGAGGCTTTCTGGTAAGGACTCACTCTCTGCATTTGTATACTGAAGCAACACAGGAAAGTGGTCACTACCATGTAGGTCGTCATCAACCTCCCAAACAAAGTCCTGAAACAAAGAAGGGTCACATACAGAAAGATCCAGACAAGATGTGGTGCCATTAGCGGAGTGAAAGTAAGTTGGCGATTTCCCATTCAAACACACAAATCAAACTCTGAAAATACTTCCTCTAAAAGCGACCCGTTGGTGAAAATCTCTCACTTTTCCTTAGAGGAAAGTGACCATTCAGATCGCCCAACAGCAGGAAGGGTCTAGGAAGCTGCTCCAAGAGTGAAATGAGGTCCCGTTTGGTGACAGACATTTGGAGACAGGTACAGACTACAGATAGTAATTGTTTTGTGGAGATTAACCCGAGATGCCACTGCCTGAAGCGGAGTCTGCAGAGCAACTGGGCTGTACAGAACAGAGTTGTGAATGAATAAGGCTACCCCGCCAGAAACGCAACAGATTGTGCAAGTTGGTTTAGGAAGCTGTAGCCAGAAAGTGGGAAAGTTTTATCAGGCCTCAGAAGAGTTTCTTGCAGTGAAACTAGCACAGGCCTAGCTTCACGGCACAAAAGCTGCAGTTCTTCATAATTGGAATACAGTCCCCTGGGGTTCCATTGCAAGATTATTTCCATTTTGGTTGAGGACTTTATTCATCCATGTCAACATCCTCTTCTTCTTCATCATAAAGAGCTTCAAACGCATTCTGCAGTTTGAGCTCACTTTTTTTAGTCTGTCTGGTGGTACAGGTAATTTCTTCTTCCCGGAGGAGAGGAACTCACTGATGTTGGTGGCACTGGTGGAGGCTTTCCTTTGCACTCCACCAACGCCACTTTGTTGGAAGCCACTGTCAGGGCACCTCCCCTGGGAGGTGGTCTCGGCTTAGGAGCCGTCTCGGGGCAAACTCCTTGCTGGGCAGCCCGCACAGTTGCAGGCTTAGTGGATGCACTGGAAGTGCATCCTTTGGTGGGTTAAGGCTTCCACCAATGACCATTTTTCGC
>CM031620.1:68643515-68691015 GCA_018398815.1 Conus ventricosus | reverse complement strand
GCACGAAACATTAAAGTTCTTTACCAAGCTGTATGGAGCATAGAGGATATGCAGAGACCTGCAGACAAACACATGCAAAGTGCCTGTCTGTCTGTCTGTCTGTCTGTCTGTCTGTCTGTCTGTCTCTCTCTCTCTCTTTCTTTGTGTTCCCATCCCATCTCTCATATAAACTACCACAATTAGGCTTGGTCTATCACAGTTCCCAAACCACCAGTCACAGGCAGTAAACAACTTGTATAGTCAGTCCACCGTAGGAACACTCTCAAGAGGAGACACTACACTACTTCTGAATCACTGTATGGTGTTCAGTTGAGCCCATTCTGGTTACCAGTGTATGAAGAACCCCCCATCTACCCACATACACACACACACACACACATATCCACACACCCCTACACATCTACACACACACATCTGCATACGCAAGAGGTCAGCCACTTGACCATCAAAGCTGATGTATCTTTTGGCAGATGTACTGTCTGCCAAGGACGGCATGCTTTCACACACTTCTGCTGCTGTATTTACTGGATTAAGCAAAAACTATGAACAGATTTTAATGAAACTGGAGGAAAGGTGGAATACGGCCCAAGGACAGCCTATTATATTTCAGTCCCAATTCAGATCAAAGGGTAGATCAAGATCTAAAAACAAAAACAAAAAGTCTGTGTAAGGGGGAGGCCTCCTTTTGGAGGGTATTAGAGGGAGGAATCCCTGCATCTATAAGCTAGAAATAGAACAAATTAAAATTAAACCTTTTTACATAACAATACACAAAATGACAAACACATCACCCAACTCACACTGTACTCGGCTTTAAAAATGACAAACACATCACCCAACTCACACTGTACTCAGCTTTAAAAATGACAAACACATCACCCAACTCACACTGTACTCAGCTTTAAAAATGACAAACACATCACCCAACTCACACTGTACTCAGCTTTAAAAATGACAAACACATCACCCAACTCACACTGTACTCAGCTTTAAAAATGACAAACACATCACCCAACTCACACTGTACTCAGCTTTAAAAATGACAAACACATCACCCAACTCACACTGTACTCAGCTTTAAAAATGACAAACACATCACCCAACTCACACTGTGTAACTCAGCTTTTTTGCAGTTATGTTCAAGCTTCAGTGGCACAGACAAAATCACTTTGCTCGAAATGTCACGGCACAAAGTGGCACAGACAAAATCACTTTGCTCGAAATGTCACGGCACAACTTCTGATGCCACACTCTGACTTTTTGCTACTCAAAATACTTCAGCCACTGCCCTGCTTCACCAACAAAACAACATTTTTTTTTCCTGTTTTGTTTGGGGAGGAGGGTGATGGTGGACGAGGGGGGGGACTGTGTTTGTGTGTGTGGGGATGGAGGGGGAACTTATTTTCAGTTACCTATTACTCTTTCTCTGAGAGATTTGTTCATCTAAAAAAAAAAACTGGGTTATCTCAGGTATTTCTGGAAGCTAAGTTTCTGCGTGTTGATAAGAATACCGTACAGCAAAAGCACACTCTTTGTGGCTTTCTCTTCATTATTTTATTGTTCATGATGCATTTCTTTCTTTTCTGTCTTCATTATTTTATTGTTCATGATGCATTTCTTTCTTTTCTGTCTGTATTAACCCTCCTTACCGATTTCTCTTTGTCCCACTTAAGTAATTCTTTAATCTGAGACAAACAAGCTTGATACAAATACAACATGTGCTGATATGCAGATTTCTCTCTCTCTCTCTCTCTCTCTCTCTCTCTCTCTCTCCTCTCTCTCTCTCTCTCTCTCCTCTCTCTCTCTCTCTCTCCTGTATGCAGTTTTCCTAATGAACGCAACACAAAAAGAAAGAAAGAATTCTGTTCGAAACAACATAGTTAATTCCAGCAAATGATCTGAAATTAACAGGATGCCTGTTCTTCAGAACATACGTCACACACCATTTTCAAAACTATGATCTACACGGGTATTGAAAGAAAATGCACCAAAAACAAAAGATGGATGTACCATCCCAATATGCCATTTCCCTATTGGTGAATGCTTAGAATCTAAGATTTATGTTCTTTCTTTTCTCTCAAGTATAACAGTTTTTGCCACATTCAGACAGAATTAATTCTCAAAAACTTAGATCTAGTTGCAAAGTGAAGCGACTGCAAGCAGAAATCTAAACAAATTTGAAAGATTATTCATGAACTTCCACCGAAAAACCTAGACAAACAAATCACAAGACAAAACATGACGCACTTCGACCCTTAGGTCTTCTTCAGGCAAGGTACACAACACCCAGGACAATGAAATGAACGAGCAATCACTTCTCTTCATCCAGTTCAGCACAAGATGGGCGCTGAATTTTCTCAAAAACTTGTCCACAAACATACAAAATAGCTACATTTTTTTAATACAAATATGTTACAAGATCATCTATGATGTGTCAGACAACATGTACTTAAGGCATCTACACGCAAAACAAGATATAAAAACAACCAAAATAACAGCACTCATTTAACCATCCATGGTGGAGAACCAGAAACAGATTTTTCTCTGTGTGTGTGTGTGTGTGTGTGTGTGTGTGTGTGTGTGTGGTGTGTGTGTGTGTGTGTGTGGTTGTGTGTGTGTGGTGTGGGGGGGGGGGGGGGGGGGCGCGCGCGCGCATGCGCATGCACGCGCGTGTGTTGTCTAAATTACAAAACAGAATTCTATGCCTGGGATTATTGATGCATTCCATAAGATCAATATTGCAAAAATCTTAAATATTTTACTTTAAAACAGTTTACATGTATGGTGAATGAAAACATGGCGTCCATCACGTTTCTCTTCATGTATCAAATGTTTTCACACTGACATAAATTACATGCAAGACATCATCTTACTAACAAGAATATGAGGAAGTCCATATGTAGTGTTCAAAGTGTTTAGATTCTGCTGCTGTTGTTTTTATTTGTTTGCTTTTTTTCTACACAAGGAGTCAGTCTTATCCTTTTGTTATTGCTTGTGATGATGCATTTAGTATCCAAGATACTTTTCCAAAAGTGTTTTCCACTGCATGGGTCAGTCTGACCATACTGCCAAGTAATGTACTCAAACTTATGTATCAAATAAAATCAACAAAATGAATGCAAACACATAAGAGTAATTCAAACAAAATTTCATGTCATGAGTTGATAGCAAAGTCTCTATTATCCAATCTCATCACTTCAACATTCAGTATTCAATCTGACATGGGTTTAATTAGACGGTATCGATTTACGCTCTATCGTTGGAAGGGAGGCCCACCTATTGCACAGAGATGGGGCATGAGAAAGGTGGTGGAGGGACAACGCAGAAGGGGGTCTCATATGATATAAATATGCATGGCTGCCAACCTTCTGGAATCAACCTTTGGGAACCAGGGGATGGAGGAGGGGGGGGGGGGGTGATGAGGGGCAGTTTGGCTTTCCACTGAAAACATCATTTTAACCCGCTTATGGTTCAGTTGATAAATGTTGGGTTTAAAAGACAGATGCATTTTCTGTATTGCCAAAATCCACATATTGTATGGGCTCTATTATGCAATACTTTATCATATCTATTCAAAATGACCTCCTCAACCCCATGGTTTTAAACAAAATTCTGAAATTCTGGATTTTTGTTTTTGATTCGGGATTTCAGGACTAATTTCTAAATCAGGGAAATTCCTGAAAAATTCAGGAGGGCTGGCAGCTACAAATATGCATTCTCACTGTTGTAACATGTCTTGATATCATCTGGCTTGAAAAGCCAAACAAGGTTTGGGGAAGGAGAAAGGACTGGGGAGGTTGAGGGGTTGGTAGGTTGGCTGGCTCTGCATGCGTGCGTACATGCGTGCGTGCTTGTGTGTGTGCTATGGGGAAAGAGCTGTCTCACCATCTTTATCCATCAGGGGCTATTATCCCTATGCCACTCATTACATTCCAAGTTTGTCCCATCACACCCTGAATTTGTTCCACTCTCAGGGGCCAGCCTGCATCCAGGTCATCACTCTTAGATGCCTTTCTGTTGTCAGGAACTTTTTTTCCTTACATTGCCGTGATTCCAACCCCTATCTCACCAATGGATGGGTGTCTCAAGGCTATGTTGCCTGGTGACAGATGTCCGGACAACTCTTTTAAGTTGGGAAATTTTGGACCGGGGAAGTTCACTTTTGCTCCTCCTTGGCCAAATCCAGATGGAACACTTTTCAGCTGCTTCTGTCATTGCCCCTAGGCCTCTGATCCTCTTCTTATGAGAAACTGACAGCTGATTCTTAAGATCGTGGGCTGGTGAGCCTACAACCCCCTCCCCCACCCCCACCCACCCCTTGTTGCTCTAATCTCCATGATGAGGACTTCAGCTTGGATGCTGGGACCTTGAAGCTGCAGGCCAGACTGGCACACCTGTCAGGCTTGAAGACCTGAGCTTCTTCCACTCTGCTTTCATATGGCACAACCCCTTCCATTACAATCATTTGTCTTAATGAACCTGAGTGGGGTGCTGTGTCTGATCTCATGCCACTATTCCTGATGATCTCTGGACAGCTCTATGCCACTCTTCCTGGTGATCTCTGGATAGCTCCATGCCACTCTTCCTGATGATCTCTGGATAGCTCTATGCCACTCTTCCTGATGATCTCTGGATAGCTCTATGCCACTCTTCCTGATGATCTCTGGATAGCTCTATGCCTCTCTTTCCTGATGATCTCTGGATAGCTCTATGCCACTCTTCCTGGTGATCTCTGGATAGCTCTATGCCACTCTTCCTGATGATCTCTGGATAGCTCTATGCCACTCTTCCTGATGATCTCTGGATAGCTCTATGCCACTCTTCCTGATGATCTCTGGATAGCTCTATGCCACTCTTCCTGGTGATCTCTGGATAGCTCTATGCCTCTCTTCCTGATGATCTCTGGATGGCTCTATGCCTCTCTTCGTGATGATCTCTGGATGGCCTAAGCCACTCTTCCTGATGATCTCTGGATGGCTCTATGCCTCTCTTCCTGATGATCTCTGGATGGCTCTATGCCTCTCTTCCTGATGATCTCTGGATGGCTCTATGCCTCTCTTCCTGATGATCTCTGGATGGCTCTATGCCTCTCTCCTGATGATCTCTGGATGGCTCTATGCCTCTCTTCCTGATGATCTCTGGATAGCTCTATGCCTCTCTTCCTGATGATCTCTGGATGGCTCTATGCCTCTCTTCCTGATGATCTCTGGATAGCTCTATGCCTCTCTTCCTGATGATCTCTGGATGGCTCTATGCCACTCTTCCTGATGATCTCTGGATGGCTCTATGCCTCTCTTCCTGATGATCTCTGGATGGCCCTAAGCCACTCTTCCTGATGATCTCTGGATGGCTCTATGCCTCTCTTCCTGATGATCTCTGGATGGCTCTATGCCTCTCTTCCTGATGATCTCTGGATGGCTCTATGCCTCTCTTCCTGATGATCTCTGGATGGCTCTATGCCTCTCTTCCATGGTGATCTCTGGATGGCTCTATGCCTCTCTTCCTGGTGATCTCTGGATGGCTCTATGCCTCTCTTCCTGGTGATCTCTGGATGGCTCTATGCCTCTCTTCCTGATGATCTCTGGATGGGTTGTGGGAGCTTCTGGTGGTGTACTGTTTCCTCCATAAGTACTGATCCTGGCAAATCAAAGTCTTTTCAAAAGCTAAGGACATAGTAGGATTTGCAGCCTGAACCCCGCCCCCAGTCCTCCAATCTAAATGAAATGATGGCAAACATCTGTGCAAACATTCTGTCCTATTTTGACTAAACAATAGTGCACAGGAAAACACAGCATTCGCCTTTTTTTTTTACTGTGTTCAAGTCTCCTTCTTTTACCAAACATTGCTAAATCCAGTAATGACTCGTATACTGTTTAAGCCCATCCCATGACTGCCATTTCTATGGAAACAGCATAAAAAGAGACAAGAACAAGACAAGACAACCTCTACTCCATGAAAACATTCATTATAGAAATGCAGAAGCCTGAACACAAAGTGTAAAGTCATGCACAAGGTTTGCCATGTTGCACGACTAACAACTTTGACGCCAGAGGCGACAGGCATTTTATAAAAGACTTCTGCCTATGCCTAATCTAACCCCCACCCCCACCCCATACCCCCCTTCTCACCTCCTCCTCCCCCTGCGCCCCATATCTGCATCTTCTGAAATCAATAGCTGCCTTAGTTCATTTGTCTGGTTTCCTGGGACTCTGGTAAATGCAGCAGAAATCTCTGATATTCTGCCTTGTCATAATCTGCTGGCTTGATTTCACAACAGTGCAGCCAGCTTGCACTGTTGCATACACACATCTTGGTCAGTGATCTGTTGTCAGAGTACACACCACACTGTGGTCAGTGATCTGTTGTCAGAGTACACACCACACTGTGGTCAGTGGTCTGTTGTTACAGTACACACCACACTGTGGTCAGTGATCTGTTGTTACAGTACACACCACACTGTGGTCAGTGATCTGTTGTTACAGTACACACCACACTGTGGTCAGTGATCTGTTTGTCAGAGTACACACCACACTGTGGTCAGTGATCTGTTGTCAGAGTACACATCACACTGTGGTCAGTGGTCTGTTGTTACAGTACACACCACACTGTGGTCAGTGGTCCTGTTGTTACAGTACACACCACACTGTGGTCAGTGGTCTGTTGTTTACAGTACACACCACACTGTGGTCAGTGGTCTGTTGTTACAGTACACACCACACTGTGGCAGTGTCTGTTGTTTACAGTACACACCACACTGTGGTCAGTGATCTGTTGTCAGAGTACACACCACACTGTGGTCAGTGTCTGTTGTTACAGTACACACCACACTGTGGTCAGTGATCTGTTGTCAGAGTACACACCACACTGTGGTCAGTGGTCTGTTTTCAGAGTACACACCACACTGTGGTCAGTGGTCTGTTGTTACAGTACACACCACACTGTGGTCAGTGAGTCTGTTGTCAGAGTACACACCACACTGTGGTCAGTGATCTGTTGTCAGAGTACACACCACACTGTGGTCAGTGGTCTGTTTGTTACAGTACACACCACACTGTGGTCAGTGGTCTGTTGTTACAGTACACACCACACTGTGGTCAGTGGTCTGTTGTTACAGTACACACCACACTGTGGTCAGTGGTCTGTTGTTACAGTTACACACCACACTGTGGTCAGTGATCTGTTGTTACAGTACACACCACACTGTGGTCAGTGGTCTGTTGTTACAGTACACACCACACTGTGGTCAGTGGTCTGTTGTTACAGTACACACCACACTGTGGTCAGTGATCTGTTGTTACAGTACACACCACACTGTGGTCAGTGGGTCTGTGTTACAGTACACACCACACTGTGGTCGTGGTTGTTGTTACCGTACACACCACACTGTGGTCATGATCATGTTGTCAGAGTACACACCACACTGTGGTCAGTGGTCTGTTGTTACAGTACACACCACACTGTGGTCCAGTGATCTGTTCGTTACAGTACACACCACACTGTGGTCAGTGGTCTGTTTACGTACACACCACACTGTGGTCAGTGATCTGTACTGTAGAGTACCACCACACTGTGGTCAGTGATCTGTTGTTAGAGTACACACCACACTGTGGTCAGTGGTCTGTTGTTACAGTACACACCACATGTGGTCAGTATCTGTTGTTACAGTACACACTCACACTGTGGTCAGTGATCTGTTGTTACAGTACACACCACACTGTGAATAGTCTGATGTTTCTCCTCACTCCCACTGAATCTTGACACCCCCACCCCCCATCCCCATCCCACCTCCTGCTGTTTCCATCTCCCTCACAGGTGTCATTGCCACGAAAACAACTTGCTAATAAGGGCCAAATTCGCTTCGAGAAAACTTGTTGTTGGTAAGCTTACTTCTTTTGCCATCTTTTAATAAGTACTGTCCAAATCTACCCTGCTACCTCCCCCTCCCCATTCCCATCCCAACCTCCCTTCCACTCCAATCTCTCCTCCTCCTCCTTCCTCCCCCTCCACCACAATCCTGTAACTGCAGGCAACAAAACAAAAAAACTAATAAACAAAAAACAAAAACAAATGAAAAAAAAAATGTCGCCATCATTTTACTCTTCTTCCTTTCTATTTTCTTGCCCCCCCCCCCCCCCCCCCCCCCCCCCCCCCCCCCCCCCCACATAATAGCATCATGACCTCATGGAGAACCTTTCACCACAGCCAAGGGACTCAGGAACACACCACAGCGGACGTGGAGAGGAGGAGGGAACGGGTGGTGTTGGAAGGGAGTGGGGGAGGGGAAGGAGGAAAACGTGGTGAGGGTGGGTTATTAAGGCAACATATCCACCACAGAAACATCAAAGAAAAAAATAAGGATGAAAAGCAAGGAAAATATCAACAGACATTCGAGTACACAAAGAAAAGAACACATAAAAAAAGATGAAAGTGTTGGAATAAAGACAGAAAAACACACAGAAAGACGGACAGAAAGGAAGATGAAAGAGAGGGGAAGGATGTGAGGCAGGAAGGTGAAAAGACAGTATGGAGAAAGAGAGAACAAAGGAACGGCCAGGTTGCACGGACAGTATGGAGAAAGAGAGAACAAAGGAACGGCCAGGTTGCACGGACAGTATGGAGAAAGAGAGAACAAAGGAACGGCCAGGTTGCACGGACAGTATGGAGAAAGAGAGAACAAAGGAACGGCCAGGTTGCACGGACAGTATGGAAAAGAAGACAAAAACCAGTGACGGACAGAGGAAGAGAGAAAGGAAGGATAGGCAGGACAGTATGGAGAAAGAGAGAACAAAGAACGGCCAGGTTGCACGGACAGTATGGAGAAAGAGAGAACAAAGGAACGGCCAGGTTGCACGGACAGTATGGAGAAAGAGAGAACAAAGGAACGGCCAGGTTGCACGGACAGTATGGAGAAAGAGAGAACAAAGGAACGGCCAGGTTGCACGGACAGTATGGAGAAAGAGAGAACAAAGGAACGGCCAGGTTGCACGGACAGTATGGAGAAAGAGAGAACAAAGGAACGGCCAGGTTGCACGGACAGTATGGAGAAAGAGAGAACAAAGGAACGGCCAGGTTGCACGGACAGTATGGAGAAAGAGAGAACAAAGGAACGGCCAGGTTGCACGGACAGTATGGAGAAAGAGAGAACAAAGGAACGGCCAGGTTGCACGCACAGTATGGAGAAAGAGAGAACAAAGGAACGGCCAGGTTGCACGGACAGTATGGAGAAAGAGAGAACAAAGGAACGGCCAGGTTGCACGGACAAGGACAGACTGGGGAAGAACTGGGCACAGGGAGAGAAAGAAAAAGAGAGAAAAACCCAGTGGACAGACAGCAGAGAAAATTAGGTGACAGGAAAGAAGACAGAAAATGAAACAAAACAAAAAGTTCATTAAGAGAGAGAGAGAGAGAGAGAGAGAGAGAGGAGAGAGAGAGAGAGAGAGAGAGAGAGAGACAGCCAGACAGACAGACAGAAAATGAAACAAAACAAAATGTTCATTAAGAGAGAGAGAGTGAGAGAGAGAGACAGACAGACAGACAGACAGACAGAAGAAGAAGAAAAAGAAACAAAAAAAAAAGGAAACACTCAAAGTGACAAGAACATCAATGACAAGGACATCAGCCTTTCAGCAGATGTGATAAAACCAAAGTCCCTCAGGCGGCACACATTAGGTCACTGTTTGTGTTAACAATTCTTAAAACCAGGATGGCAAACTCAGCAAAGGCAACTGGATCACACAAAAGCCAATTTCCTGGTCACAGCGATCGATCAAAGACAAGTGCTACCAACCCACAGTCCACCTTCCTACTCCCAACATCCAGTCAAACAAAAGTTAAGTCGATAGCCAGTGCCAGCGGACAACATAATTTTTTCTAATGCGTTATATTATTGTCCCAGAACCACACTAGTTTCAGCTGTCATTATTATGAAACACCGGCAGACTACACATACATCCGAAAGCAATAACAAATGTATTCAGAAACAAAAAAACTCCTGCAGATCAGTCAAACCAAGATTCATCGAAAATAGAAACAAAAAACAAAAAGCAGAAGTTGAATGGTACTCACTGTTAACATGGCATGGTAGCTCACTGTTATAGTGGCATATAGAAACTTGGCTGCACTCGAGTGCCAGTGCATTTCTCCTTCTTTCCAACTCCAAGATTTCGAATGGATAACAACAAAACAAAACAGAGAAACATTTTAATGCCACCAAGAATACATTTAGAAAGAAAAACATCCATATAGCTGAGTGAAAATAGACAAACTGGTTCCAATGAACGTGAGTAACAGCTGATGTGCCCTTTGCGGTCGACAGGGCTATAAGCAAAACATATCTACAAAATAACGAAAGTAAAAATTTTTAGAAACACCAGGTCAGCAAGTATAAACAAAAACAGCTTGGATGTCAACACAAGAGCAGTCAGAAAAAACAGAAGAAGGTTCCAAAACAAGACAGACAGGAAGATGGTTCAACAAGGTCGAGAAAAACAGCAGACAGCAAGGAAAGACAAAAGCTTTAAAAAGGTGGAGAAAAACAGCAGACAGCAAGGAAAGACGAAAAGCTTTAAAAAGGTGGAGAAAAACAGCAGACAGCAAGGAAAGACGAAAAGCTTTAAAAAGGTGGAGAAAAACAGCAGACAGCAAGGAAAGACGAAAAGCTTTAAAAAGGTGGAGAAAAAGAGGAAATAACTGGCATGAAACTTCCAGACAGTGGGGGAACTTTTAGGGCTGAAAACCCCTCTGGCTTCCCCACACGGCATCTGAACCAGTAGAATACTGGTCGAGTACCGCTGATCCTGTAAGTGCACTAATGGCCACATGGAAGTTGTTAAGTAAAAACACTTGGACAGCTTAACAGAAACAAAAACATACACAAGCAGAAGAAATGAAAAGGAAAAATACGGGAGGAACCATACTGGTGTGATGCCCTCTCTCTGGAGAAAGCAGCCACACTTCACACAAAAATTCTATTGTGACACTGAATTAGAATGAAACAATACAATCTTACGGAACTCAGAATGTCATACGGTCAACATGGTGTAGGAAAGAAAAGAAGCAACAGAAAAAGAGTGAATCTGGAAAGAAAACTGAAAGAAGACACACAAGGTGACAAGAAGAGAGTCAATGATGCTTCAAATGCCACACGTCAAGCACTTTCCTCCCCCCAGCTTCCTGCCTCCGCCAACAGCATTGATTTTCTGGCAGCTTTTCCCTGACCTCAGTGCTGGTTTATTACATTTTCATGATGATCTCACACTTTGCATGGTGATGTCTAAATCTTTGCAATAAACATTTACCATCATTTTCTTCTTGTTGTTGTTGTAATTTTGCTTTGTATGCTGTTGTTGTGTATGTTTTTGTTTGTTTATAACACTTTATACACACACACACACACACACACACACACACACACACGCGCGCGCGCCGCGACGCGCGCGCGCGCGCGCGCACACACATACGCACACAAGCACGCAACAAACGCATTATCACACACACACACACACACACACACACACACACACACACACACACACACACACACACACACATGCGCACACACATGGGCCCATGCCCACACATCCATACACACACATGTGTACATTCACTACACACATACAAAAAAACAACAACAACCAATGTTAGGTAAGCACTCAAGGTCTGACCAGCACATTGGGTTCATGTGTAGGTCAGATATCTGCTAAGTCGTAGCCACGAGACCCCCTTCTTCATTGTGAGTGGCGCATGACATGGAATGCACCACGGAGCTTCTTCACTCTTTAAAAGGTAAGAATGGGTAAAATACGAATGGCCGGTGTGCAGCCGGCACAGAACCGTTTCCTCTTTACGACCACCCGATGTAGATGGGAGGAAGTCTTTAAGGTTTGGACGGATCTGAAAGAGTTTGTTACTCGTCTGTGTGTTCCAATCCTCCTGCCAGAGGTCTCTCACATAATCGTTAATTTTGGGTTTCACATCTGAGCAGGGGATATAATGTGTTGGACAGTTTCTCTCTTGTGGCGTTCTTGGCTAAACGATCAACCATTTCGTTCCCGCCGATGCCAACATGGCCAGGAACCCAAGCAAGAGTAATGTTGTAACCGTCCGCCTTCAACTTGCTAAAAGTTCAAAAAAAAGTAAAAGTTCTGGATGCTGAAGGTTGCGGCCAGCTATGGCCTCCAAAGCTGACAGCGAATCCGACAGAACCAGAAAGTCCCTCCTCGAAGAATGGGAGATTATCTTCAAAGCCAGTACTAGAGCAGTAAGTTCAGCAGAATAGACAGAAGCATCTGAATGTATATGTTCCAACAATATCTGAGAAGGAGCCCCAGGGCAGTAGGCTGCACAGGCCACTCCATCCTCAGACTTGGAACCGTCAGTGAAAACTTTTTGATAGGATGGGAATTTGGAACAGAGCTCGGCATACAAAGCCTTGTACGCCAGAGAGCTGGTAGACTCCTTACGGAAAGCTGCGAGATCGAAACGAATCTCTGGTGTGAAAAAGGTCCATGGAGGTTGATCCGGAAACTTGGAAAAATCGGAAACTACTCCCAGGTCTATACCTGCATTCCGCACGTGAGGCTGCATACGAAGCCCAAACGGCGGAATACATTTCGGGTTATTTCAAACTTACTGTGGAACGGAGGGTCAAAAACACAGTCATAGGCAGGATTCTGCGGTTCTGAGAACAGTCGGATGTAATAATTCAAAGACAGTTTCAGCCTGCGATTGGACAGTGAAGGTTCACCTGCCTCTGCGTACAGGCTGTACACAGGGGTGGTGCGGAACGCTCCAAGACAGAGACGAAGCCCTTGATGGTGGATAGGGTCCAAGAGTTTGAGGTAAGATGATCTTGCGGAGCCGTACACAGCACAACCGTAGTCCAGTTTAGAACGGACCAGGGCTCTGTAGAGGTGCAACAAAGTTTTCTTATCATGTACTTTTAGAGTGTTGGGACTTGCACGATGTGAGACACAAACATTTTACGGCGGAGTCCATGAAGATCCTGTTCAGGGATGTCCCGCCTGACGTGATCCTTGAGTTTTTGAGAGAGATTAACATTTTTTATCTGATTTAAGATTTTACGGCAGAAAGATTTTTAACAAAGTTTCTGGTGCGTTTGTAGACGATGTCATTTAACAAGATGTGTGAAATTTTTTTTTTTTTTTTTTTTTTTTTTTTTTTTTTTTTTTTAAATGACTAGTGAGTTGATTTTAACGTGGTGACAGCCCTGATATGGCCCTTTGCGGTCGGCTGGGCTATAAGCAACATTATCTTATCTTATCTTATCCCCCTTCTTCAATTGTCTCATCTCAGTGTTAATTCAGCTTAAAATCATGCATAGTGTGGTCTCACAACTTAGTGGATGTGGTGTAGCATATATGGACTAGTCCGCATGCAGTGAAGGCTGTCCTTGATGAAACTGAAACTGAAACTTACAACAAACTGAATCAAATACATTCAGACGAAGTAATAAACTTGCACACACACATTAACAGTTTGTAACAGTACCATAGTGAAATGCAGATGAATGAAATGACAATGCAAACATTTCATTTTTTTCCCCCTCATCTTCTTCCAGGATGTGCATGTACTTTGTTCATTTCCTTTACTGCCAAAAACTTCATTTAAATAACACATCGACTGGTGAGTTGATTTTAACGTGGTGACAGCCCTGATGTGGCCCTTTGCGGTCGGCTGGGCTATAAGCAACATTATCTTATCTTATCTCCTAAATAACACATCTGGCAGCACTTGGGGTGGAGACATAGCTATCACCTTCTGCACTCATGATCTGGAAGCCAGGGGGAGGGGAGAGGAGAAGGGGGTGTTCTTTCAATACAGTGCCTCTTTCTAATGCCCACAAGTCCAGTAGCGCAGGTCATGAATAAAAAATGGTAGGTAGTATGCGGCATTCTGTGAAGACCTTGGTGTCTGAGGTCTGCACTGCAGCCCCTGGAAGGGTACTCCACAGTCTGATGGTATGAGGGCAGGTCTGGTGTACTGTCAGCCTACTGCAACGTCCTTGAAATCTGACAGGGTGGACGCTGACTGACCACTGCTGTTGACGTAAGAAGGCTGTAAGAATGCTTGTCACGCACCCAACAGCATTTTTTCAGAATGCTCTCATTGCTATCAGGTCTGTACCACACTGACAGTGAAGTTCACTTCATCCCTCTGAGTGATGCTGTCATGCTGATCTGCTGTCCATCCCTCTGAGTGGTGCTGTCATGCTGTCCATCCCTCTGAGTGATGCTGTCATGCTGTTCTGCTGTCCATCCCTCTCAGTGATGCTGTCATGCTGTTCTGCTGTCCATCCCTCTCAGTGATGCTGTCATGCTGTTCTGCTGTCCATCCCTCTCAGTGGCGCTGTCATGGTGTTTTGCTGTCCAAGTGGTTTGAAATGAACCAGGCAGATGGTCTCTGCACAGCCTCTGATGTTTATCTCAGCGTGGGGGTCCATTACCTCTGTGTCACACTCAGGTGGTTGCGCAATTGCAAAGTGGAGTAACACAGCACTTTAAGCTTCATGGACACAGGTCATTGGTGTGCCTGCCAAACATTCCTACAGCTAGTCTGTTTTCTGTATGCTGTGTGGCCATGTGCCCATTCCATGAGAGTGTTTGTTGTTTGTTTCTATGTAGATGGACATGATGTGGCAGTGTCCACTACTTCTAGTTCTGGAGGAAACTTCTTTTTTCCCTTACCTTTGCCCCTTTTTTCTTTTTCCTTTACCTTTCCCCCCTTTTTCTTTTTCCTTACCTTTGCCCCTTTTTCTTTTTTTCCTTACTTTTTCCCTTTTTTTCTCTTTTCCTTACTTTTGGGCCGGGTTTTTCTTTTTTCCCTTTTACCTTTCCCCCCTTTTTCTTTTTCCCTTTTCCTTTCCCTGTTTTTTTTTTTCCCTTACCTTTGCCCTTTTTCTTTTTCCTTACCTTTCCCCTTTTTTTTTTCTTTTTTCCCTTAAACCTTTGCCCCTTTTTCTCTTTTCCTTCCCTTTGGGCCCCTTTTTCCTTTTCCTTCCCTTTTTGCCCCTTTTTCTTTTTTCCTACCTTTCCCCCTTTTTTCTTTTCCTTCCTTTGCCTTTTTTTTCTTTTTTCCCCCCCTTTCCCCCTTTTTCTATTTTTTTAAATTTTTCCCGTTTTTCTTTTTTTCCTTACTTTTTGCCTGTTTTTTCTTTTTTAAACCTTTTTCCCCCCTTAGAGAACGGGGAAAACCCTTCATTTGATCACTTGTTTCCCCCCGGTTTTGGGGCCGGAACGTGGAAAACCCCCGGCTTTTCCTGGGGGGAAAAAGAGGAGAGAAAACCCAACCGGGGGGAGCCAGAGAGAGGAGACAGAGAGAGAGACAGAAGCCAGAAGAGGGGCGGGGCGGCACCCCCACAGCATTTTTTGGCACGGCCCCGCCCCGGACAAGCGCCCTCGCACACAGTCCCGGGGTCCCCCAAAAACCTGCGCCCAAAAAAATCAAAAAAAAGCACACCTGAGGGCCCCCCTTTAAACTGCCGCCAGTTAAAAAGGCCCCATTGTTCATGGATTACTTCGTTACAGTGGTTCTTTGGGCGGGGGAACTGTCCCAAAGCCCACCGGGTGTCGCACCCCCCCGGGTGCCGAAAAGGCTTGTCAGTTCTGTATTTTTAAATTGTTAGTTTTATCAAATAAAGGCCGAGCTTAAAATCATTTGACACTTTTTTTTGGGTGCCCCCATACACGCCGCCCCCTTTTAAAAATTTGGGACCGGCGGGCTGAAAAGACGTTCAAGAGAACTGTGTGTTTTTAAAAAAAACATGGCGAGTCGGGGAAAGTGATTTTTCCCAATGTTTTCTGAAAGTGCGGGAAAAGTGCACTAATTTATTTCAAGAAAGGATGAAGTTTTGTTATCTTCGAAAGGAAAATTTTCCGTAAAACAGCCCGATCTTGTAAAAAAATACATTTTTTTATCAGGGGCCCCCTCCCATTTTTTTGACAAAGAAATTGATTTGGCGAGCCTTTTTTCTCCCCCTTTCCCAAAGAAAAAGGAAGCATTTCGTTTTTTTTTTCCCAACAAAAACCCGGAAACTCTCAGTTGAAGTTTCTTGACAATTTTGAAAAAAAAGTTTTTGTGAGCTGCCTTCCGACCCATTTGATAAAAACCAAAACCCTTTTTGAAACTGTTCAAAAAATGCCCCCTCTTACGGGGGTTTTTACTCAGTAAAAAGATGACAAAAAGGGAAAAATTTTTTTTTCTCAGGCTTTTTTTTTTGGGCATTGGTTTCAGAAACCCCAAAGCCCTTTTGAAACAAAAAAAACCCCCAAAAAACTGGGGCCCTTATTAAAAAGGATTTGCTGGTTGTCTCCTCGTCCCAAAAAGCTAATTGAAGTGATTTTGTTTCTATTTTACCCAAAAAATTTCCCCCAAAACTCGCGTTTCTTTCAATGAGTTATACAAAAAACCGCCCCCCTTCGAAATAATACAACCCAAACCCCCCAACTTTAAACCCATTCTGGCATGATAACCCCAAGCCGTTTTAAAAAACCTCCCATGGAGGAGTAATTAAACCCATTTCCCACAGCCGTTTTACTACCGGGGCCCTGGCTTTTCCCAGCATTGCCCCGGGTAAAAAGCACCCAAGCAATACGGGGTTCAATCAGGCGAGCTCCCCTGTTTGCCCTAGAAAGGCCCGGCCCCCTTTTGTTTGACATGACTCAAAATATAGACCGTTCGGCTGTTGATTTTTTTTAAAAAAAACGCAGGTCCCTTTTTGGGAACCCTGGATAACGATTTTTGTGTTTTGGCAAAAAAAACTGATAGGGTTAGGCAGGCCTTAGTTAATTACCAGTAGGGGGGGAAAATTTGTGTGGGGGCCACCCACTATTTCTTTAAAAAAGCTCCAAATTACAATGACGGATTTTACAAACCCTTACTGGCGTTTTGACCCGCCATAAAAGTTTGGTACAGCAATTATGCGTAACTTTCCCAAAGCCAGTTGCAACCCGGGTGGGAAAAAAAGGGGCACAGCAAACTGGGGCCAAGTTTACAAGAAACTGTCCGGGTCTTTTGGGGGTTTTTTGGTTTGTTGTTTGTTTTTTTTTGTTGTTTGTTTGTGGGTGTGTGGGTTTTGTCCTACCCCCCCCGCAGCCGTCCCCCCCCCACCCCCCCCCACGCCGAGGGCCCCCCCCCCACCCCCCCCCCACGCACGCACGTCCCCCCCCCCCCACGCACGCCGTCCCCCCACCCCCACCCCCCACGCACGCCTCCCCCCCACCCCCCCTGGGGACACCACAACACCCCCCCCCCCCAACCCCCCCCCAAATTTCTTTTTAAGTTTTAATGTTAAGTTACTTAAAGTTTTTAATAAGTTCTTAAATTAAGTTTTTAATTAATTTCCCTTGTTTAAAGTTCTTGATGTTTTTGATTAAGTCCCCCTTTTAAGTAAAAACCCAAAGGTTCTTATTAATTTATTTTTTATTATCAAAAAATAAAAGTTTTGGGTTTTTTTTTAAAATAGGATTTTAATATAGTCAACACGCCTTAAAAAAAAGCGTCATCGTTGGGATGTCTTGCCCCGCTTTTTCTCTGCATAGATTTTAAGGAAGGTTTTAATCCGAAGCAACGCATGATTCCCAATTTTGGGGGTCTAGGGAAAAATGTTTTTTTATGACCCCAAAGGTCTTTATTTTTTTGTTTCTTTCTTTTAAAAATACGCCATGATCTATTTTTTTTAAAAAAATTTAAAAATTTATTTTCCCTTAAAAAGGATAAAATGATGCTTTGTTATTGGCGGTTTTGGCTGCATTTTGTCTCTTTCTGTAAAAAGGTAGCTTTTTTTTTTTGCTTTTTTTTGTTCCCAAAGGTTTTAAAATTTTTAACGAAAACTGCCCCCAACAGCAGAAAATGGCCCCCAAAAAGGGCCCAACATTTTTTAAGTTCAATTTTCCATGAAAAAATTTGGTCCCCTTTGTTCCCATGGGTTTTTTATAGGGGGGCATTGAAAACTTGTTTGGCGCTGGCGGTGTTTGTTTTCATGATGAGCCCTTATTCTTTTACAAAATTTTTTTTGTCTGTTCCACTTGTTTTAAATTTTTTTTCCTGCTTAAACCACGCCCAGGTTTTTTTAAATGGTCTCCCCTTTTCCCAGCGTTTTTGCTGTTTTTTGGTTTGGGTTACTTTCTCCCCCGGTTCCCGTTTTTTCTGATTCTGTGTTTTTTCCAGCTCGTTCATTTTAAAGGGAAACAAAATTTTTTGTTTAAAAGTTTTTAAACCCCCATATTTTTTTGGCGACAAAAATGTTCCAATTGTAATATAAAATCACACCCTAGGGGACTCTAATGATTTGTTAAAACGGGAAATCTTGCTTTTTAAATTCTACATAAAATCTTTTTCAAAAATCAAGGGGAGCAAATCTACTGACTAGTTTAGTTTTTACAAATAAGAACCGTTTGCCCACTTTTTTCCATCTAGCCCCCAGCTGCGCTTCATCCTTTTTATGTATTTTAAAAAAGTTTTGGCGGCGCCCTTGTTAAATTGTTCAATGTGAATTCGTTCCGGGGAAACTTTTTTTGGTTTTTCCACCGTCCCAAAGAAAAAACCCTCCCCTTTTGGGGGGCATAACGCTTGGCCATAAAACCTTGGCCCTTTCAAAAGTTGGGGAAAGGTTTTTGGCCCGCCTTGTAGCTGTAGTAGATCTCATGTTCTTTTTTTTTTAAATAATTTTTAATTTATTTTTTTTTAAAAAAATGAGCACCGAAAAAAACTGCCCCCCAAACCCTTGGTTTTCCCTTTTCGCTGTTATTGGGGCCTAAGTGTAGGTTATCAAGGGTTTGGGTTTAAAACCCTTTTTTTAAAAATTAAACCCCCAGATTTTGGCCCAAACTAGATTTTGGGTTTTCCCCAAAGCAATTGCATCTTTTGGCGCTTCGGTTCCCAGAAAGTTTTTCTATTTAAGAAAGGGAATAATTCCAGACAATATAAATTTTAAAAGAAAAAAATCCCATTTATAAAAAATGGCTTCCTCGCAATTTTGATAGGGGGCGCTGGGGGTGAATGCGCTTGTTTTTTGGGGGAAAGAAATTTTGCTTTTTAGTAAACTGGGGAATGACGGCGAGGGGAAAAAAAAGAATAACAAAGTATGGAGCAACTACAGCTGCCAAGACCCCTAGGGAAAGGGGCAGGGGATTTGGGGGCAGTTGTTTTTTTTTAAATGAAAACACTGAAAAGACGGGGGCACTCGTTTAAACCCCTTTAAAAATGTTGATAAAGCAAAAAACCCAATTTATTATTTTGGGAAACCCGGAAAACCCATCAAAGCCATTGCCCCCCCCAAAAATTCAGTGACTTTTTTCAACCATGGAAAACCCAAAAAGAGCAAGAAATCGGGTTTATTGTCTTTGGGTATGCCCGTCGTGTATTTGTTGACATTATTGGCTGAATAAAAAATGAACAAAATCATTTAATTCCCCCAAAGGTTTGGGAGGGCATCCCCCCCAATTAAAAAGCAAAGAAAGCAGGGGGTCGGGGAACCAACACCCAAAAAAAAGGGTTTATCAAAAACAAGCGATTTGGAAAATTTTTTTAAACCCCCCCTAGCCAAAATTACGGGAGACCCCCATTTTGTGAATAAAATTTACGAACAAACCCCCCTTCAAATGATTTTTCTATATTTACCCTCTGTTTGGATTAGCAAAAAAAGATTTAATTTGCACCCCACAGTCATTGACTTTGGTTAAAGTACAAAGATGCGGAAACCCCTTAAAAAAAAAAGGGTGCTTCTGCTGTTGCTGTCCCCTATACAGTGATATAATAAACCGGGGGGGGCCCTTTAAAAAAAAAATTTTTCCCCCTCGCAGGGTTTTTCCCAAGTTGTGTGGAAAAGAATTTAAGGGAAAGTGAATAAATTTATTTTTAAAAACATAGAGTTACCTTTAAAAAGGGCTTTCCGGGGTTCCCCCGCCCCCGGTTTTAGTTAAAAACCTTTAAAAAACAGTTACCCAAAAGACTTTTCCCCTTACCCAGTTTCACGAGAGTTATTGATAAATTCTCGAAACCACGAATGGGTTAAAAGGGACTGCCCTCATTTTTGGCGCCCCAATGAATAATGAAAAATTTAAAAGGGGCCCAAAAACCCCATTACAAAACATAAAGAAAAACAAAAAAATGTTTTGAAGACCCCAGTACACCCAGAAAACTATTCCCCTTTTGGTTTTGAAAGTAAGGTACCTTTATTTACCGGGGGAACCCGAAGGGGACCCTGCATCGGGGAAAAACCCGGGATCCAGGGGGGATTTGTTGATCTATGAAAAAAAAAGGGAATTTTGAAAAAGAAAAATCGCCCGTGTATTATTTACGAAAAACCTGACACAAAAAAAAACCGGTCCTAAAAGATTTTTTGGGAAAAAGAAGAAGCGATAATCCGCCGACCCCAGTTCCGTTTTAAATTAAATTTAGGGTTTTCCCCAGTCCCCAATTTGGGGCATATAAAAACTCTGGATTAACAAACCCCCGTTTTGTGTTTGTTCTTTTTTAAGATTTTTTTGGTTACCCCTGTTGTGTTTTTCCCATGTGTTAGATGCAGTTTTCGTTGTCAGTGGAAAGTCTTATTGCCAAAAATGTTTTTTGTAGTTTCATGTGAATGTTTGATCCCCCAACCCTGCGAGATATTCCCTTTGCTTTCTTAATGATTTTCCCCTGGTAAAAATACTGTACTTTTTTGACCAAACCCCACAAATCCTTGATCCCCTTTTCCGATAATTCACCCCTAAAATTTTTCCCTAAACCTTCTTATTAGAAATTTGAATGCAAAGGCGAATCTTTGGAAATCGGACGGGGGCATACCCCCCGGGAAAGCCCTTTAGTATTTTCCTTTCCATGTCTTTATAAATATTTCATTTGGGAATATCTCTAAAAAAAATTCGGTATTGTGAAAAGCACTCTGGCTCAGGATACGAGGGTTTAAAAAGTAGTCAAAAATAAAACTCTAACATAAAAAGCTTTGATAATTCTAAAACATTTTAAACCCCAATAAAAAAGGTTTGTTATTTGACTTTCTTTTTTTTTCCCTCATTATGCCAAAAAAGTGATCATGAAATTTTTTAAAGGGTTCCTGATAATTAGGTTTTGAAGCAGCTTAATTGCTTCGTTTCTTTGGCCCCCCAATTGACATCTTTGCGTTTGTGCGGTTTCCCCCTAGTTTTCCGAAACAGGGTTTTCATGGTTGAAAAAGTCTTTTTCGAAGCATTGTGGTTTGTTCTGAGATCAGTGTTCTTCATGATGTAGGGTTTCATAAAACGGTTTTTGATCAAAAGAAAATTATGCGAGAACAGCTGTTAATTTTAAAACCCCCTGTCTTAAAAAAAATTTGTAGAAGTCGTAATGGCAGCCATAATTTTTTTGCCTGGGAAGTTTAAAGGCCCCAAGTTTAGGTGGTTCTTTTGGGAATCCTTTTCTTTAGCCTTTTTTTGGGCTAAGGGGTTAGTCATTTGCGGTCATGGATTTCTGAGGATATTCTAAGTCAATTCTAAAAATGAAACCCGCTGTTGGGTTTCCGGCTTTTTAAACTCCCCCCCCCCTTTTAAATTTCCCTTTTGAATTTATTCTTTCCCTTGTTTTTAAATTTTTAAAATTTTCGAAATGGAAGTGTTTGGGCCCCAATTGCCAAACCCATACGGGTTGTTTGCTCTAATAATAAGATAGTTAGCCCTTTTCCTTGGATCATGTCGTCCAAGTATTTTTTTGGTTTGTTTTACAGAAATGAGCGACGCCATAAAATTTCCCCCCAGGCAACCCGTTTTAAATCTTTCTGAATCTTTGGGTAGGCGGGCCCATAAACCCAATTTGATCCAGAAAATTTTAAAAAAAAGGGCACCCCAAACCCTCCCGGGCGCAGAAAATGTAATGGCGGACCCAACCCTGTAATGTTTCTTTTGCAGGTCTTTCTAAAAATTTTCAAAGCTTTCCCCCAAAACAAACATACATCACCCACCCAAGTATGAATCATGATATTTCCCCATCTTTTTTACACTCAAAACCTTTGCCAGCTTCTTGAGCATTTTGGAAAGGGGAGTCGCTGATGCCCTTTTTCTCAAAGACTAAAAAAGAACGCCCTTTTAAGGGGGAAAGTGTATCTTCAAAAAACCTTTCCCAATTTTCATGTATTCATAAGGGAAAAAAACCCCCTTTCAAAACAAAAAGTTGAGTCAAAATATTTTTCCCGTTTTTGGGCCCGGCTTTAAGGAATGGCCAGTGGACTCTAATAAACCCCCCTCATGGCTGAAATTGAGTCTTTAAAAAGACTTTTTTTAATTTGAAACCATTTTACTTTTCTGATGACTTTTGAAATGAAAGCTCCCAAAGGCATCGTCCACTGCTTTCTTTTTAAGGGGGGGAGTGTAACCTGGGAAGTTATGAAAGAATACGGGCAGCTTCCATGTTTTGGGGTCAAACTTTGTGGAAGTTTGAATTTGTTATGCCCCGTTTCCTCTGAATTTTCCGCTAATGTGTTTCTGGTCTCTTTTTTTTGGATTTTTTTTGGTTGATGAGAGGCTAAACCCAAATCCAAAAAGGTGGGGCTGGTATACTGTTTTGGTTTTTCAGGCTTTCATTATGTTTTCCCAGATAAGTTTAGATTATTAGAACAGCCCATTGCGCACTTGCTGATGCGGTTTTTAAAAATCTTCTGCCCCTTTGGGCCTCTGAAAAAAATTCGGGCCCTTGAATGGGCGCCCCGCCCCAAAAATTTAATGAAGGAAAGGGAAACAAATCTGATGTTTACTCTTTTAAGACGGGTTTTTCGAATTTTTTGTGGCGCGGGCCCCCTTTATAAGGAAAAAATAAGCGACTCGGCTGCGTAAAATATATGGAGAATTTTTGCAGTTTTTCCAGTTCTTAAAACAAAACTTTAGCCCCTTGGGGGGGGGGCGAAATTTTTTTTCTGAAATTACAGTCTAAGAATTTTTTAAAAGTTTTATATGTTCACTGCGGTTTGGGAAACGATGGCTTTTTTTTTTAAACATTTTTCAAAGAATTTTTGTTTGCTTTGTCTTTTGAAGAAAGCTGCTTTGTTTATTCATTTTTGTTTTAAAATGTTTTAATGCGGTTGCCCCCGGGGTTTAAAAAACCGCATCAGTGGTAAACCTGATTTTTTTTCTGGCTGGGCCAAAACTTTGGGGGGGGGATTTTTGGTTTTTGGGGGACTTTTAATTTGGGCCCCAAATTTGTTTCTCCCCATGGTTTTTAAAAAAACAGTTATTTTTTTGTTTTTCTTAAAACCCAAACTTTTGGTCTACCCAAAGGAAAGGACCCCCCCAAAAATTTAAAGGGATCATTGAGGTGGGGTAATAGTTAGACTCTCTCTGCTTTTTTGGGGGGGTTTGATCCCACCCTTTGGGCAGCCCCACACCAAAAAACTTTTTTTTGTCTGTTTCTTTATTTTTAGAATTGCTCTTTTTGCAACAAATGCTGGAGGTAGTGGTTGAAAGTTTCCCAACAATCGGCCCCAAAACTTACCCCTTTTTTTAATTGGGATTTTAAAGGGGATTCCCCCTTTGACCCAAAGGCCTCTCATTTTGGCTTTTTCCCGCCCCCGCGTCAAACTGTAAAAGGGCCGTTCTTTTTCTCCCCAACCGGGGTTTTTAAGTGGTTATGAGAAAGAACAGTCGGGTTGTTTGTCGAGACCCAGATTTCTGATTTTTTTCCCATTTATTTTTTCCCATGCGTTTTAAAAACGCTAACATTTTTTAAAAATGGGGGTTATTAGTGTTTACTTGGAATTTTGAGAAATCCCCTGTACAACGTTTGGGCCCGCCCTTTTTGCTGGATCATTGATTTTCTAGATAAATACCCTTCAGTGCTCTTGTTTAAACGTCTCTCTAAACCCTTCCCTTTCCCCCAAAAAAAAGTCTTCCCCTTCTTTAAAATCTTAGGCCATGTTGAGCTTTTTTCAAACCCCAAATATTTTTTAAAAATTAAAAAAAAAAATTTAATCAGAATAAATTATAAACGGTCTTTTTGCGTTTGGGGACTAAATAACAAAAAGGATAAACCCCTTCGGTGTTGTTACTGTAAAGCTTTTTAGAACAGATTTTTAAATGTCTTTTAAAATTTTTTTTTAAACCCTTTCCCTTTTTTTATTGCTCGGGGTCTGGCTGTTGGGAAAAAACTCGTCACCCTTTTTTGAAGACCCAACCTTTTGTCTTTTGTAGGTCACAAAATGGGGCCCGGGAAACCCGTTTTAAAATTTTTTCATCCGTGATGTTTGAGTCAAAAAGCGCTTTATTTAAATTGTCATTTTTAAACGAACAAAAAGTTTAGCCGTTATTAGTTAAAACCATAGCTGTGTTTTTTTGGGGAGTTTTTTTTTTTAATTTTTTGCCAGAGCACTTACGAAAATCCCCCAAGCGGACCCAAAGAAAAACCCCCCTAGGGGTTTAAAAAGCTGCGGGTGCGCCTATCCCTTGAAAAGAGCCCAACACTGTTTCCCTGCTGTTAGGGGCGCTTATAGTCGATCCCCCAGTTTTAAAATATAAAAACAGCTTTAAAAGGCAGCAGAATACCTTTTTTTGGTTTTTGCTGTATTTTAAAAGGCCCTTGCTTAGTTTTTTTTTGCTTTTGTGTAATGTTTTTTAAATTTGAAGGTTTTTACTTCGGGGGTTTTTCTTTTAACACCCGTTGTGTATTTTTTTTGGCGGCCCCTGTAGGCACATTTGGAAAAAAAACCTAAAACCAGACATGCTTTTTTATAAAATGAAAAAAATAATTTGGGTTATCTACATTTTTTAATTTTTTATTTACAATATTCGGGGCCTTATATTTTCAAAAAAAATGAAATTAAGCGGTTTACGGTTTTCTTCTTTATTTTTGGATGTTTTTTAGTCTCCCCAAAGTTCCCCCGTTTTCCATGAATTTTGATTTTCCTGTTGCCTTGGGGCCCAAACCTTTAACCCTTTTTTCGTTTTTTTAAATAATCTTTAAAGCCCCCTTGTAAAGATGAAAATTTCCTTTAGACAAAAGGTCAATGTTGGATTTTACCCCCCCGCCCCCAAAACCGGTTTTTTATTTCACCCAAAAGTGAAAAGGTTTTAACCCCGCTAGCGAGTTTTGGGTTGGATCCCCTTAAATCAAAACATTGTATTTGTTTTTTTTGGGTTAAAAACTTTTCACTTCCTTTTTTAAACGGTTTTCTTTCTTCGCACAGCAATAAAATCCTTTAAGCGATCTTGTTTGGAGACGCAAAAAACTAAAATTCCATATAGTGTTCCCCTGTTTTGGGGTTGTTGTAGAAAAATACTCTTTTTTAATATTTTGGAAAAAGGGTGTCCCCTTATTGGTGGAAATCACCCTTGCTAAAATTAGGGTTGTAACACGTCAAACTTTTAACGCAATGTCAAAAAATGCTGTACTTTGTTTTCGGTGTTGTTGTTTTGATAACACGTTTGTATTCATTAAAAGTTGTTCAAGGGCCAATTTGTTTTTTTAAAGCTTTTTGAAGTAGGGGCATGCGTTTTTAAAAAAACCCCAAAATCTGGGGGAAGGGAAAAAGCGTTTTCCATCGCAAAAACCTTCCAGTTTTAAAGCCTTTTTGTTTGCTTTTGCCCCTGGGGGAAATTTTCGGGGCCTTTTCAAAAGTTTTAGTGCTTCTTCATTCCCGATTCCTTGAAACGCAAGCTTTTTCTTCCCGGTTACCCTTAGATCAGAATAGGAAAAAAAATTTTGTCTGCATTTTTTAAAAAAAATATTTCTTCCCCCTAATTTTTTTTAGAATTTTTTTAAACGTTTCCCCGCCCCAAATTCTGAAAAAGCCTGTTTGGGTCTGTTGTTGAATCAAAGCTCTTTTTTAAAAAGAAAAGCCGGCAGAGCGGGGCCCCAAAATCAATTCACCCGTCCTAAGTCTGGAAATTTTTTGACAGTAAGAATTTGTCTGCCCCAAAGTAGGGGGGTTTTTGGGAAACCCATTTAATTCCGTTTTTTTCCCTTCCCCCATGGGGCTCTTTCTGTTTTCTATCGGGTCAGAATCGACCCAAAGTGCTTGTTTTTGGCTTTTTATAAACCCCCAAAATAAAAATTTAAAAATTTATTTAAAAAAAGGCCGGAATTGAAGGCGAAGAAGATTTTGTTTTTTGACGTGGGAGACGACTGAGTGATTTTGCCTTTGCCCCCGATCGCTAACGTTTTCATTGCAGCTTTGTTAAACCCGCAAGTCCGGTCGAACCCTTTTACAAAAGTTTAGGCAAAAAACCCCCAAATTTATGCCCCAAATGATTTTGAATTAGAAGTGGTCATTTGTCTTTTAAAAAACGTTCAAGGGAACTTGGGTTTAAAACCCAAAAACCCGGCCCAAACCCCAAAGTTTTTGCTGTGGGTTCAATTAGACTAGACCAGTGGGGACAGATAAAAATGGGCTTCCCATTGCTAAAACCCGAAAAAAAGGGCGGGGGGCATTTGTAATTTTTAAAACAATACAAAAACCCCGCCGAAAACCAAAATAAAAAAACATGGAACTTAAAGACTTAAATCAATCCCCGGCGAAAAAAATAAATAGAAGCAGAAAAACCATTTTTTCCAAAAGAACGCTTTTAAAGATTTATCCCGATCCCGTACCATGCGAGAAATAGGGGCCCCTTGATCATGCTTTAAGAACCATCGGGAAGGGGGAATTAAAAAAAAATTTTTTAGCAAAACTAGGTAAAATTTGATGGGCATATAAAAAGGAAAAAAAAGGAAAACTCGTTGAGGTGGAGCCAATTGGGGCCCGGTATTAAAAAAAGAAAAACCCCAAAAGACAAAAAGATCTTGAAAAAGGGGATCAGCAAGCCTAGAAGTGCAAACTACAACCAAAACCTTTTAAACGAACTCAAGTAAATGAAAAGAAAAAAACTTTTCGAAAAAATTTTATATGACGACGAAACGTAGAGAAGAATAAAACATTGTTTAGAGAGCGGGAAAGTCACTTTAGCAAGCGGTTATAACTGCCTTTGGATTTGCATAAGTTCCTGGTGATGGCTATTACAGGCGGTGGGGAGGGCAAAGTCCAGTGCTTTCCCCGCCACCGCCCGAAAAAAAAAATAAAAAAAAGGGTTTAAAAAAAAAGCCTTTAATTTTAAACTTTTCGAAATTTTTTAAAAAAATTAGCTGTAAAGCCGGGGACGCTTTCCAGGCTATTGGGGAGTATTGTTTAGGTGGCTTTTTTTCTAATGCAAGCCCAAAATAGTTGGCTTTATGGCCCAGCACTTATGGTATTAGTTTCTTAAAAGTTGGGTTAATTTTTGTAAGTAAAAAACCAAGTAAAACCTAGGCCAGTTAATCCCAAAAACAGCGGGTCTTTTTCATATTCAGGTCATGGGGAACAGGGGTTTTGCGAGCTTTGCTGGTCTTCAATGATTTTGGGGGGTTTTGGGCTTTGGGAAATTTGATGACTTAAAATTTTGGGGGTTTGGGTTTTCTGCTTGTAATATTACTGGCTTTAGAAATTTTTGGCGTTTTTTTTTAACCTTTGTTCATTGCCGTAAAAAGAATTTCATTTTTATAAATTTTTTTATTTTTCCTACCTGGGGGTCTGAGGTTTGAAAGGGAGGGATGTTTATAAACCCGTTCCAAAAGCCCAAAATCTTACTTTTGATCTTGCGGATTGTTTAAAAAAATTGGTACCCTTTTAATATTGAAGGTAATTTAACTGAGAATTAATGGCGTCCTTAAATTTGCAAGTATTTTTTTTGCGCTTTAAACCAGTGAAGGTCGTTTTGCTCGATCTTGCCCGTGCTTGGGGAACCCAGAAAAACCAAAGTAAGTTTCGAAAAGGCGTTTTTCGTTTTTTATTCCCGCCCCGTTAGGCCTTTGGGTGTTAAGATAATGTTTTTCCCCTGTTTTTTGCTTTGCTCTAAGGGGCCAGGGCCCCAACAATTTTTAAAAGGGGGAAGCCGGGGCAAAATTATACTTTCTGTGCGTTTCCCTTTAAATAAAAGCCCCCTATTTCCCCCCTTTTTGAAACCCCAATTTTTTCTAAGTCTGTCTTTATGGTTTAAAATTTAATTTTCCCTTACAGATCCCTTTTAAAAGCCCTTTAAGTCTATTCTGTTGCTAAGGAAATTTAAAAGATTTGTATTCGGTAATGGCGTTGAGTTCAGTCAAAATAGTTTGAAGGGGTTTAAAAAAAATGAACTGTCATGAAACCCCACCAAAGGATCAGGATGAGTTAAAAAATTAGCATACGTTTCCCCCCCCCCCCGTTTATGCACAAGGGGCACCCCCCCAAAATTTAAATGGTTCTGAAAAATGCAACGGATGAATAAACCCCCCGCTTTTGGTGTGCTCTTTTTCAATTTGGGGGGTTAAAATATCTTCAAAGGAAATATCCCTTTTTATGAAAAGAGGGCAGTTTGGGTCACAGCAAAAGTTTGGTATCCGTTTCTTTTTTTAAGGGTTGTGTGGGCCCAACAGAATATTTTGATCCCGTATATTTTTAATGCATCCTTTTTATTCTTTTAAAAAAAAGTTTTTTAACAAACAACCCAAGGGACCGTCCTTCGTTTTTAGAAAAGGGTGTTGAAACCCAAAAGCGGGGGCAAAATGGTTGCACTTCATGAAATTAAAAAATTTTTCAAAATTTTT
This sequence comes from Conus ventricosus, assembly GCA_018398815.1. Lineage (NCBI taxonomy): Eukaryota > Metazoa > Mollusca > Gastropoda > Neogastropoda > Conidae > Conus > Conus ventricosus. Next base: position 68,662,443 of record CM031620.1, on the reverse strand, counting down.
ATGGTTTAATTAACTTTAAAACCAAGGGGAAAAATAAGATTACAAATTGGAAAAAAGGGAACAAACAGTTAAACCCCCTTAAAAATACCTGTGGTTTTTCGGGTTTTGCCCCACTAAAGAAGCAATGAGTAAATTAGGGGATTTCTTTTTAAAAATTTAAAAATGCAAAACAAAAACAAATATTTTAACCCTTCCCAAACCCGAAAAGCAAAATCCCATTTTGATAAAGAGCTAGCTAAAAATTTCTAGGCTTTACCAAATAGCAAACTACCCCCTCAAGTTTTAGTGTTTCGCAGGGGAAACTACGTTTGAGGGGGGAAAGTCCGCCAATCTTGCATTCCTTCATTTTCTCTATGTTTTTTTTTGGGATGAGCTAAGCACTGATGAAAAAAATTTTTGATGGAAAGGGCCCCCAAATGTTTTAAGACTCGCCGTCGGGGGAAACTTTCCCTTTTTGGATTATGAAAAAATACAATTTTTTTTTTTTAAATTTTCAGTTTAAAAAATTAAAATTTTTGGGAGGGGCGGATATTTAATATAAAAATCAAAAACAAAAAAGGGGAAATTTGTTTAAAAAGTGATAACCCGCACATTGTTTTGGAAATAAAAATTTTAGGGTACTAAAAAATTTTTGTCGCGTGGGGGCCCGAAGAAAAACCCGGGAAAAATTACATTAGCGCCCGTGGGTGTTTAACCCTTTTTAAATTTAAAAAAAACCCTTTCAGACGTTGCGGGGCTTTGAAAAAGGGCCCGGGAGATAGGCAATTTGTAGGGGGTTTGGGGTACAAATAAAAAGGTGATTTTAAAAGCAAAGGGGGGTTTGGACAGTAAAAAAGTTTTCCCAAACTGAACGTGCGCAATTAGAGGCCCAAAAATGTGGGCAGTATGAAAATAAAAAAGTTTTGAAAAACCGACCCCAATGGCACTTAGAAAACCTATTTAGGAAAGGGGGAAAAAAAATTTTAATTCATAAGCCCATTTACATATTTTAGCCGTCAAAAATTTCGAAAAGCCTTCAATCTGGCCCTTTAATGTAAGTCTTATGCCCGGGCGACAATGTCGGAAAAAAAAAAGAAATAAAGCCCTTGGAAAAAAAACAGTTTAAACTCCCCAGGAAAAAATTTTTTAAAAGCTTCCCACAAAATTTCGTTTTTTCCGCCCCCCAAAAAAATTGGAGACATTTCCCAATGATATTTGAAATTTTGTCTTTTAAAAATGTGGAGAGGGTGGGGTTGTGGGCGTTGTGAGCCTTTTTAAAGGGAAAAATATTTGCTGGAAAATTTGACGTTTTTAAACGCCTTTAAGTTGTTGTCTTTGTTTTCAAAATGGTGAGGATATTAAAATCCTAACAACCCCGCAAAAAAATCATGTTTTAAATTAAAAAGAAAACCAAATTTCGAAAATGAATTGGATTAAACTTACCATTTTTGGGCCCCGTTTGGGTTTTATTATACTGAACAAGTTTTGACGGAGGGGTTTTGTTAAAAAAAAAAAACTGGTTGATTAAAATTTTGTAAAAAACTATGGAGCAGTTTAAAATTTATGAAAAAAACCCCCCATTTTCAAGATTTGTGGGCCCGGGTTTGGGGGTTGGGGAAAAAAAATATTTGTCTAGACTTATTAAAAAGTTTATCGTTTAATTTTAAACATTTGTGATTTTCTGTCCAACATTAAAGGGGAAAAAAAAGCATTCATAATAGAAGGTTTATATGGGGGGCAGATGAAGAAAATATTTTGTTTATCCCAGAATAAAAATGAGTGAATGTTTTGAACGTTTTTTTATATTGTTTGAGGGAACGCAAAAGCTATTTATTATAATGGGCTGTTTTGAGAAAAAGCCCAAAATTAAAAGAGCCCCCTTTGTCGAAAAGCTTTTCCGCGGAAAAAAATGCTCGGTAAATGTGGGGTTTTTTTGCCGGGGAAAAATAAATCCGTTTTAAAAGACTTTAGAGGAAAAAGTTAAAGCCCGTAGTGTTTTTTTCCCTGAAAGGGCGAGGGCTCATTTTAAAAATGTTTGCCCCGAAAAAGATGTTATTGAAACGAAAAGAAAAACATAGGTTAAACAAAAACTAAAATTGAAAGTTTGGAAAATTTGTTTTTAAACCCGGGTAAACCCCGCACAGTATGTTTTTTTGTAGATAATCGGGTTTTTTTTTGGGTTTTTGCCGTCTTACTTTTGGGAGGAAAAGGAAAACCTTTATTTGGGTCACTTTCGCCCCAAAAAAAGGGTTTAGGGCGAAAGTGAGCCCGAAGAAGGTTTTTTCCCGTTCTCTCCCCTTTTTTCTTTTCCTTACCTTTGCCCGTTTTTTTTTTTTTCTTTAACCCTTTTCCCGTATTTCTCTTTTTCCTTTCCTTTGCCCCTTTTTTTTCTTTTCCCTTTCCCTTTGGGTGTTTTTCTCTTTTTCCTTTTCCTTTTTCCCCCTTTTTCTTTTTTCCCTTTCCTTTGCCCTTTTTTCTTTTTCCTTACCCTTTTCCCTTTTTTTTCTTTTCCCTTTCCATTGCCCCTTTTTTCTTTTTTTTACCTTTGCCCCTTTTTCTTTTTCCCTTTCCTTTTCCCGTTTTTCCCCTTTTCCCTTTTTTTGCTGTTTTTCTTTTTCCCTTTCATTTTCCCTTTTTTCTTTTCCTTACATTTGGGTGTTTTTTCTTTTTCCTTACATTTCCCCGTTTTTTTTTTTTCCCTTCCTTTGCCCCCTTTTTCTTTTCCTTACCTTTGCCCGTATTTTTTTTCCTTACCTTTGCCCGTTTTTCTCTTTTTCCCTTTCTTTTGCCCCCTTTTTTTCTTTTCCCTTCCTTTTTCCCGTTTTTCTCTTTTCCTTTTTCCTTTGCCCCTTTTTCTCTTTTCCCTTTCCTTTTCCCCCTTTTTTTCTTTTCCCTTCCTTTTTCCTGTTTTTTTTTTCCCTTCCCTTTTTCCCTTTTTTTTTTCTTACTTTTGCCCCTTTTTTTTTCCCTTTGCTTTGCTGTTTTTCTCTTTTTTCCCTTTCTTTGCCCCCTTTTTTTCCCTTTTTCCCTTTCCTTTTCCCCCTTTTTTCTTTTCCCTTCCCCTTTTCTGTTTTTCTCTTTTTCCCTTTTTTTGCCCCTTTTTTTTTCTTTTCCCTTTCTTTTTCCTGTTTTTCTCTTTTCTTTTCCCTTTTCCGTTTTTCTCTTTTCTTACCCCTTTTCCCCCTTTTTTTCTTTTTTTTACCCTTTTCCCTTTTTTTCATTTTTCCCTTTCCTTTGCCCCCTTTTTTTCTTTTCCCTTCCCCCTTTCCCCCTTTTTTTTTTCTTCCCTTTGCCCCTTTTTTTTTCTTTTCCTTACCTTTTTCCCCTTTTTTTTTTTTCTTTCCTTTGCCCCCTTTTTTTTTTTTCCTTACTTTGCCCGTTTTTTCTTTTCCTTAAAAATTTTTGTTTTTTCTTTTCCCTTTCATTTTCCTTTTTTTTTTTTTCCTTACCTTTGCTGTTTTTCCTTTTCCCTTTCCTTTGCCCGTTTTTTTTTTCCCTTTTATTTGCCCGTTTTTTTTTTTTCTTTCATTTGCCCCTTTTTTTTCTTTTTTCCTTAACCCTTTTCCCCTTTTTTTCTTTTTCTTCCCCTTGGGCCCTTTTTGTCTTTTTCTTACCTTTTCCCCTTTTTTTTTTTTTTTCTTACCTTTGCTGTTTTTTTTTTTCATTTTCTTTAAATTTTCTTTCTTTTTTTTTCACCTTTTGTACTTTTCATGACCCTTTTTTTTCTTTTTTTTGTCCCCCCTTTTTCCTCTCTTTTTCTTTTTTTCCCCCCCCCAGTTCTTGAATTTTCCTTTTTCTTTCCCGTTTTCTCCACCTGTTTTTCCAAATACCCCCACCCTTTTCTGATTTTTTTCATTTCTAGAACCCCCTTCCATACCCTTTTCCCCTTTGTTTTTTTTTTTTTTTTTTCGCATTTTTCCGGGCGGGTTTTTTGACTTTTTCCCGTATTTGTTATTTCTACTTCTTTCTTTTTAGTTTGTGTTGTCCATTTGCTTTCTTTGTTTGTTTTTGGGTTTTTGGTTTGTGGGAGATTGTGTTCGAGTGCATGATGTCGCATGAGTGTGTGTGTGTTTCTTTTGTTATCCCCTTCCACATTTAAAAAATTTGGCGTTCCCCTGCTAAAAAAAACATAAAAATTTTAAAATATAAAGGCACAAAACTTATGAAAAACTCAAAATTTTAAATTGTTGTTTCCCAAAATGCCCGTGCGCATATGAAAAGTTTTGCTTCCCACATTTTATACAAAAAAAAAATTTTAAATGCCTTCCCGGGGGCTTTTTTTTAGCTAGAAGCCTTTAAAAAAAATAAACGGTTTTATGGCTTTACCCGTTCTTCCCTTTGATCCCAGACTAAACTTTACGTCAACACACCAGGGCCCCACCCAAAATCCCTCAAATTGACCTATCAGGTCCCCTGCCCTTGTCACTACGCTGAGGGCAGCGGGCCCGGGGCGCCCCTTTTTGGCATCCCCCAAAAAAATCCTGGGCGAGAATGGTCGACCCCTACCCGGAAAAATCACCTTGGTCCGCCTTCTTGGTTTTTTCCTTTTTGACCGCAAAACCCAAAGGGGAAAAGGAAAATTTACCTTTGGGTGTAGAAAGGGGTAGTTTTTTTTTGGGAGGGAAAGTTCGAGGGGAAGGGGGGGAAAAAAAGGGCGGACTCTTCTGGCTATTGAACAACTTCAATCCAATTTTTGTCGTTTATTGCCAGCGCCCCCAGGGGACCGTAAAATATTTACAAATTTGTTTTTTTAGGGCCCCTTTGGGTATGTAGGAAGGGAAATTTGGGGGTTTCCCAAACCCCGATATTTATATATTATATAGAGAGAGAGAGAGGGGAGAGAGGAGGAGTATGAAGAAATGCAACAAAAAAAACACCCTAATGGGGGGAAAAACACACCCAAAACCAAACCCAACCCCCCACCCACAACACACCCACACAAGGAAAGGGGGCATGTATACAAAAAATGGCTTCCCTTTCCTTAAAACCCAAAATACTTCAAAACGGCCTCCCCCCGGGAAACTCAGTTAAATTTAAATTATGATTTAAACCTTTCCCCCAAGCCTCGTTGTTCTCTAACTGTGGGGAGCCCAAAACCCTCTTTGGGAAAATGTCAACTGAAAAAAAGATGTAATACTAGCAGTGTACCGTCTAGAAAACAAATGTAGTCCCCCCCAACCCTACCACTCCCCTTTTTTACAAAAACCCAAACCACACACCACACACCCCCCCACACCACAACCCCACACATGTATCACCAAAACCCCCCCACACCCCACACAACACACACACACAGAGGTAGGCCCCCCATATACCCGCCGAGTCAGGACCGCCAGGGAAATTACAGCCATAGTGATTCCCTTTTTTGCCCCCGTGTCCATCCCCTCAAATAGACCGACAGGGCCAAAAAGGCCCCAAAGCATTGATATAAACTGAAACCCTACGGCCCCGACCGCCAAAAAACAAGGAAATGCCAGGGGCAACCTAAAAAACCAAGGCATTAAAAAAATTTTTCAGCCCAAAAAAAAGCCCGGAAACCCGGGGTCACAAAACCCCGGCTGTTCGACCCGCTGTTCCGGACAAACCCGCCAGTAAAAAACCGCCTGAAAGCCCCCCCCCGCCTGGGCCGTCCCCCTCCCCCCCGACACCAACCCCCACCGCCCGGCAAATACCCGGCATGGTTACCAAAATACCGGCCCCATGCCTGCTGCTAAAGTTAACCCAAAAATGCCCCCCAAAAGCTGTAAGTCCAACATTTGCACGGGCCCCAGGCAGCCCCAAAACCCCCAACCCGCCGTGAAAATACGTATGCGCCAAAGCACCCCCGCCCGTCTGCAACCCCCCCCCCCCCCCCCTCCCTTTTACTTCCCCCAATTCCCCCCCCCTCATCTACCCCCTACTCCCCAAAACTAAACCCCCCCCCACAATGACCCCCTGCATTTTATGGCCCGGGAATGCCCCCTTTCCCCTTTCCCCGGGTGTGGGGAAAAAAACCGCACTCTTTTTCCCACAAAAATTTTAGACCCTAGTTTTGGGCCTTTAGGGTTCCAAAACCCCCTCTTCCTCAGGGAGGGGTGGAGGTGGGCAGCGGGAGGGTAGGGGGGGGGGGGGTGCAGGAGGGGTGCCCCGGAAGAGTGAGGGAGAATGGTGTTCAGGGGAAAGGGTGAAGAGGGGTGGAGGTTTTTAGGGAAAAATGTGCGTGCCCCCAGATTCTGTGAAAGATTGCCCCCCTGAAAGTTCTCCCCCCCCTTTTCCCAAAAAATGGGGGGTCTTTTCTTTTCCCAAATTTTAAGAACCCCTTTTGGGAAAAAAATGCCTGGCCATGCAAGATTCTCTCTCTTTTCTCTCTCTCTTTTCTCTTCTCTCTCTCTCTCTCTCTCTCTTTTCTCCCCCTCCCTCTCTCTTTTCTTTCTGCTCTTAGAGTGTGTTTACCGTGAGGAAATATCTTCCCTGCCACAGGGGCGGAAATTGCCCTTTAATGTTCGTTTTGGGTTTCCCCCCAAAAAAAACCAAAAGAGAGCCCCCGACCGAGACCCAGGGAAATGATGAGGACCGGGGAAAAAAAGATAGAGCGTCGGCAAGAAAAACCCAAAAAAAGACCACACACACACCCCAAAACCAAACACAATATGAAAAAATAGAAAAAAAGCCCCGCCGGAAAAGCCCTGAGGGCCAAAAAAGATAGAAAAAAAAGAGGCCCCCAAAACCCAAAAAGGAAAAAAGGGCCCCAGTATAATTTATGTAGATTTCCCGGGGGTTTTGATTTTGATCCGGGCTTTTTCCCCGAAAAAAACCCCATTTTTTAGAGCCGTTTTTTCTTTTTTTATAATTTTTAGCGTACTTGCCAAGGCATCTTAAAAGAAAAACTGCAAAGGTGAATACCTTTGCAAATCAGCCTTTTGCCACACTCCGTTCCAAAAAAACCTGGGTTTCCCCCCCAAATTTTATTATTTCTTCTCTTTCCCCAGGCTTTTCAGCATTTTCTGAGGGGCCCTTTTTTCTAAGTTCCCCACGGTGATAAAAAACGCAGATTCAATTTTAAACCTTTTTCATAATTTCTCTGTACAATTGGTCACCTAGAAGGAGAGGTAACAAATAAATCATTTGGATGCCCCCATTCTCAACCCCCCCCTCTCGCCCCCCTCTACCCTCCCCCGTCCCAAAAAGCCCGGGGGGGGATTTTTTTCTTCACTGTTTTCCCCACTGACCCTTCCCGAAGCACCCGAAAACGGTATTTTTCCCGAACCCCCGCCTTTCCCGTCCGGGGCTGCATTTAAAAACCCCCGCCTAGTCCAGCGGGGACAGCCCGCCCCGTCAAGCGGGGAAGCCTGCCCAGTACAGCGGGGGCCCCTGCCTAGTCAAGCGGGGGGCCGGGCCTTTCCCAAATTTAGCGGGGACAGCCTGCCCAGTCACAGCGGGGACAGTCTGCCTGTCACGGGGGGCCCGTCTGCCTGTCCCAGCGGGGGGGCAGTCTGCCCAGTCCAGCGGGGACAGTTGCCTAGTCCCGCGGGGACGTCTGCTAGGGCACAGCGGGGAAGTTGCCTAGTCACAGCGGGGGGGTCTTGTCCCAGCGGGGACGTCGGCCCCCAGTCAAAAGGGGGCAGTTGCCAAATCCCCGGGGGACAGTTGCCAAGGGGAAAACAGGGGGGCAGTTATTTACAGCGGGGGGGCGTCTTTCCCAGTCACGCGGGGGGGCAGGGGTTTCTAGTCACGCGGGGGCAGTCTGCCTGGGCCCCAGGGGGGGACAGTCTGCCTAGTACAGAGGGACCGGTTTGTTAAGTGGGGGGGTCTGGGCCCAGGGCCAGCAGGGAGTCGCCTAGTCAAGCGGGGGCAGTTGCCCAGTCACAGCGGGGGGCGTTGTAGTCCAGCGGGGGAAAAGCCTTCCAGCCCAGCGGGGGGGCAGTTGCTAGTACGGCGGGGACCGTCTGCCTAGTCACAGCGGGGCCCGTTGCCCCAGTCACGAAGTCACAGCGGGGACCCGTCTGCCCAGTCACAGCGGGGACGTTTTGGCCCAAATACGGGGGACATCTGCCTAGTTCCCGTGGGGACAGTCTGCCCAGTCACCGAGGGACGGTTTTTTTACGCGGGGGCCGTTGCCCAGGACAAGGGACAGGGTTTGTCACCGGGGGCCCGTTTGTCACGCGGGGAAAAGTCTGCTAGTCACCCGGGGGACCGTTGCTAGTCACGCGGGACGGGAAATAAAAGGGGGGTTGCCCCGGGAAACAGGGCCCCCCTTGCACAGAGGGGCAGTTGCCCAGTCCCGCAGGGGGGCGTCTGTCCCCAGGGGGGAAGTTTTGCCCAGTAACAGGGGGGGGGACAGTCTGCCTAGTCACAGGCAGGGAAATCTGCCCAGTCCCGCAGGGGGCCCCGGGCTAGTCACAGCAGGGGGGCAGTCTGTCACGCGGGGACAGTCTGGGCCCAGTCACAGGGGGAAAAGTCTGCCCAAAAACAAAAGCAGGGGCCGTGGTATCCCCTTTTTCCCCTTTGGGGGAGGAAATTTTTTGGGGCTTTTCCCCCGGGGTTTTTGCGGCAGGAAAAAAAGGCCCCCCAACCACCATCACCAAAACTTCCCCGGGTTCTCCCTACCCCTTTGCTCCCCTTTCCCCACCTCCCCAAAAAGGCCAAAATCTCTTTTCCTTACCTTTGCCTGTTTTTTTCTTTTCCTTACCTTTGCCTGTATTTCTCTTTTCCTTACCTTTGCCCCTTTTTCTCTTTTCCTTACCTTTGCCTGTTTTCTCTTTTCCTTCCCTTTGCCCCTTTATCTCTTTTCCTTACTTTGCCCCTTTTTCTCTTTCTTACCTTTGCCCCTTTTTCTCTTTTCCTTACCATTGCCCCTTTTTCTCTTTTCCTTACCTTTGCCCTTTTCTCTTTTCCTTACCTTTGCTGTTTTTCTTTTCTTACTTTTGCCTGTTTTTCTCTTTTCCTTACATTTTCCGTTTTTCTCTTTTCCTTACATTTGCTGTTTTTCTCTTTTCCTTACATTTCCCTGTTTTTCTCTTTTCCTTACCTTTGCCCCTTTTTCTCTTTTCCTTACCTTTGCCTGTATTTCTCTTTTCCTTACCTTTGCCTGTTTTTCTCTTTTCCTTACTTTTGCCCCTTTTTCTCTTTTCCTTACCTTTGCCTGTTTTTCTCTTTTCCTTACCTTTGCCCCTTTTTCTCTTTTCCTTACCTTTGCCCCTTTTTCTCTTTTCCTTACCTTTGCCTGTTTTTCTCTTTTCCTTACTTTTGCCCCTTTTTCTCTTTTCCTTACTTTTGCCCCTTTTTCTCTTTTCCTTAGCTTTGCCTGTTTTTCTCTTTTCCTTACATTTGCCCCTTTTTCTCTTTTCCTTACCTTTGCCCTTTTTCTCTTTTCCTTACCTTTGCCTGTTTTTTCTCTTTTCCTTGCTTTTGCCCCTTTTTCTCTTTTCCTTACCTTTGCCTGTTTTTCTCTTTTCTTTACCTTTGCCTGTTTTTCTCTTTTCCTTACCTTTGCCCCTTTTTCTCTTTTCCTTACCTTTGCCCCTTTTTCTCATTTCCTTACCTTTGCCCCTTTTTCTCTTTTCCTTACCTTTGCCCCTTTTTCTCTTTTCCTTACATTTGCCGTTTTTCTCTTTTCCTTACCTTTGCCCTTTTTCTCTTTTTCTTACCTTTGCCCCTTTTTCTCTTTTCCTTACCTTTGCCTGTTTTTCTCTTTTCCTTACATTTTCCGTTTTTCTCTTTTCCTTACATTTTCCATTTTTCTCTTTTCCTTACCTTTGCTGTTTTTCTCTTTTCCTTACCTTTGCCTGTTTTTCTCTTTTCCTTTCATTTGCCCGTTTTTCTTTTTTTCTTACATTTGCCTCTTTTTCTCTTTCCTTACCTTTGCCCCTTTTTCTCTTTTTCTTACCTTTGCCCGTTTTTGTCTTTTTCTTACCTTTGCCCGTTTTTCTCTTTTTCTTACCTTTGCCTGTTTTTCCCTACATTTTCTTTACTTTTCTTTCTTTTTTTTTCACCTTTTTGTACTTTTCACTGACCTTTTCTGCTTTTTATTTGCTCCATCCTTTTGCCTCTCTTTTTCTTTTTCCCCCTTTCAGCTTCTCTGACTTTTCCTTATCTTTCCCGATTTTCTCTCACTGTTTGCACTACCCCCACCTTGTCTGACTTGTTCATTTCTAGAACCTCTTCCATACTTTCCGCTCTTGTTCTTCATTTTTTTTTCTGCATTTGCCGACGTTTTCCCGACATTTTCCTGCTATTTGTTACTTTCTACTATCTTTCTTTTCTATGTGTGTGTATGTCCATTTGCTTGCTTGTTTGTTTTTGTTTTCTGGTTATGTGCGAGCATGTGTTGCGAGTGCATGATGTCAGCATGAGTGTGTGTGTGTGCTTATGTATATCCAATTCCACAGTAAAATTGGCACGTATCACTGCATAAATAAAACATAAATTGTAACTATAAAGGCACACACTTGCAAGCTCATATGTAAATTGTTGTTGACAATAATGACAGTGCGCATACTGACAAAGTAAGCTTCCTACATTTCATACAAAACTGAATTTCAAAATATGCATACTGGTGCTTTTTTGAGCTAGAAGCCTGAAAACAAATAAACGGTTTTATGGCTTCACCTGTTCTTCCATTAGATACCGAGACTGAACACTTCTACGTCACACACACCAGCCCGACGACATCCATCAGTCTGACCTATCAAGGTCACGCTGCCATCTGTCACTACAGCTGATGACAGCCGGCCAGACGCCCACTTCTTGTCATCACAAAATGCTACCTGGGCGAGAATGGTCGACACATACAGAAAGATCACCTAGGATCAGCCTTCTCTGGTCTCTCCTTCTGTGCACAGCAAGCCCAGGGAAAGGAAATCTCACACTGGCTGTAGAAGGGATAGTTTTGATGGGAGAGGAAAGTGAGAGGAACGGGGAAAGAAGAAACGGACGGACTCTTCTGGCTATTGATACAACTTCAATCCAGTTCTTGTCGTTTATTGCCCAGCCGACCACAGGGGACCGTATCACTATCTACAAATTTGTTTCTAGCGGCTTGGCTATCGTCAGGATGAAGTTTGGGTTGCGAACGCTGATATATATATTATATATATATAAGAGAGAGAGAGAGAGAGAGAGAGAGTATGAAGAAATAGCACAAAAAAAGCACATACATGGGAGGAAAACACACACACACAACACCACACACACACACCACACACACACACACAAGGAAAGGACATGTATACAAAAATATGCTTCTTCATTAAAAAACATACTTCAAAAAAGGCATACAGAGAATCTCAGTTAATTGAACATTATGAATTATAAACATTCCTCAAGCCTCGTCCTGTTCTCTAACTGCTGGTGGAGCCAAACCCTAACATGGAAATATGTCAACTGAAAAATGATGTAATACTAGCAGTGTACAGTCTAGAAATCAAATGCTAGTCACCACCAACCATACCACTCCCCTTTTCACACACACACACACACACACACACACACACACACACACACACACACACACACACACACACACATGTACTACACACACACACACACACACACACACACACACACACACACACACACAGAGGTAGGCCACCCCATATACCCCAGCCTGAGTCAGGACAGCCAGATGAACTGTACAGCCATAGTGATTCCCTTTCTTGCCCCTGTGTCCATCACCCTCAAATCAGACAGACAGCCAAGACAGCAAAGCATCTGATATAATCTGACATCCATGACGGCCTGACAGCAATACAACATAGACTGCCAGGACAACCTAACAACCAAGGCATTAAAACATGACAGCTAAGACAGCCAGACAACCTGGCAGTCACAAAACCTAGGCTGTTCAGACAGCTGTTCAGGACAACCTGCAGTAAAGACAGCCTGAAAGCAAAGCCGCTGACAGTCCAAACACAATCAAGACAACCAACACACAGCCAAGGCAGTACCCAGACATGGTTACCAAAATACCGCCGACTCCCTGACTGCTATAAGTATAACACAACCATGAAACACACAAAAAGCTGTACACGTCCAACACTATGACACAGTGACACAGGCAGCCAACACCACAGCCAAGCAGTGAAAATACAGTATGACAGCCAAAGACACCCCAGCCAGTCTGCAACCCTCCCCCCCCCCCTCATAATACTTCACCCATCCCACCACCTCATCTCACCCCCTACTCCAACACTAACCCCCACCCACAATGACTCCTGCATTATTCATGGCAGGGAATGCCCATTTCCTATACCAGGATGTGAAACTCACGCACTCTTTTCACCACAAAAATTTCAGACCCTAGTCAGTTGGGCCATGAGGGTTCCATCCACCTCTTCCTCAGGTGAGGGGTGGAGGTGGGCAGCTGGGAGGGTAGGGGGGGGGGGGGTGACATGGAGGGCTGACAAGGAAGAGTGAGGGATGAATGGTGTATCAGGAAAGGATGAAGAGGGGTGGAGGCTTTTGAGGAAAATGCTGCGATGACGATGATTCTGTGAAAGATTGCCCCCTCTGAAAGTTCTACAACCAATTTCCAAAGACTGGGGAGGTCTTTTCTTTTCCAAGTTTGAAGAAACACTTTGGAAAGCAATGCCAATGGCCATGCAAGATCTCTCTCTCTCTCTCTCTCTCTCTCTCTCTCTCTCTCTCTCTCTCTCTCTCTCTCTCTTTCTCTCCCCCTCCCTCTCTCTCTCTTTCTGTCTCTCTCAGAGTGTGTTTACCGTGAGGAAATATCTTCCCTGCCAACAGTCGGAACTTGCCTTGAACTGTTAGTTGGGTCCTCCCAAAGATACAAGAGAGAGACAGAGACAGAGACACAGAGAAATGCATGAGAGACAGACATACAAACAGATAGAGCGTCAGGCATGAAGAAAAACAAAAAAAGACACACACACACACACACACATACACACACACATATGAACAGATGAAAAAAAAGCAGCTCGGAAAGCACGAGAAACAAACAGATAGAAACAAAGAGGCACAAACCCAAAAGGAAACAGACACAGTATACATCATGTAGATTTCCAGGGGTATGATTTACTGATCGACATTTTCCCATGAAATCACCTCATTTTCAGAGCAGTTTTACTTCTTTATAATTATTAGCGTAGCTTAGCCACAGGCATCTTAAAAGCAATAAACTGCAACGAGTGAACTACCTTTGTCAAATCAGCCTTTCTGCACACACTCAGATTCCAAAATTCCTGGACGTCCCGCACATATTTCACTTATTTCTTCTCTCTCTCTCTCTAGTTTCTGTTTTCAGCATTTTCTGAGGCACATTTTACTAAGATCTCCACACCGGTGACTAAAATCGCAGTATTCAATTTAATCCTTTTACATAATTCATCTCTGTACAATCTGGTCACCTACGAAAGAAGAGACTGGTCAACAAATAAATCACTTTGGATGCCCAATATTCTCACACCCACCCCCTCTCGCCTCCCTCTACCATCCCCAGCTCCTAAGAAGCCCAGGCAGTGGGATTTTCTTCACTGTATGGCCACACTGATCCATTCAGAAGTCACCCGAAAACGGTCATTTTCCTGAACACAGCCTGCCAGTCCAGGACTGCATGAAAACCCCTGCCTAGTCACAGCGGGGACAGCCTGCCTAGTCACAGCGGGGACAGCCTGCCTAGTCACAGCGGGGACAGCCTGCCTAGTCACAGCGGGGACAGCTGCCTAGTCACAGCGGGGACAGCTGCCTAGTCACAGCGGGGACAGTCTGCCTAGTCACAGGGACAGTTCAGTCAAGGGGACAGTCTGCCTAGTCACAGCGGGACGTTGCCTAGTCACAGCGGGACAGTCTGCCTAGTCACAGCGGGGACAGTCTGCCTAGTCACAGCGGGGACAGTCTAGTCACAGCGGGGACAGTGCCTAGTCACAGGGGGGACAGTCTGCCTAGTCACAGCGGGACAGTCTAGTCACAGCGGGACAGTCTGCCTAGTCACAGCGGGACAGTCTAGTCACAGCGGGACAGTCTGCCTTGTCACAGCGGGGACAGTCTGCCTTGTCACAGCGGGACAGTCTGCCTAGTCACAGCGGGGACAGTCAGTGGGGACAGTCTAGTCACAGCGGGGACAGTCTGCCTAGTCACAGCGGGGACAGTCTGCCTAGTCACAGCAGGACAGTCTAGTCACAGCGGGGACAGTCTGCCTAGTCACAGCGGGGACAGTCTAGTCACAGCGGGACAGTCTGCCTAGTCACAGCGGGGACAGTCTGCCTGGTCACAGCGGGGACAGTCTGCCTAGCACAGCGGGACAGCCTGCCTAGTCACAGCGGGGACAGTCTGCCTAGTCACAGCGGGGACAGTCTGCCTATCACAGCGGGACAGTCTGCCTAGTCACAGCAGGGACATCGGTCCATCCCCATTTTCTTCCCTCTGGGTGAGGAGTTCTCTGGTCTCTGACAAGGTCTCTTGCGGCCAGGCAAAAGGCCCCACAACCATCCATCACCAACAACTCTCCCTGCTTCTCCCTACCCTTCGCTCCCTTCCCTACCTCCCTAAAGACGTCCAACTCCTGGAAGGAATGGGTGGGTGTCAGCATATGTGTGGGTGTCAGCATATGTGTGGGTGTCAGCATATGTGTGGTTGTGGGGCAGAAAGGAGTGGGGAAAGGAAGGGGGGACGAATGCTGCAGTGATGAGGGATACGGGGAATGACATGTCCTGCAGACAAAAGCAAATTCTGAAGACGCCCTGTGGCCCAAGCAACATTTCAGAAGTCCGTTCCAATAGACCTGCTTGGGAAACATCAACTAGCCTGCAGAAGAATTTCTCCTATGTGTGTTTGTGTGTGTGTGTGTGTGTGTGTGTGTGTGTGTGTGTGTGTGGGTGGGTGGTGTGTGTGTGTGTGTGTGTGTGTGTGTGTGTGTGTGTGTGTGTGTGTGTGTGTGTGTGTGTATTTTTGTGAATGTGTGTGCCTGTGCATGCACATCTGCATGTGTCTGCATGTGTCTTTCTGTTTTTCTGTACTGTCTATCTGTGTGTGTGTGTGTGTGTGTGTGTGTGTGTGTGTGTGTGTGTGTGTGTGTGTGTGTGTGTGTGAGGAAGTCTCTAAATGTAGGTGTATCTGTGCATTCATGTTTATGTGGTATGCATACATTGTGTGTGTGTGTGTGTGTGTGTGTGTGTGTGTGTGTGTGTGTGTGTGTGTGTGTGTGTGTGTGTGTTGTGTGTGTGTGCACGCACATGTCTGTGTTCGGAAGGTGCATTCATGCACACATACAAGTATGCATGCATATATACATATCTGTTTGCAAGAGTAAGTGCATGCACGCATTCACACATACAAGTATGCATGCATATATACATATCTGTTTGCGAGAGTAAGTGCATGCATGTATGCACACATGCATGTCTGTATCATTTGCTGCAAACACGCACATGTCCGCAGTGATAAATGCATGCATATTTCTTACTGCTTCCAAATTTCAAGTGAAATTTTTTTTATAGCTGCTGTCTTTGGAATGCTGACCTGGAAATCCAGTTTCAAGCTGAAGTTCAGAGGAAGGTCACACGTCTGTCGCCTGAGATGATGGCCATCATCAGAGCTAGGCACAGCCCCCCCCCCCCCCCCCCCCCCCCCCCCCCACCTCTAATCCCCTCCTACCGCCCCTCAAAGCAAAACCATTTTTGTTCAAAGGAAACAACAACTAGCACGAGCACCTAACACAAGACAGCATTCGGATCAGAATATTTGCAATCCAAATGAGTTTTTTTGTGCTTTTGTCTTTTTTCTTCGATAAAGAAAAACATAAAAGAAAAAAATTATTATACTGACAATAACATCCCATCTCATCCTGTCATCAAACACAACACACATTTTTAGCCGACATTGAAAAACAGCGATGTGCTTATCCCAATCACTACCTCCCATAAGATTGGCTCCACCAGAAAAGTTAGCCAGAAAAGATTCCATTTTGTCTTCGTTCAGCTGAAGTTTGTTGTTTACGTTCCAAACTTTGACTTGTGCAGAAAGGACAGCAATCCTGTACTGAACATCAGTGACACTGACTTAAAGCAGAAAGGGTAACAGGATGATTGTGGTTATCTTTTTGTTCACAAGCATCTAGTTCAGAATCTAAACCGATCCCAAGTCATAACACTTTTTGAACAGCGATGATGTCACAATTGCCACCTGGGCCAGAGCCCTCTGTGGTGAGTGCCACAGGACAGCCAAAGGGACAGAAATGATAAGCTGCTGATGACCATGGGCCCCAATCATCGACACCTGGTGTCACCGCCGAGGTCAGCGACCTGTTGCTCAGTTGTCCTGGCTCTGATTTACTTTCATGAGGTATTCCATGTACTGCAGAGTTCTCTGTCTTTCATGAGGTATGCTGTATTGTATTCCATGTACTGCTGATTTCTCCTGCCATACTGCACTGTACTGGACGGTATTGTACTGTATAGCATGGTGTATGCACTGAAGAGTACAGTGCTGTATTAAACTAGATTGTTATGTCAACAGCATCGTGTGGCAAAGCCAATAAGATCAACGGCTTCCTCAGGTGGAACCACTGTCCTGTACTATATCGTGCTTACTGCAATCTGCTGTATTATATTGTACTTACTGCACTGTGCTGTGTGTGTATGTGCGCGTGTGTGTGTGTGTGTGTGGTGTGTGTGGTGTGTGTGTGTGTGTGTGTGTGTGTGTGTGTGTGTGTGTGTGTGTGTGTGTGTGCCTATGTAGGTGTGTGATGTGCATGCAGGCATATGTACAATGCATATATATCATTTCACAAACACATCAGCTACAAACACAAACACAAGTCCTCATCTGAACAGAAAACAGGAAACTAAAGTACTGCAGTCCTTTATAACAAACCAAAAAGAAAGACTTGTACTCTGGAGGAGTTGCTGGTGTCCCACTTCAAATGTGTGCCATAATCACTGAAGGATGAAACTAAAGGTCAAAACCTTATTGCCACCACCACTTCCTTGGTCAAAACTCGGTAACAAACTAAAGGGCAGAAAGCAGACACTATTGGCGCAAAACAAAAAGGATAAGTAGAAATCAAATTCAACATGGGGGGTCAGAACAGCTCTATTGGTAGAGCGCCAGACTCGTCATCTTGCTGATCTTGGGGTTGCGGGTTCGAATCTCCGCCGGGCCATTTAAATAAAAGCGGTATTTTTCTCTCGGAGTTAACATTGGTTCTGACTCCATTTCCCATACAGTCCTTTGAATGAGACTATAAACCCAGGTTCCGTGTGTGAACACATGCATAACATTTTGCACACATGTAAAATCCCATCACCAACTTTTGGAAAAGAAGGGCAATTTGACTGTTGGCATGGATAACACGTTACATATAGCATGCACCCTGCATAAGAAATGAAAAAAAATGAAGAAAGTAAGGAAATTGAGTGAACAATATTGAATAATATGGACTGGATGGCATGGGAAAATGACTGAATGAAGCGCCAGCTGGCAGCTCTTCAGTCGGCACTACCCAGGTAGGCAGCCTGTTGCGTAAACAAGTGTGAATTGTAAAGCGCTTAGAGCTTGGTCTCTAGCCGAGAATAGGTGCTATATAAGTATTCTTTATAATAATTATAATAATTTTTCAAAAAGTAAGATTGGGCAAAGAAGTGCCATTTCAAAGCTAAGACCAACAAAAGTTGTGGGGGTTCAGGTTTTCTGTTGATCAACCCTTGGGTGATCTGGGCCCATAGGATCATCCAGAGGACACAGGCCTGTCAAGCACCACACCAGCATCACCAGAACACCACCACCACCAACACAGTGCACCACCACTCAGCTGACAACCTGGCATTGTGGGTGGGAAAGAGAGGTTAGGGCCAGGGGAGAGGGGGTGGGGTGGGTGGTGAGGCAACAGATCACCTGCAAAATAATACTGAGAAAGTAACCAGTTGGCAGAAATAGATGACAACACAGGACTGTTTAAAACAAAAAAAGAGGGGGGGGGGGGGGGGGGGGGGAGAAGAGTAGAAGGGCGAGAGGGGAGTTGCAGAAGCAAGTAGATCTTTCAACATTTTCCACACAAACTGTTCACAAAATTGGGCAGAGAAAAAGGGGAGGCATGTGGAATTGGAGGGGGGGGGGGGGGCAGGGGTGGGAGGGAGGGATATAGATGCAGGGAAAGGGGTGTTACTAGAACTATAAACCACCCCCCTTGCAAGCCTACACGGGACATTGTGATCATGAGTCAGTAGGCCTTGATGCCACCTGGCTGAATAACACACATCAGGAGCTTCTCTCACAACAGACCAGATCTTTCTGCATCAGCTGTACCCCTGTCCCTGCCTTCTGGATATTCTTTGCAATTCCCACCTTTTCTGTTACTCTACAAACTCTGCCTTCTGTTCTTTGATCCTCCTTTCCTATCATTCATTAATGTATGTCTCTGTCATCCTTTCACCTCTATTCGTTCTCCTAGAAAATCTCTACAATTTTTTTTTTTTTTTTTTTTTGGGGGGGGGGGGGGGGGGCGGTCAGTTTTTATCATTTATTGAATATAATATAACAGCTTTTCTATTGTAATCAAGCAGCTAAAGTATGAAATTGTAAACATTTTCTGTGGCCAATTTTCACAACTTACATAAATTTAATACACTAGCTTTTTTATTGTAATGTAGCAGCAATGTCATAAGATTGTAAACATTGTACGTAGAGGATAGTACCTGTCCATTCAGCTGTGTTGAATTCCTCATTAAAACAATTCTTTACCTAATTTTGTGTCACTGTAACGTGTCTGATTAATTTTGTCTCAAGTTTTTAAGCTTTCAGTGTTAAAATTTACCTTTCGCAGCCATTTTCTGTGTGCCTCAAAGTATATACCACCTGTCAAATTTCTGAGGTGATGACAGACAGTAAACAAGCCTGCTTTCTGGTGGCAACGAAGGGAAATAACCCTTCAACTGGCAGGATATGATACTGGCCCTTCTGCATTTAAAATGCACATTTCAGCTCCGAAAAAGTCTGGACTGGGACAGTCAAATGT
>CM031620.1:68633515-68636015 GCA_018398815.1 Conus ventricosus | reverse complement strand
TGTTTTTGTTTTTTTTGCAGTGTGTTAACATTAACATTTAAAATGTGTTCAGATTTCCGCCTGCAGTTGCCTCACTTTGCAACTAGATCAAAAATAAAAGAGGTCAAAACTTCCAGTGAAATTTACTCCCACCCCACCTATCTCCCACCCTTCTATCCCCAATTTGCCCTCCCTCTCTTCCCCTGCCCCATTTCTCCTCTGCCCCCACCCTCCCTCCCTCTCTTCCCCTGCCCCATTTCTCCTCTGCCCCCACCTCCCCCTCCCTCTCTTCCCCTGCCCCATTTCTCCTCTGCCCCCACCTCCCCCTCCCTCTCTTCCCCTGCCCCATTTCTCCTCTGCCCCCACCCTCCCCCTCCCTCTCTTCCCCTGCCCCATTTCTCCTCTGCCCCCACCCTCCCTCCCTCTCTTCCCCTGCCCCATTTCTCCTCTGCCCCCACCCTCCCCCTCCTCTCTCTCCCCTGCCCATTTCTCCTCTGCCCCCACCCTCCCCCTCCCTCTCTTCCCCTGCCCCATTTATCCTCTGCCCCCACCCTCCCCCTCCCTCTCTTCCCCTGCCCCATTTCTCCTCTGCCCCACCCTCCCCCTCCCTCTCTTCCCCTGCCCCATTTCTCCTCTGCCCCACCCCCCTCTCCTCTCACCCCCATCCACCCCCATCCACATACAGTCATGGTGACAAAATCCATTACACCATAGGCCAGTCATGGTGACAAAATCCATTACACCATAGGCCAGTCATGGTGACAAAATCCATTACACCATAGGCCAGTCATGGTGACAAAATCCATTACACCATAGGCCAGTCATGGTGACAAAATCCATTACACCATAGGCCAGTCATGGTGACAAAATCCATTACACCATAGGCCAGTCATGGTGACAAAATCCATTACACCATAGGCCAGTCATGGTGACAAAATCCATTACACCATAGGCCAGTCATGGTGACAAAATCCATTACACCATAGGCCAGTCTCTGAATTCAGGAAGTGTCCTTTGCTGAAACTACATGGTGGATACAATCATCCTGTGAATACTGAAACTATGATGACAAAGCACCCACTCTCTCACACACATTTCTTTCCCCTTCCTTTCATTGTGAGCTGCTCATTCACACTGTTCTCTGCGTTTTCCTTCCTCCTGCTCCCTGCTCCCAAATGCTGACTGACCCTGCCATCACCAAGCAGGACCAACTATGCCCGCCTTGTAGGAACAATGGGTCAGAGCAAGACAGACTGCAACATTCACAATGAACAATGGGTTAGAGCAAGACAGACTGCAACATTCACAATGAACAATGGGTTAGAGCAAGACAGACTGCAACATTCACAATGAACAATGGGTTAGAGCAAGACAGACTGCAACATTCACAATGAACAATGGGTTAGAGCAAGACAGACTGCAACATTCACAATGAACAATGGGTTAGAGCAAGACAGACTGCAACATTCACAATGAACAATGGGTTAGAGCAAGACAGACTGCAACATTCACAATGAACAATGGGTTAGAGCAAGACAGACTGCAACATTCACAATGCCAACACACCGCTAGGCAGAATGCCACTTACCACTGCTGCACTGTGGATTAAATTACCTCAGACAGAACGCCACTTTACCTGTTTATGTTTTTATTGATATGCATATAACATATGTTAAGTAGGGACCACGTTGACATGTACTATGTAGGGAGTTTGTGTGTGTGTGTGTGTGTGTGTGTCTTGTGTGTGTGTGTGTGTGTGTGTGTGTGTGTGTGTGTGTGTTTTGTGTGTGTTGGTGGTGGTGTTTTTTTCTTTAACTTTTTGATTCACGTGCAAAAAAAAAAAAAAAAAAAGACTGAGTATCTCAATTAACATGCTTCAGTTGTGCATGCCATGTGTGCGTGCCTGTGTGAGTGTGTGTGTGGTGTGTGTGTGTGTGTGTGTGTGTGTGTGTGTGTGCGTGCGTGCGTGCGTGCGTGTGTGCGTGCGTGCGTGCGTGTGTGTGTGTGTCCGTGTGTGTGCAGTGTCTGTGAGAGAGAGAGAGAGAAGAGAGAGAGTGTATGTATGTGTGTGTGTGTGTGAGTGTGTGTGTGTGTGTGTGTTTGTGCGTGCGTGCGTGCGTGTGTGTGTGTGTGCAAGTGTGCATCCTTCCATGTGTGAGTATTTATCTGGTAGATTTTAGCTCTGGCATTTTTTTTTTTTAATTACTACTGCTAGCATAACTGAAGTTGACAAAATGGTAACTAGTGATAACACATTTCCAGTCACCCTCGGCTTAAAGGCCCCACCAAATTGTAATGGCCGTAATTTGTAGTTCACATTTTCCTAAGTGTTTTTAATATTACCAAATGGACATTTCCTTTGAAACTGCGATCGGTCAAAATCATTGCTTTAAATACGCTGACAAGCATTTAATCTGGCTCCCTCCCTGCATCCCCTCCCTTTCTGTCTCTTTTTGTTCTTCTTCAACTATCCACAGCACTGCCAAAGACAATGCCAATGATCTGAGGGAGAAAAAGGAAA
>CM031620.1:68603515-68628515 GCA_018398815.1 Conus ventricosus | reverse complement strand
TAGTTACATAAAAATTTTCTGCCCCATTGTGATCAGTGTTTCACTGTGTGTGTCTCTGTCTTTGTGTCAGCTTCTATCAAAAGTCAGACAGACAGATAGATGGAAGAGAGTGACAGGAAGAGGGAGCTGAAGGGGGTAAGGAAGGTACTGAAAAACAATGTAAACTGATAACTCTACTTGCAGTTTTTCACACACACACACACACACACACACACACACACACACACACACACACACACACATAGAGGGAGAGAGGAGGAGGAGGATGTAGGCTGTCAACTGTCGTTTCATAGGGACAGTCAGAGATTTTAGTACATATAATAAGGAAAGAAGAAAAACTATACAAGAATCTGTGTATATTGGTCGTGGAAACAAAATTCAGTAACAGGCTGTTTTGACCTTGGCTTAATGGACAAATAAAACCTTTGACATTATCAAGGAGTGTGAATAGGCAGAGGCATAGAAATACTGGAAGACAGAAAACAACATGGGAAGAGATGAAACCAGAAATAAAGGAAGACCAACAAACAGCGATACTGGATGACATGCACTCTCACAGCACAGAGATTTATGGCCATACACTGACAGAGACAGCTGTTGAGTTGAGTAAGAAAAAAAAACCCAGAGACATACATGTATAAATAACTGAAAAGACAGGGGGCAATGCAGGAAGAAAGACAGGCAGTAATAAAGGAAGAGAGAGAGGAAGCTGAGTAGGAGGAGAGGCAAGTAGCACAGAGAATGCAGATAAAGACATATATATGGAAGGCGTTAAAGCCTAAATATTCAATCCTTCTCCAACAGTACATAAGAACCACTGACCTCCGTCTTGTGAACTGATTGTTTGCTGTGCCTGCCAGCCAAACGTCAGTTTTCATGTGAGTGAAATGCATTGACAGGACACATCCTAGCTGAGTTAGTCCCTCCACAGCATCTATCTGAGATCTATCACCTACAATTCTGTGGCATTCTCACCACCACAGGACAACTACAATCCAATGACCTTACGAGGCAGCCACCAATGAGCAGAATACAGAACATAAAAGAAAGCGCTATATAAAAAAAAAAGAATCTATAGTAAAAACACAAGCAAAGAATAAACGAGAATAAAATCTTTGTTTGAGCCTTGAGAATCAAAAAAAGGATGCAAGGGAGATCAAAATGATCTAACACTAACAGTCCAAGCAGTCAGCTCTTCTGTGCAACAAGCAAAGTATTGTCAGCTAAGGAGTGCATAAATCACAGCCTTTATTTGGATCACATAAAAGATCCAACCCTCCACTGGTTGATTACGTTACAATGAACAAATATTTAGTAGGTGAAAACAAGCACAGGCAAACAATTCCCTGTTGTGTCTAAGAAAAGATTAGCCCCCGGACAAATGGTGGAGAGCAGCGGGGAAGAGGAAGGACTGTGGTTGGGAGAGTATAAATCTATAAAGAAAAAAAAAAGTGAGGGCTGTAAAGAAATGGTTGAATTTCATCAAATAAAGAATGTGTTTTTTAGGATGTACCTCAAATTCTCTGAACAACAATCCACATGAAGCAAGGATGTCTCATGATGAAAGGATGAGTAGAATGCATGATGTAATCTAAAGCCAAAAAGGATATGCTTTTTTTTTAAAAAGAAAAAATTGTATAATGACATTCTGTAGCTCTTCAAGCTCTGCCCCTTCTGATGACCTCAATTTTGATTTGCACTCAACATCCACACCTGTGGCCAGTTTGTTTCAAAATCAATGCTTTGCTGTGAATTATGACTTCAGTTTATCAATCAGATCAGTGTATGTATGTCACACTATATTCACGAGACAAACAAAACAAAACAAAACAAAAACCAGAAACCAAGATCTGTCTCATAAAACGTAGCATCCTCATAATGAAATGGAAAGAAATCGCTGTCCTAACAAGTGTTACACATTTATTCATCTTTTAATACTGCTTTCAGGTAAATTTGCCATTCACACACACACTCCAAGTAATAAACTCTTTATTCATAGATCATGTGTTTCATTCAATGTCCATCTTGCGCCAAATTTGAGAAGATAAGTAATTCCTCGTTCTTCGTTTTCATTGTCCCGATTGTTGTTTATCTTGCCTGAAGATGACTTAACAGGTTGAAACGCATCATGTTTTGTCTTGTAATTTGTTTGTCGCTGTTATCTGGCGGATTTACTTAAATTCCTTTTAAAACAAAAGAAACAGTTTTCCTCTCCTTTCTCATCAATGTTTGTCTTTCATCCCCCTGTGGCATGTATTCATCACACGAGTCAAATTGGCAAATTGCCTCCCTTGTTTGTTTTTTGTTGTGTTTACAGAAGTAAATTTGTCAAAAATCTACTTTTATACTGCACATTAAACATGAGATCAGATAAGATCTCCATTATAGCATATGCTTCACAATTCACATGTGATGTGTTTCTGTATGCCTCTATGATCCGATTCAAAATGAAATATTTCTGATCATGATATGCCTGAAGGCAAAATGTCTATAACATAGTGTTCTGACAGTAAATAATCTTGCTTTACTTTATAACTTACAATGTGCGTTAATGCTATCTTAATAGTGCTTTTCAGGTGTTACCTTCAGGTTCATAAACCATGCCAAGAGCAAGATGCTGCAGCCGACTGTTTGTTTTCTGTCATATGGCACAAGGAAATCAAACTTATAATGTACCTCTTTTATGATTTCATTACAATGGTCATAAACATTCATAAAACGTATTCATAAAAATGTCTTCTCTTCTGTGTTCATGTTGCTTGTTGTTAATCTTAAGTATAGTACTAGTAATAGTAGTTTGTATGAATGTGCCAAAAACTTCACAGCATTCTTTTTAAAGACAATAATGATGATTGATTGATGCACTGCATAGATGAGTAAGCAAACAAGCAACTCTCAACTTTCAGCATCAGATGCAAGTGGCCTGTCTTTTAACAGTGAATATACTTTACCTCAAATTCAATGGACTGAAATTTTGGTTAACCAAATTTGGGGTAAATCAAAGTCTGGACAGTCTTTTCACTTTGTTGGTACACATAACTAGCACAGTCATCACAGATCAGTCTTTGTGAGGGAAGCACTTTTGCAAAGCTATGGGAGTTCTATGGCTAACCCTGTTTGTGCCCACTACAATTTTGTCTTTGATGAATATGTGTGTGTGTGTGGTGTGTGTGTGTGTGTGTGTGTGTGTGTGGTACAACCTTGAGTTAATCTGATAATAAATTGGTTTCAGTCAGTCAGTGTGTGTGTGTGTGTGTGTGTGTGTGTGTGTGTGTGTGTGTGTGTGTGTGAAATTTCAACAGAACTATTTATGAATCAAAATGTTAGCAATTAACTGTGGTGCACTGCGAATCCTGATTTCTCCCCTCAGAAACTTTGGAGTGGGGGTTACTTTGGGACGTGAAGTTCAAAGTAAGATGCCTTGTGCTTCAAGTTATCTGAATTATCCTGATGTGCTCCACACGGTCCAACAATTATTCTGACTCATGTGTGCAAAACCTCGATGTTTTCTTTTAATAGCAATGTTTTTTCTTTTCTTTTTTTAACACGCAATCTGACTTGACTGCAAACTCGCAGTGAGTATGGAATCAACAGTCCCGGTTGTGTCAATGTCGTCTGCTTTGTACTGCAAGATATTTACAGTTCAGCACTTACAGTTCATCTCCAGTAGGCAAAACACTGGCTACAGTCAAGAGTGCGGCCAGGACTCTGCCATGGCAATCATGACTATATCTAAGCTGTTCTACACACATGTGGTAGCCTACCAGTTGATCAATCATGTCATGTAGCACTTCAAATCACTGAAACAGTCCACAATCAAAATTCGACCTCTTTAGCACTTGCAAAGGAAAGCGATTGAAAAGCAACATTAAGCAATACTGCGAAACAGTAAAATAGAAATTCAGCACTCACCTAAATCAAAGATTCTGCAAATTTCAACTGGCTCAGTGGCAAACACTGTAACAGCTGCAACACCAATACGGCCTTGGAGTCACATGAACATAAATGTCACGTGACCAAAACATATGCCGACAGTTCAGATGCGGCACATCATTGAACCAGTAACGAATATCGCCAAAAATTCTCCATACGTTACAGCGTATTTTGTAGTGTGTTCTTGTATTTTCAATATTGAAAATGCCAATAATGTGCTACAGAAATAAATACAAATAATCATAATTTTTTTATTCATGTAGTTTGGGCCCGGGGATTCCAATGTGTGTATCTGGACCATAGGTCAAACACTTCCTGTTTTAATTTAAAGGTGGATCATACTCGAGCACGGGAAATGAAACAGTAGCGTAACACAAAACAAGGCAAAATACAGATGGACACACAAAGCAAGGCATAAAAACTGCGCATTTAATACATGAAACAGACCAGCGGATTTTCAAGTAAATATATAATCTTCAGATGTTTCAAAGAAATGACATCACAAAAAGCACAAAACAATACTTTCTAGATAACAAGAAAAAGGTGCGGGTGGCACCCAGACAAGTACAGTCCTCAACTGTCGAGCAAACAAGCTGGGAGCAATGCTGTACCACCCTTGGAAGCCTGCGGTGTGTTCACATTGGGTGCAGGCACGCATAGGGCATTCCCGACGTCAAGGGACATAATTGCTCCCTGGCAGATGCCATTGTGAGATGGCCACTGGATGTGACATGACAAAACCACCACGAGAGCGTTCCCATGGGTGTACCAGCCCATCTTTCATGACTGCAGTGCCCACCGACGAAAAATGCCACTGTCAAGCAACTGCCGTGTGTATCCCGCAGCCTCACTCGTTGCTGTTCTGCTGACAGAAGAAGACAGTACAAAAGCAGCAAAATCTTTTAGGGACAAGTTGGTAGCTGCAGCACGTAGAGTCGTTTTTCTGGCAGATTTTGATTGCTGGCAGGCTTGGTCAGAGCAAAAATAGTACACCCATAGGGCATACCATTTTTGGTCGGAGTCTGTATCTGCGGACAGGAGGAGGTACACAGGTAGTTGGTTTCCTCAGGCAGAAGAGGGTGAAGTTGTTCATTCATAGATAGTATCTTGCTTCTTTTATGCTAAGTCGTGCTGATGGGATCTCCAGGGCCGCTGGGCTGCCGTCTGCGTGCTGAGTGGCGACGGTCCTGTTCCGCGTGAGGCCGACTCCGGAAACAAAAGATAGAAGTCTCCAGGTCGCTGCACGTCCACTTTGCGCTCATGGGTATGTTCCCACCCACCCCATAAGCCAAAGGGAGGGCCTGGCTGGTTGTGCAGCCCTCGCAAAATGGCAGCGCCTCGTCATCGAAGTGTTCCATAGCCTCGAGAGCCATCTCCCGGCGACAAAGGCTGGTCCCATTGTCATTGCTACAAGTTGTTCGTTCGTAGATTGTCGATGCTGTTCTTCTTTGTGGCCCTCCCTCCAAGGCCGTTGTCAGAGCTACCGGGCGGCAATCTTCGTGCTGAGTGGCGATGGTCTTGCGCAACGTGAGACCAACTCAAGAAACGTGCAGGAAGTCGCCAAGTCGCTGCATGTAGATTGGTGTTCACTCTGCGCCCTTAGGGAGCGTTCCCATCCTCCCCGCCACCCAAAAGGAGGGTCTTGCTAGTCGTGCAGGTTATTGGTGAAGTCGCAGAAGGGCAGCGCCTCATCATCAAACTGCCCCGCAACCTCGAGAGCCGTTCTCCGGCAACAGGCTAGCCCGTCCTCACTGCTGGTGCGAGAAAGGTAGTTGGCACCGCCCCACCCCTGTCTGCCACCCGCCTTCTGCTGGTAATGCCACCTCCCAGCAGGTATGGTCCTACGACGACGACGACGATCATGCGGTCGGATTTCATGGCTTGTAAACCTTCTGTAGGCACCCTGGACTAATCTCAAAGCCAAAACTGCGAAGACTGTCAGAGAGTGAGGCAGACTCATACTGAGCCTTTCCAACGGCAGGCACAAATGACCAAAACACATGAACATTGAGATAATAAAATATTATGACTTTTCATCTTTCAGACTCCCTGTTTCTACTGGTAGCGTATGTGCACTAGTAAGCGCGCATCAAAGGAATGTAAGTGTGTAAAGTGGAGAGTCCTTAAATGTGTGTGTGTGTGTGTGTGTGTGTGTGTGTGTGTGTGTGTGTGTGTGTGTGTGCGTGTGTGCGTGCGTGATTGCGTGCGTGCGCGCGCGCGCGCGCGTGTGTGTGTGTGTGTGTGTGTGTGTGTGTGTGTAGTAGTTGTTGTTCTTGTTTCTGATATGTAATACCTATGTCATCTCCGGAATATTCGTTTCTGAAAAACAAAGGCACACACACACACACACACACACACACACACACACACACACACACACACACACACACACACACACACACACAAGGACATGCTTGCACACACACACACACACACACACACACACACACACACACACACACACACACACACACAAGGACATGCTTGCGCGCGCACAGACACACACACACACACACACACACACACACACACACACACACACACACACACACACACACACACACACACACACGTGTGTGTGTGTGACCGTATAGACAGGCACATACAGATATTCACATATATATGTACACACACCTGCGCACATACATGCACGCAGAAACATGCTCACACAACCTCATAGATCACACATGCACATGCGCATGCACACACACTCAAACACACACACACACACGTGTTGTGGTCTCAAAATTCAGCAGATACGGTGTAGTGTATCTGCAGCAGTCCGCATGCAGTGAATGTTTCTTTGATGAAATGGAAGCTGAAACTAAGCACCCAGACTGAATATGTGCTTTGTTCAGGTCAAGGAAAGTTAAAGCAGCAGAAGAAGAGGGTTTGGGTTCACGGTACATCATGACGTACTCCAGGCCTTCTGCCCTTCTGGCCACTAGGTTATAAGGCTTTAACCTTTTAAAGCTTGTCAACCAGTGAAGAAAACAAAAAGTGTGCAGTAGAATCGTAGAAACTACGAATAGAATAATAAGGAAATAAATGAATATGTAAATTTAAAGAAGACATAGAAATTCGAAGAAAGCTTATAATTATTTGGGAAGAGAGCAGTAGTTTCAAGAGTCACCCTCACAGAGAACAGGGAAATTTCACTGTTTTCAACTTAGTAAATGTTTGAAAACCATGTACCCCTTGCCCATGCAGTGATCAGTGTGTAGGTTGGGATTCTGTGTTTATTTTTCTCAGATTTTAAAACCTTGCAAGTAGTTGGTTACATTTGCTTATTCGCTATTTACCCCTTTGGAAAGTTCACCGTTTTGAACTTTGGACATGTTCAAAACCCAGGTACATGGCCCATGAAGTGTACATGTTGGGATTGTCTTCCTCGATACTTATCTCCCAATTTAGAAATACACATCTCTCTCTCTCTCTCTCTCTCTCTCTCTCTCTCTCCTCTCTCTCTCTCTCTCTCTCTCTCTCCAGTCCCAATTCCCCTCTCCTTCCTCCCCAAATAGCGTCTGCTGCCCGGGCTTGTCCTGAGTTTTTGATATTCAGTTAGTGTATAACGAAACCAGTTTTTTTGTGTCCACACTCAGGTTCAGTAACTAGGGGCGATCGCTTCACTGTCATAGCTGAAAGGGCTGTAAACTCTCTCTGTTTTGCTGCATATTAAACTGATACGCCGTTTCCTTTCCACTGATGTTTTTAAAACCAGATAATGATAAATGAGAGATATGGTTACTATTGGTTATATTAATGATTGAAATCATATTATGATGAATGACTATTGTGGTCGCTGGTTTTATTGGTGCATTGTCACGAACTGATTGATGTCTTAATACTTTTATTTCTTTGAGCACTGTAACTGCAACGTGATAAATGTGTGTCCGGATTACTGTTGATTATATTGATGTATTGCTCTTTATTCAAATTTATAGTAATGTTTAGCATGTGATATTTTGGATAGGAAAATGAAATTATAATCTCTCTCTCTCTCTCTCTCTCTCTCTCCTCTCTCTCTCTCTCTCTCTCTCTCTCTCTCTCTCTCTCTCTCTCTCTCTTCGTTAACTACGGCTGCGTTTCGATGGATTGTCGCTTAATTAATAATTATAAATTTGGGTAGTGTATGAATGGTAAAGAAGAAAACAACAAAGATGGGGGAAGGTAAATAATAATGGCATCTCTCTCTGTCGCTCTCTCTCTTTCTCTGTCTCTGTCTCTCTCTCTCTCTCTCTTCTCTCTCTCTCTCTCTCTCTCTCTCACACACACACACACACAACACACACACACACACACACACACACACACACACACACACACACACACACACACACACACACACACATACACGCACGCATCATGAAATATAAATGTTATAATTATTGATGCTAGGAATTTATTGCTGCTTACTGATAATTGATTGTTTGTTCTTGTTTTGCCTTATAACCACATCATATAAATGTAAAAGAAAGAACAAATGTTGATATTATTGATGCATTGTAATTGTCTTAGTTTACTATTCTTAGCAGTTTGTTGTATGTTAATCTTTTACAAAAGGAATGTAATTCTCTTCTCTCTCTCTCTCTCTCTCCTCTCCTCTCTCTCTCTCTCTCTCTTCTCTCTCTCTCTCTCTCTCTCTCTCTCTCTCCCCTTCGATAGGAGGATCGCTTATTCCATATATCTGTGTGTGCTAACTCTTTTCTTCTTTGTAATCAATTTCTTTATTCTTGTTTGTTGCTTAAATCGTTTCTTTTTCCTTTTAAAGTCATCTACGCCTGAACTGTTAATGCATAAACTTTTTAATGTTGTGAATATATGTGTGTTTGTTAAAAGTTTTGTAAGTTTTCGTCGCTAGTCATACTTAGTCCCTTAACGGGGCAAGGGCCGGATGAAAAAAAGCATGTGTTTGCTTATCTGTTACCCTTGGAAATAAAGATTATCATCATCATCATCATTCATCTCTCTCTCTCTCTCTCTCTCTCTCTCTCTCTCTCTCCTCTCTCTTCTCTCTCTCTCTCTCTCTTCTCTCTCAATAGATCAATGGCTAGCCAGTATTAGTGAAAAGAAATATTGTGGCGCACTGTTTGTTGATTTTGCAAAGGCTGTTGACGTAACTGACCTCAAATTATAATGCAGGAAGCTTTTATCATAATGGTATAACAGGAAATATCTTTCAGCTAATCACATCATTCCTAGAAGACCGTCAACAAATCGTTTGTGTCAACAACAATTCATCAGAGAGGCTACCTATCCAACGTGGCGTACCCCAGGGTTCTGTGTTAGGCCCGTTGCTGTTATGAGTTTATATAAATGATCTCCCTCTTCATATTGAGGATTCATGTGAACTCTTTTGCGATGATACCACTGTCCATACAAGTAGCTCCGGCCTAGAAGCTGTTTTCACTTCATTACAGAAGAATGCTGATACCTTAAGTGATTGGTGCAATGTAAATCACATGTCACTGAATCCTAATGAAACAAAACTAATGCTGATAACAACAAGGCAAAGAAGACCAAACACAACCACGCAGTCTCCATCTGTTTTTGTCAATAATCAGGAAACCGAAGTAGTGGATAGCCATCGAGTTTTAGGCGTACATATTGAAAAAATATTTCTTGGTCTTATCACCTTCACAGTTTATGTAAATCAATATCCAACCAAATATATCAGCTGTGCAGGGTTAAGCATTTCTTAAACCTTCATGCCAGGAAACTATTCCTACATGCACATATTCTCTCTTCAATCAATTATTGTTCAACGCTATTTGATTCTGCTAGTGTTAATGCCATGAAACCTCTTACCAGTGTCTACAAAAGAGCACTTACAGCAGTTAATTTAAAATCGTCAAGTCTTAGTGAAGGGGATTACACTGAAGCAGGAGCTCTTCCGCTAAAAGAAATTTTTGCTGTCAACAAATGTACGCTAATACAAAAAAATTGCGTCGGGTTTAACACCACAAATTCTTCGATCTAAATTTAACATAAGCTCTAAGGATTCAACCAAATTCCGTATTCCCACACCAAGAACAGATCTATTTAAATCAAGCTTATCTTACTCTGGTAGTGTGGTTTGGAATTCACTTCCACTACGTTTCCGATGCACTCAAAATGCAGATTCCTTCAGGGAAAAACTAATAACACATTTCACAGCAGACCATTACCATTGGGGAAATAAAATAATTATACCAGGGCACACCTTCTGTTTTGCTGCATATTTAAACTGATACGCCGCTTCCTTTCCACTGATTTTTTTAAAACCAGATAATGATAAATAAGGGAAATGTTTGCCCTTGGCCTTTGGTTTTATTAATGATTGCAATTATATCATGATGAATGAATGTTGTGGTCACTGATTATATTGTTGCTTTCTCACTAATTGATTGATGTCCTAACATTTTTGATTTCTTGAAGCACTGTAACTACACGGTGATAAATGTGTGTCCTGATTAATGTTGATTATTTTGATGTATTGTTGCTCTTTATTCAAATTCCATAGTAATGTTTAGCATGTAATATTTTGGATAAGAAAAATGAAAATGCAATCTCTCCTCTCCTCTCTCTCTCTCTCTCTCTCTCTCTCTCTCTCTCTCTCTCTCTCTCTCTCTCTCTCTTCGTATTTACGGCTGCTTATCGACGTATCGTCACTTAATTAATGATTCTGGTCTTGGGTAGTGTATGAATAGTTCAAGAAAGAAAAAAAAAAGGGAGAAGGGGGGAGGAGGGAGGACGATTATGATGGCATCTCTGTCTCTGTCTCTGTCACACACACACACACACACACCACACACACACACACACACACACACACACACACACACACCACACACACACACACACACACACACACACACACACACACACACCACATAACTAATATAAATAAGCGTTATGATTATTGATGCTAGGAATTCATTGTCGCCAACTGATAACTGATTGTAGTTCTGTTTGTTCTCGTCTTGCTTTGTAACCACATTATGAAAATGTTTTTAAAAATGTTGATGTTATTGATGCATTGTAGTTGTCTAATTATCATCCTTAGCAGCTTGTTATATGTTAATATTTTACAAAAGGAATGTAACTCTGTCTGTCTGTCTGTCTGTCTGTCTCTCTCTCTCTCTCTCTCTCTCTCTCTCTCTCTCCTCTTCTCTCTCGATGACTAATAGGAGGATCGCTTATTCTATGTCTGCGTGTGCTGATTTTTTTCTTCTTTGTAATCAGTTTCTTTATTCTTGTTTGTTATTTCAATCACTTTTTTCTTAATTCATCTACGCCTCAACGTCAACGGATAGTGTATCTTTCTTGAACTATTCATACACTCATCAACTTTTTAATGAACAAAATCGGCTTCCGTGAGACCAGGCATATGGAGAGAAAACCTAATAGAATCTACTTCCAGATCCAGTTTTTAGTTCGGCGCAGTGCTGTTTGACTATACATATAGTATCGGCTATTTAGATAATAGGATAAGGCACTGTTCAATTTACACTGAAATCCTGCAACTTAACAAAAACACAAATGAACTTACCTCATCTTGGTGGTATTTCGAGTTGATGCTTGACCATTGTAAGCAAAGACCGACACATTTAAGATTACTTAATATGGGACCGCAGCTAAAGAATCTGTGTCATTCACCGTGCGCATATTCACACTTCTTTGATTGACCAAAATAAACACAATCAAGGACGTCTGCTTTGAATCGTCAATACTTCATGACAAAAGATGAACGAGCTAAAGTGACCATCATACAGACTGTCCTTTGAATATCAGTTTATGGTTGGCTGCCCATCAGTGTAAAGAACAGAACGAACGGAGTAAAGGTAGGCCTATATGGTATGCTCGTTGCGCTCAATCAGTGTGAATGTGATCAGTGAAGTGATGCGGCAGTGGGTCACCCGGTTGATCAGGTCGGCGAGGTCGGCAATGCCTTGTTGCACAGGTCTCTCTTTGCGTCGACCTAAATGACTATAGATCGTGTTGAGCTATAAACAAAGACGATGAAAGATAATCAAAAGTATGTTGCTTTACGAGCGTGTACACCTTCACTGTTAGTATTAGCCTACAAGTTTGTATTGCTTCAAATTGCGTTGGGCTACATTGTGCAAAATGCAAAAATTCTTTCTTTCAAAGATTAGAATTGAAGATCATTTGTTGAACTGTAATAACAACGTATGTTCCCTAGGCATGTTGTGAACTTGGAGCATTTTTTCTGCAACGAAATAGATCTGGACCTAATCATTGCTATAGCAAATAAAACCAGGACTTCCATCTGCAAGAGATGCAGTGACGTCCAGCGAAATAATCCTTCTCAGTTATATGCCATACAGAAATGAACAAAGTGCTCCCAAAAGTGGTGTCTTCATGTTTCGTGAGTAAACTTATCTCTGCTGAGCCAACACAACTATTCACTTCAGAGGATGTAGAAATCATATGGACAAAAGTAAAAACAACAAACTAGGGGATGTAAGTAGGCTCATTTTACCTGCAACATCTGGAATTGAAATACTTGTCGTCTGTAGAAAAAGATTGATAAAAGCATCTTCTTACATGATACAGACATTTTAACCCATGGGTCAGATGTGGATTGGAATACCCCAGACAGTCCAGCAGAATGCCCCTGATAGACGCACTGCAGGCACTCATCAGCATCACAGAAACAGGTTACATCGGATTCATTACCTTCCTTACATCAGATTCGTTATCTACCTATCAAAGGAAATAGTGACCTGCTTAGACTTGGAAGATCAAACTTTACATTCGTCAAATAAACCATCAGCCAGTTTGCCTTGGCTACAGACCATGAATTATTTTCACTGATTTCTTTGTCAAACCATGTACAACACAGAATGTTCCCACAATTTTTTTAACATAAAATATTGAATGAAAAACAAATATAACAGTATGTGACAGATGACATAATTTGTTCTGAATATGGTTATGCTTACAGGGCATGATATACGTGCAGAGTCTGGGTTTCTTTCTCAGATGTTTTCATTTCTTTTTTCAAACTCTCGTTCTGGTTTTGGTTTATTCATTTAGATATTTGTGTGTGTGTCTGTGTCTGTGTGTGTGTGTGTTTTGATTATGTTCTTCTTTCTTTTTTTCAAGGGTATCAAGTGAATTCAACATGGGTGAGACACAACCTCAGGTAGCCAACAAAGAAGAGAAAGCTGAATGGCTGGAACTGACACGTCCACTAGCCAAACGTCGACCTCCAAACCGATCGGGGCAGACAGTGACAATGACGGGCACAGTAAAGCGAGGGGATCAGCTAGGCTCTCCAGTGGATGTAGAACTGGAACTGACTGATGTGGAGCTGCGCCGTCTAACCAGCCGAGAGGCACAGTCA
Source organism: Conus ventricosus (assembly GCA_018398815.1). Lineage (NCBI taxonomy): Eukaryota > Metazoa > Mollusca > Gastropoda > Neogastropoda > Conidae > Conus > Conus ventricosus. The sequence goes on along the minus strand of CM031620.1, from coordinate 68,615,230 downwards.
TCGCGACAGTGCTCCTGTGGAACAGACAAAGGTCTGCATGTGACATGCCTTTCCCTTCTCTTCCTGCCACTTGCCTTCATTTCTTCTGTCTGTGTGTCCTTCTACTTCAGTGCTATGACCTGGTACAATTTTTATGTCTACTTCAGCGAGGAGAAGACGGTGTGGCACAAGATCTTCTTCTGCCCACTTCTCATTCTCAGCTTTCCATTTTGGGCTCCGTTGACATCGCTTGGAATTGGGCTGTATGCGGGTGTGGTGTGCAGATTTCTTGGTTCCTGGACACATGGCTGTTTGAGATTCGAGACTTGGAGAAAGGGTTTTATGCTGGTTTTGTAACTGTATCCGACTTCCACAGTGCTCACCCTATGAAATTGTGATCTTGGATGAAAGTGACGCTTTTCCTGACAGAAGTTGATACCAGACTATACATGTTTTATTTGTGGTGTGTGTGTGTGTGTGTATGTGTGCGTGTGTGTGTGGTGTTGTGTGTTGTGTGTGTGTGGGTGTGTGTGTGTGTGTGTGTGTTAGTTTGTGTGGGATGTCCATCTCCCCCTCCCCCTTCTCTTTTTCTAATTTCAGGATTTATCAGATTTTAAATGCTTTTTTTTTTTTTTTTTTTTTTTTAAAGGAAGGAAGATGGAAGATGAGGGTGAAAAGTGGGAACGGGGGGAGGGGGGGGGGGGGGGGGGGGGGAGTTGTCATCATGAGCAGAAATGGAGTAATGGTTTTCCTGACAGAATTTGACGCAGTCAGATCTTGTTTAAAAAAGAGTATTAGTAGCTTTTTCTTCATTGTCAGTTTCCTTTGTAGCGATTAAGGACCATGATAATGGAAGCATATTTATGAAGTGTGGATAATAGTGCATGAATACATTTATTTGTTTGCATGTTTCATTTATGGTTTTCCCTGCTTGACTGATAAAAACAAATGATAGTGTAGATGACAGTAATGGTTGGAAAGAAAGCACTTTTACCACTGTTGCCTAGTGTATAAATTTTAAAAACCCACCTAACCATTTTTGATTCACATGTGCTTTGAGCTCTCTAGAGCAGTGTTTCTGGGGCAAGGAGAAGGCTCATTGCTCATCTTCAACTTCCCCTGCACCTTGTAATTTTGTATTCCATTGCTTCAGTCAGAATTCTAGCCAAGTTTGATTGTGAAATGATCTTTCGGTGCACCTTTCAGACTTGGGTTTATGATTGTAGAACTAGAAGGCATGACGGTTGAAACACCTATTGTCCTGTGTTGGTTTCTTTGTCACATTATTCAGCATTTTTCTTTTTCTTTATCATAGTTCTCGTCTACTTGTGGTTGTTTTCCTTTTGGTCTTGTGATTGTGGACAGTCTTTATTGATATGCTAGTTAGAAGTGAGGAACTGAGGAACACAAATGTTCAGTCCTTTTTTTTTCCTTTTTTTTTTCAAGTAAATTTTAGAGACAAAGAAATTACTATTGAGTAGCCTGGTGTGATGTTGACAGTTTTGCATCTTGCTTTTGTTTTGTTGTTGTTTTTAAGATAAGAAAACTTTTTTCTACATTGGAAATAGACAAATGGATTTTTTTTACATGTCGGTCAAAATGTTCTCATTGTGCCAGATCTCTGTTTTGAGATAATTTTGATACGTTGGGTCAGAATGTTCTCATTGCCCAGATCTGTATTTTGAAACAATTTTTATGTGTTGGTCAGAAAGTTCTCATTGCATCAGATCTACATTTTATCTGTCAAATATTCAGGCCTGCTTCATCTTTTTTTTCCCTTAAATTTTAACCTGCCATACCCCGTTTCAGCAAGTCCATTTAGTTGCAATAATGAGTTGTTGTTTTTTTTAATTAGGTGCAAGTGCAAAATCTTTACCATCTCTTGTGAAATGGAACATGTAAAGAAAACATGTTTTGGAGAGTGTGTTGTATCGATTAGTTCATGTTGGCTTTCAGGTCTATCTCAGACTTATTTGGTGGGTTTACTTCAAGAACAAAATGGTGTTTATCAGTTATCACTGATTTACGAAGCAAACTACACTGGAAAACTGGCAATGCTGTGAAAATGTACAGGAAAATGATTAGAGGCTAAAAGAGTCATCAGAACGTACTGAATTTAGAACAAAGGAGGTGCATAATATTTTCAATGGAAAGTAGACCAACCGGTGTTGCAGGAAAAATCAAATTGACAATGCTTCTCTTTTACTTCCAATTACACAGTGGTGCCAATGAAGACTACAGCATAACCATGTTTTCACCGATTGTCCGTTTGATTTGTTCAGTGCTGGTGATTGTTTCAGCAATGTGTATGTTCTGTGTATGATGTCTTGGGAGATCTGGGTCTGTTGTCTTGGGAGCTGATTTTGACATCTCTTTCATGTGTGACATGTTTTAATTTCAGATCTGATGTGAACTTAGGATGGGTCATGTACAACAGTGTGATTTACGGACTGTTTGATCAATGATTTTCAGCTCATTGTGTGTCGCACTGTATGTTGAGGCCAGAAACAAGGTGCATACAATTTTAAAGATGTAAAAGGGGCAGGATGTAAATATCTCACCTCAGTTGCCCTCTGTTGGCCCTGCTTGGAGTCTCGTTAGCTTGTATCACCTCAGTTGCCTCTGTTGGCCCTGCTTGGAGTCTCGTTAGCTTGTGCAGGTCATTAACCACTTTCAGGCACCATGGTTATGACATGCCATGCGAGTGTTGCTCAGAGAGGCACAGTCATGATCAGAAACAGGAAATCAAACAAGGCCAATAGACCAGTCTGTGAACAGAAGTGATGTTTTCGTGGTCAGAAGATGATCTGTTCTTGACTCGTATGCCATACAATGATGTTTTCATTAGATAACATGTTAAGGTCTGTTTCTTCTGGTAAAAACAGTTTCGTTCATGCATAACCATGAGTCATAATCCTGAGTGAAAACTGAAGGAAATGCGTATGTGTGCCTTTTTCAGTTTTTCCATATCTTCCTCTAATGTGATAACAGTGTAAGGGGTGTTGTGCATATGAAAGAGTTATCAAAATGTGTGCCTAGCTCAGCATTCAACATCTTTTCACATTGAGCGACAGCATGCTGTATAGTTCATGTCAAAGTGAGAAGTTTGTCATCTCCAAAATGTGAGCCTGGGGATGGCTGTCAGCTGCGAAGTGAGTGCCTTTTGGTTTAACACTGTTCAACATCGTGTGAAGTGAACATTCCATGTACCTGAAACAGTTGTCTAAAGCTGCGCCTTTTCCAGTTTCCCACTTCTTTCAAACATGTGCAGGTTGATACTGTCTGGTGAAGAAAGAAAGAGGCATTCAGTTCACATCCCTAGGGGAAGGGGGAGCAGGAAAGGTGTGTAGAGGAACTGGAAGGTGTTGCAGGTTGATATTGTCTGGCGAAGAAAGAAAGAGGCATTCAGTTCACATCCCTAGGGGAAGGGGGAGCAGGAAAGGTGTGTAGAGGAACTGGAAGGTGTTGCAGGAATATATTGTGATATTTGTCATGAATATGAGTAGAAAGCCTGTTACGTAGACATCAGTGGCTAACCTTGACATCAATGAACAGTCTGTTGAATTTAATATAAACCATGAACCAGTACACTTACTGCAGCACCCCTAGTGAGACATGAACACATAATGTCAAGCCATAGTGTGTATGCTACCAGTCAGCTAGCACACATATATGAAACGCTCAGTATAGATCACACCAAGCTACTTTCCCTGTCAAGCAAACTCAGTATAGATCACACCAAGCTACTTTCCCTGTCAAGCAATTCCCAGACCTGTTCATACACCCTAGACTGTGCAAGTGCATTTAGCAGTTACAGCAAAGAAATGTGCGAACAAAGAGTACTGTTCCAGCATGTGTTCAATACTGGCATACACAGAATCATGTGTTCAGTACTGGCATACACAGAATCATGTGTTCAATACTGGCATACACAGAATCATGTGTTTCTATACTGGCATACACAGAATCATGTGTTCAGTACTGGTATACACAGAATCATGTGTTCTATACTGGCATACACAGAATCATGTGTTCAGTACTGGCATACACAGAATCATGTGTTCAGTACTGCCATACACAGAATCATGTGTTCAGTACTGGCATACACAGAATCATGTGTTCAGTACTGCCATACACAGAATCATGTGTTCAGTACTGGCATACACAGAATCATGTGTTCTATACTGGCATACACAGAATCATGTGTTCGATACTGGCATACACAGAATCATGTGTTCAGTACTGGCATACACAGAATCATGTGTTCTATACTGGCATACACAGAATCATGTGTTCTATACTGGCATACACAGAATCATGTGTTCTATACTGGCATACACAGAATCATGTGTACAGTACTGGCATACACAGAATCATGTGTTCTATACTGCCATACACAGAATCATGTGTTCTATACTGGCATACACAGAATCATGTGTTCAGTACTGGCATACACAGAATCATGTGTTCTATACTGGCATATACAGAATCATGTGTACAGTACTGGCATACACAGAATCGTGTGTTCTATACTGGCATACACAGAATCATGTGTTCTATACTGGCATACACAGAATCATGTGTTCAGTACTGGCATGCACAGAATCATGTGTTCTATACTGGCATACACAGAATCATGTGTTCAGTACTGGCATGCACAGAATCATGTGTTCAGTACTGGCATAAGTGTATATACACAGAATCATGTGTTCAATACTGGCATACACAGAATCATGTGTTCAGTACTGCATACACAGAATCATGTGTTCAATACTGGCATACACAGAATCATGTGTTCTATACTGGCATACACAGAATCATGTGTTCAGTACTGGCATACACAGAATCATGTGTTCAGTACTGGCATACACAGAATCATGTGTTCTATACTGGCATACACAGAATCATGTGTTCAGCACTGGTATACACAGAATCATAATTGCACGGCAGATTCTGCATGTAAGTGCTGCCCACAAGTGTTGAGAGAACTGCTGCACACAAAAGTTTCTGAAAATTGTGGCACCATAATATCTAAAGAGAACTCTGTGTTATACAGTATTTATTCACCTCGCCATATGAGCACCAGATCATGCTGAACTTCTGCAAAATTACTACACGCTAGTGAGAGACAGAAAGAGAGAAACATGATAAAAGAATGTAGTTGGTGAAATGTAACAATCTCGATCCAACTTTATTGCGTAAGGAGGAGGGGTACAGGGAAAATGCTTCCATATCTGCCGGTCTTATCAAAATCCAAATGGCTGGTTGATTTCTTGTGGTGTTTATTACAGCCCTGATGTGGCCCTTTGCGGTCGGCTGGGCTATAAGCAACATTATCTTATCTTGTGGTGTTTATTCTGTGTGAAATGTTGTGTTACCAGCTTTGAGTGGATAAGAGCTGAATATACGGTTTATGTGTGCTTTGTTTTCTTTGCTGTTTTAATGACGATGAAACAGCATAGAAAATGACCTTTCTGATTGAGTGGATAAGAGCTGATATACGGTTTATGTGTGCTTTGTTTTCTTTGCTGTTTTAATGACGATGAAACAGCATAGAAAATGACCTTTCTGATTGAGTGGATAAGAGCTGACTATACGGTTTATGTGTGCTTTGTTTTCTTTGCTGTTTTAATGACGATGAAACAGCATAGAAAATGACCTTTCTGATTGAGTGGATAAGAGCTGAATATACGGTTTATGTGTGCTTTGTTTTCTTTGCTGTTTTAATGACATGAAACAGCACAGAAAATGACCTTTCTGATGACATGCTGGTACGAGCATAGAACAACTGACTTGCTGTTGGTGATTGATTTCTGTGCACTTTCTCATGAACTCTGCCATCTCGGTTCTTCTGGTGTGAGCATACAAACTACAGGACAGTTGGTCGTTGATTTCTTGGTGCTTTTTGATGTGTGAGCGTTCAAATGACAGTATGGTTTGTTGTTGATTCTTGTGTGCTTTCTGATGAATTCTGCCATCTGTTGTGTACACGTGAGTTTACAAATGACAGTAACATTTTTGCTGATTTCATTGTGTTTTCCGATGAACTCCGCCATGTCATGTTCTTGAGTAAGCGTACAAATTACACAGTATGGTTTGTGGTTGACTTCTTTGCGCTTTCTTAGCAACTCTGCTATCTCCAGTTCTGGTGACCACGCCAGTGTGTGAGCAGTTAGTAGTTGTCAGCCCTGAGGTGATTTCTGTGCGCTTTGTCATGCAAACCCCTCCATTCTGGTGACTGAATCAGTGTGAGCATGCAGTAGAGCAGATGTCTTCTTCTGGGTTGGTTGATGTTGCAACATTGTTTTAAACTTTCTCGTACAACCATCACCCTTTCTGGTGACACCAGTATGTACATAAAATGGGGTTTGTTTTTGTACATATGATATACCCATTTGGTGTTGCTGTTGTGTGTGTGTGTGTGTGTGTGTATGTGTGTGTGTGTGTGTGTGTGTGTGTGTGTTGTGTGTATGAGGGTATGTGTATGTGTTTGTATGTGTGTTTATGTGTTGGAAAAGAATATGACTTGTAACATAAGATTAAGAGGAACATGGTGACTGTTATTGCAGGTGTAACTGATTGGAGCTAGCGGAGGTTGACATACACCTGAATGTTTGAAAATCTATTTATTACATACAGTCCATGGAAACATTGTGATGTTATTGTTCAGTTTATCATTTTAGAATTTGTCGACAAGACATTGTGGGTTGTGGTTTTGTGTGTGTGGTATGTGTTTGCGTGTGTGTGTGTTCGCTCCTTTTTCCCCACAACAAAGAGTTGCCCTCCACCTGGCATTTCATTTCTTTCTTTTTTTCTTAATGTGGCTACAAAAAGTGTTCTCATGATTTACAATAAAGTTGCAAATGTGTTATATAGTTTATATATGCCATGAGAGAGAGAGAGAGAGGGTACATGCAAGTGAGTGTGCTGAGATGCCCATGCATGCAGCACATGCACACATCTGCACTTCTGGACACATTTGTGGGCAATCTGTTGTTGTTCAGAGTAACTGTGTTTGGTATTAAAAACTGAAAAAGTGCACTTTTATAAGGGGCGAAAGGTGTTGGCATTATAACTTACAGTAACACATAGATTAATAATCAACACTTGCATTTTTTTTGTGCTGCTCCAAATTGTGTGATATGTCTTCATAACAGTTTCTGTGTGTCAAAGACAGGTTGCTGTCTGTATGGAAAATAGTCACCATAGTGCACTGTTGTGTGTAGTTTTATTTTTTCTGGGTATTCATACTTTTGTTTACCCCTCAGATCAATTGTTTGGTAGTATTTTTCAGTTACAACCGGGGCTGTGGAATTTTTTAGCCCTGTTGGATCACACCCAGGGATGGGTGTGTTCAATAGAGAAGACTGAAAGCACACAGTCGAGTTTCATCCACATGATGGATGAGTAACCGTTTGCTCAAATTTCATGACGAGCACTGCTAGTGTCTGTATCTGTCAGGCCTGTTTGATGCTGGATATGTTATAAAAGGTGTAGAATACAGCCTTGTTGATGTCTTTGACTGGAATGAAACTTCATAACATCATCTCTATGATCCCATCCTCATTGATCATTATATCACTTGAGAAAAAAATATCAAATCTGTGGGCTTAATGCTTCGATTCACTGGTGACCGCGTCTTTTATTCCCTCTCCATGCCCATACCCATGGTGAGCGTGTGTGGAAGTCATCACAATCAGAACATTCAAAGGGACAGTCGTTGGACAGACAGGTTGATGCCTAGACACTTACTCCTGTGGTTCCTCCATTAACTGGTCATTGTTGTCAGTTTTGGGGCTTTGTCGCTGGTGTCCTGTGTATGTTGGTGCCTGGTGTCCTGTGTATGTTGGTGGCTGTCCTGTGTATGTTGGTGTCCTGTGTATGTTGGTGGCTGTCCTGTGTATGTTGGTGGCTGTCCTGTGTATGTTGGTGTCCTGTGTATGTTGGTGGCTGTCCTGTGTATGTTGGTGTCCTGTGTATGTTGGTGGCTGTCCTGTGTATGTTGGTGTCCTGTGTATGTTGGTGGCTGTCCTGTGTATGTTGGTGTCCTGTGTATGTTGGTGGCTGTCCTGTGTATGTTGGTGGCTGGTGTCCTGTGTATGTTGGTGGCAGGTGTCCTGTGTATGTTGGTGGCAGGTGTCCTGTGTATGTTGGTAGCTGTGGCATCCTGTATATGTTGGTGGCTGGTGTCCTGTGTATGTTGGTGGCTGTCCTGTGTATGTTGGTGGCTGTCCTGTGTATGTTGGTGGCTGTCCTGTGTATGTTGGTGGCAGGTGTCCTGTGTATGTTGGTGGCTGTCCTGTGTATGTTGGTGGCTGTCCTGTGTATGTTGGTGGCTGTCCTGTGTATGTTGGTGTCCTGTGTATGTTGGTGGCAGGTGTCCTGTGTATGTTGGTGTCCTGTGTATGTTGGTGGCTGGTGTCCTGTGTATGTTGGTGTCCTGTGTATGTTGGTGGCTGGTGTCCTGTGTATGTTGGTGGCTGTCCTGTGTATGTTGGTGGCTGGTGTCCTGTGTATGTTGGTGTCCTGTGTATGTTGGTGGCTGTCCTGTGTATGTTGGTGGCTGGTGTCCTGTGTATGTTGGTGGCTGGTGTCCTGTGTATGTTGGTGGCTGGTGTCCTGTGTATGTTGGTGTCCTGTGTATGTTGGTGGCTGTCCTGTGTATGTTGGTGTCCTGTGTATGTTGGTGGCTGTCCTGTGTATGTTGGTGGCTGTCCTGTGTATGTTGGTGGCTGGTGTCCTGTGTATGTTGGTGGCTGTCCTGTGTATGTTGGTGGCAGGTGTCCTGTGTATGTTGGTGGCTGGTGTCCTGTGTATGTTGGTGGCTGTCCTGTGTATGTTGGTGGCTGTCCTGTGTATGTTGGTGGCTGGTGTCCTGTGTATGTTGGTGGCAGGTGTCCTGTGTATGTTGGTGGCTGCTGTCCTGTGTATGTTGGTGGCTGTCCTGTGTATGTTGGTGGCTGTCCTGTGTATGTTGGTGGCTGGTGTCCTGTGTATGTTGGTGGCTGTCCTGTGTATGTTGGTGGCTGTCCTGTGTATGTTGGTGGCTGGTGTCCTGTGTATGTTGTGGCAGGTGTCCTGTGTATGTTGGTGTCCTGTGTATGTTGGTGGCTGTCCTGTGTATGTTGGTGGCTGTCCTGTGTATGTTGGTGGCTGGTGTCCTGTGTATGTTGGTGGCTGGTGTCCTGTGTATGTTGGTGGCTGTCCTGTGTATGTTGGTGGCTGTCCTGTGTATGTTGGTGGCTGGTGTCCTGTGTATGTTGGTGGCTGGTGTCCTGTGTATGTTGGTGTCCTGTGTATGTTGGTGGCTGTCCTGTGTATGTTGGTGGCTGGTGTCCTGTGTATGTTGGTGGCAGGTGTCCTGTGTATGTTGGTGTCCTGTGTATGTTGGTGGCTGGTGTCCTGTGTATGTTGGTGGCAGGTGTCCTTGTGTATGTTGGTGGCTGGTGTCCTGTGTATGTTGGTGGCTGGTGTCCTGTGTATGTTGGTGGCTGGTGTCCTGTGTATGTTGGTGGCAGGTGTCCTGTTTATGTTGGTGGCTGTCCTGTGTATGTTGGTGGCTGGTGTCCTGTGTATGTTGGTGGCTGGTGTCCTGTGTATGTTGGTGGCTGGTGTCCTGTGTATGTTGGTGGCAGGTGTCCTGTGTATGTTGGTGGCAGGTGTCCTGTGTATGTTGGTGGCTGTCCTGTGTATGTTGGTGGCAGGTGTCCTGTGTATGTTGGTGGCTGTCCTGTGTATGTTGGTGTCCTGTGTATGTTGGTGGCTGTCCTGTGTATGTTGGTGGCTGGTGTCCTGTGTATGTTGGTGGCTGTCCTGTGTATGTTGGTGGCTGGTGTCCTGTGTATGTTGGTGTCCTGTGTATGTTGGTGGCTGTCCTGTGTATGTTGGTGGCTGTCCTGTGTATGTTGGTGGCTGGTGTCCTGTGTATGTTGGTGGCTGGTGTCCTGTGTATGTTGGTGGCTGGTGTCCTGTGTATGTTGGTGGCTGTCCTGTGTATGTTGGTGGCTGTCCTGTGTTAGTTGGTGTCCTGTGTATGTTGGTGGCTGTCCTGTGTATGTTGGTGTCCTGTGTATGTTGGTGGCTGTCCTGTGTATGTTGGTGGCTGTCCTGTGTATGTTGGTGGCTGGTGTCCTGTGTATGTTGGTGGCTGTCCTGTGTATGTTGGTGGCTGCTGTCCTGTGTATGTTGGTGGCTGTCCTGTGTATGTTGGTGGCTGGTGTCCTGTGTATGTTGGTGGCTGTCCTGTGTATGTTGGTGGCTGTCCTGTGTATGTTGGTGGCTGTCCTGTGTATGTTGGTGGCTGTGGCATCCTGTGTATGTTGGTGGCTGGTGTCCTGTGTATGTTGGTGGCTGGTGTCCTGTGTATGTTGGTGGCTGTCCTGTGTATGTTGGTGTCCTGTGTATGTTGGTGCTGTCCTGTGTATGTTGGTGTCCTGTGTATGTTGGTGGCTGCTGTCCTGTGTATGTTGGTGGCTGTCCTGTGTATGTTGGATCAGGACAGGCACCATGGAACACTGTAGAAGTGACTCGGCAGCAGTGCAGCGTCTCCTCTAGTGGGCTGACTCATGACGACCTGATGTTGACGGCTTCTTGTGGGTTGCCAGTGTGGGACAAAGCCAGGGTGGGCAGCAGGAATGAAGGGTATGGGGGTAATGCAGCCGAGATGGCACAGAAAATGACAACCCCTCCCTCCCCCCAAATCACAAAAATGACAGAGCAGCAGTACACTGTTCCTTTTTGAGGGTTTCCACATGGCAGCCTGCCTCTAACTGCTCCTTGTCAGCTGCCGATGCTGGCACTGTGACAGAATGACCCTGTGTGTGGCTGGGTATCACTGGATCAGTGAGGCCTCTCAGGGGGTATGGAGATCAGACAGCAAAATAAAGAAATGGATAAATAATAAAACTTATAAGGAAAGTAAAATGTATTTGCAGAAGCAGATGGAATAGGAGGAGGGGGTGGGTGGGGGATGGGAACGAAGGTGTCAAAGAAGATGACTGTTATTATATTACAGTGCAAATAATCATTCTCTGTGGTGTTTTAGGCAGTGTATATATGTATTCATATTTTCCCTTGATCTCAAATTCTGTTGTTCCTTTTTTTCCCCCAGAAATGTTGTGATACATGTACATAGTTGAAATTTTGACAAAGCTTGCAGCATGCGTATTATATGGGGGTAGAGGGATGGGGTGGATTGGGAGGGAGGGAGGGGAGAGGGAGATGCAACTGGGGTGCAATAATGTTTTGGGATGAGTGTGGGAGTTTCCTACTTCTTGTTTATTATGTTGTTCCAAAATATCCAGCAGGGTGTGTATTTATTTCTTTTCAATTTTACCATTCAGTAATTAAATTGTATAATAAAAGGACAATGAAAATTATGGTGACATATTCCATTCTTTAGGCTTGTTGTTGTTGTTGTTGTTGTTGTTGTTGTTGTTGTTGTTGTGTGTGTGTGTGTGTTTCAAATGGTGATGTTTATTAAGACATTTACTTCCCAGTTGAGATTTCTCTCCCTTTATGCTTGAAGATTTCTGGTTGAAGGGGAGGGCAGGTAACTGCTGAAACGCTTCACAATATAACGGTGCTATGAACATTCAAAATGCTCTTGAGATGTTGGAGGAAAAAAATTACATTGTCTCCTGCAGACTCTGATAATGTTTATCAGATCTAACTCCATTTGGAGAAACCCCAACCCTCCCCCCCCCCCCACCCCCCCCCCCCCCCCCCCCCCCCCCC
>CM031620.1:68545926-68602515 GCA_018398815.1 Conus ventricosus | reverse complement strand
AGTAGGGGTGGGTGGGTGGGTATGAAGGTGTCAAGAAATACTGTTATTATATACAGTGCATATTCATCTCTGTGGTTTTGGCAGTGTTTTGTATTCATATTTTCCTTTGATCTCAAATTCTGTTGTTCCTTTTTTTCCCCCAGAAATGTTGTGATACATGTACATAGTTGAAATTTTGACAAAGCTTGCAGCATGCTTTTTATATGGGGGTAGAGGGATGGGGTGGATTGGGAGGGGAGGGAGGGGGGGGAGATGCAACTGGGGTGCAATAATGTTTTGGGATGAGTGTGGGGAGTTGCCTACTTCTTGTTTATTATGTTGTTCCAAAATATCCAGCAGGGTGTGTATTTATTTCTTTTCAATTTTACCATTCAGTAATTAAATTGTATAATAAAAGGACATGAAAATTATGGTGCATATTCCATTCTTTAGGCTTGTTGTTGTTGTTGTTGTTGTTGTTGTGTGTGTGTGTGTGTGTGTGTGTGTGTTTCAAATGGTGATTTATTAAGACATTACTTCCCAGTTGAGATTTCTCTCCCTTTACAGATCCAATGCTTGAAAGATTTCTGGTTGAAGGGGAGGGCAGGTAACCGCTGAAACGCTTCACATATAACGGTGCTATGAACATTCAAAATGCTCTTGAGATGTTGGAGGAAAAAAATTACATTGTCTCCTGCAGACTCTGATGATGTTTATCAGATTCTAACTCCATTTTGGAGTTATTTGTTGTTAGTCTTTCCCCCCCCCTCCTAACCCTGCCCTACCCCCCCCCCCCCCCCCCCCCCCCCCCCCCTCCTCTGCCCTGTCTGAAATACCAAATTAAGTTGCTGTTATTTTACATCATGATTTTTAGCTGGTAACCATAATATCACTAACAATATTTGAGGGATATTCTTCCTTTCAAGCACATGTGGAAAATCATTAAAAAAAAAAAAAAAAAAAAAAAAAAAAAAAACCCTATATGCAGTGGAAAATATTGCCGAGTTGTTTATTTAGGCTTTTGTTTGTTTTTATTTTATTTATTTATTTTTTTTTTTTTAGGGGGAATGGGAAAGTGGTCAGAGGTAGCAGCAAGTTTGAGAGGGGGAAGGGAGAGGGGGGTACCCATTCTTCGTGTTCGATAAAAACCCCAACATGGAGAAGAGCTGCCTGAAGCTTCACCTCCACTGCAATGTCTCTACACTGAATAACACTCTATAAGGCCGACTGGTTGTGACTTGGCTTTGAACCTTCACCTCCACTGCAATGTCTCTACACTGAATAACACTCTGTAAGGCCGACTGCGTGTGACTTGGCTTTGAACCTTCACCTCCACTGCAATGTCTCTACACTGAATAACATTCTGTAAGGCCGACTGCGTTGTGACTTGGCTTTGAACCTTCACCTCCACTGCAATGGGCTCTACACTGAATAACACTCTATAAGGCCGACTGCGTTGTGACGGCTTTGACCTCTGACTTTGGCCTCATCACATGTTGTGCCTGGTAAATGTGCAACAGAGGACTGGCCCCAGCACCTGCCCTGTGTCATATGATCATCATCATGTGGGATAGAACATTGGTGTCATGTAAATTGTGTCATCATGATCATCATCATGTGTGATAGAACATTGGTGTCATGTAAATTGTCCTGATGTGTGACAGAACATTGGGTGTGATGTAAATTGTGTCATCATGTGTGATAGAAAAAAAAACATTGGTGTCATGTAAACTGTGTCATCATGATGTGTGACAGAACATTGGTGTTATGTAAATTGTGTCATGATGTGTGACAGAAAACTGGTTATTGGTGTCATGTAAATTGTGTCATTCATGATCTGTGACAGAACATTGGTGTTATGTAAATTGTGTCATGATGTGTGACAGAACACTGGTTATTGGTGTCATGTAAATTGTGTCATCATGATGTGTGATAGAACACTGGTCTCATGTAAATTGTGTCATGATGTGTGAGATTGGTGTTATGTAAACCGTTTTCATCATGATGTGTGATAGAACATTGGTGTAATGTAAATTGTGTCATGATGTGTGATAGAACATTGGTGTTGTGTAATTGTGTCATGATGTGTGATAGAACACTGGTCATGTAATTGTGTCATGATGTGTGACATTGGTGTTATGTAAACTGTGTCATGATGATGTGTGATAGAACATATGGTGTAATGTAAATTGTCATGATGTGTGATAGAACATTGCTGTCATGTAAATTGTGTCATGAAGTGTGACAGAACATTGGTGTCATGTAAATTGTGTCATCATGATGCGTGATAGAAAATTGGCATCATGTAAATTGTGTCATGAAGTGTGACAGAACATTGGTGTTATGTAAATTATGTCGTCCTGATGTGTGATAGAACATTGGCATCATGTAAATTGTGTCATGAAGTGTGACAGAACATTGGTGTTATGTAAATTATGTCGTCCTGATGTGTGATAGAACATTGGTGTCATGTAAATTGTGTCATCATGATGTGTGACAGAACATTGGTGTCATGTAAATTGTGTCATCATGATGTGTGACAGAACATTGGTGTCATGTAAATTGTGTCATCATGATGTGTGATAGAACATTGGTGTCATGTAAATTGTGTCATCATGATGTGTGACAGAACATTGGTTGTCATGTAAATTGTGTCATCATGATGTGTGACAGAACATTGGTGTCATGTAAATTGTGTCATCATGATGTGTGATAGAACATTGATGTCATGTAAATCGTGTCATGATGTGTGATTGAACATTGGTGTCATGTAAATTGTGTCATCATGATGTGTGACAGAACATTGATGTCATGTAAATCATGTCATCATGATGTGTGATAGAGCATTGGTGTCATGTAATTTGTGTCATCATGATGTGTGATAGAACATTGATGTCATGTAAATTGTGTCATCATGGTGTGTGACAGAACATTGATGTCATGTAAATTGTGTCATCATGGTGTGTGATAGAACATTGATGTCATGTAAATTGTGTCATCATGGTGTGTGACAGAACATTGATGTCATGTAAATTGTGTCATCATGGTGTGTGATAGAACATTGATGTCATGTAAATTGTGTCATCATGGTGTGTGATAGAGCATTGATGTCATGTAAATTGTGTCATCATGGTGTGTGATAGAGTATGATGTCATGTAAATTGTGTCATCATGGTGTGTGATAGAGCATTGATGTCATGTAATTGTGTCATCATGGTGTGATAGAGCATTGATGTCATGTAAATTGTGTCATCATGGTGTGTGATAGAGCATTGATGTCATGTAAATTGTGTCATCATGGTGTGTGATAGAGCATTGATGTCATGTAAATTGTGTCATCATGATGTGTGACAGAACATTGATGTCATGTAAATTGTGTCATCATGGTGTGTGATAGAGCATTGATGTCATGTAAATTGTGTCATCATGGTGTGTGATAGAGCATTGATGTCATGTAAATTGTGTCATCATTGTGTGTGACAGAACATTGATGTCATGTAAATTGTGTCATCATGGTGTGTGACAGAACATTGATGTCATGTAAATTGTGTCATCATGGTGTGTGATAGAACATTGATGTCATGTAAATTGTGTCATCATGATGTGTGACAGAACATTGATGTCATGTAAATTGTGTCATCATGGTGTGTGATAGAGCATTGATGTCATGTAAATTGTGTCATCATGGTGTGTGATAGAGCATTGATGTCATGTAAATTGTGTCATCATTGTGTGTGACAGAACATTGATGTCATGTAAATTGTGTCATCATGGTGTGTGACAGAACATTGATGTCATGTAAATTGTGTCATCATGGTGTGTGATAGAACATTGATGTCATGTAAATTGTGTCGCCCTGACTGTGGAACATGACTTGCCCCATGTTCAGACTTTTACCTATTTCACCAGTGACTCTAGAAAGACAGTAAAATCACTTAATCAGAATCATGCCATCACAAACGAATGTAGTTATATAATGCAGGCGTGGAGGAAAGGCAGGTGGAGGTATTCAATCAAGTTGTCATTTTTGTTCTGTTTCTGTTTTGTTTGATTTCACTTGCATTCCAGTCTTTGACTCAGTTTACTGGGGTCTTTGCTTTTTAATTTATCATTGATCATGGAAATGTGCTAAATAAAGACATATTTTGGTTAGTGAACAAATGTGATGAGGGCTTACAACTAATTCCTTTGCTGCTTAAATTGCTTTCCATTGTAATGATTTGTTTCTTATTTTTAAAAGAAATACTTTTTGCATCAGCTAATATATTTTTCTGTACTGCTTTCAAAGACTTGTGTCCATGAATGTGAGTTGTGAATTGGATGACGAAGTACATGAACTGGCTAACCTGTTCTTGTTGTTTTTATTTTTCAATGTGTGTGTGTGTGTGTGTGTGTGTGTGTGTGTGTGTGTGTGTGTGTGTGTGTTGCGTGTGGGTGGATGGGTGAGTGTGTGTGTGTGTGTGTGTGTGTGTGTGTGTGTGTGTGTGTGTGTGTGTGTGTGTGTGTGTTTGCTTGTGCTGCTTTTTGTGTGATTGTGTGTGTGTGTGTGTGTGTGTGTGTGTGTGTGTGTGTGTGTGAGGAGAGAGAGAGAGAGAGAGAGAGAGAGAGAGGAGAGAGAGAGAGAGAGAGAGAGAGAGACACACACACACTGAAGATGGGGCAGCTAAGAACAGAAGAAAATTTTTTTTTTTAAAGGGGATCTGAATAACACATGAATGTTACCTCATAGGTAAGTGAATTGACAGACTGATGTGCCAGAGGATTTTCTAAGCTGGCTGGTAGGTAGTGGTCTCTTGGTTTTGTTGGCATACCGAGTGTTTGTCTGTAAACATCTGTCCATAGTCAGTGATTTTAGACAATGGTGTGCATCATATGATTGTGCATGTGTGTGCGTGAATGTGTGCGTGCGTGTGAGCGTGCGCGCTTTTTTCCTCATGTGGTATGTCTGTTCATTAAATGGTATTGTGCTCTCTCTCTCTCTCTCTCTCTCTCTCTCTCTCTCTCTCTCTTTCTCTCTCTCTCTCTCTCTGTATGTCTGTATGTGTGTGTTATGTGTGTGTGCTTGTTTTCCTTATAGAGCATGTTTGTGGTTTTTAAGTGGTGTGGTGCTGTACTTATAACAGGCTTATAGTTGAAAGTACAAGTTTGATAATAATCCTTGTATGTTTTGGCTACTTTAGTCATTTTTTCCTTGTTCGTGGTGCTTTTAGCTGATAATGCCTATGCTTTTTATTTTCCTGACATGTTTTTGCTTTGCTCATCGCTCTGGGCAGAGGGAGAGACAAGGCAAAGCCTCTGTGAGATGTATGCATTAGGAGTGTACTGTCAAAGTGACATCTGATAGGTTCTATAAGAACTATGTCATTAGGCTGAAGTTCAAATTATGTAATTGTTTTTTTAAAACTTCTTCACACAGAAAAAACAAAATTAGGTGACAAATAGTAAATCAAGTTTTTGACAAATAGCCACATTGTCGCTGGAATGTTTTGAACAGGTGAAGAGGCAGCATGGTTTCGTTGTGCCCTTGGCTGCGTGTGACCCAGAAAGAACAGCAAAGGTTAAGGAACACTGCACAGTCGCCGTGACCTCATGCTGTCATCTGTCCCTCAACCTGTCACAGGAGTTGTCAAATGTGTGCAGTTGTCTACCTTTGATTGCGCCATCAGAGGCATGTAACATACAGTTGAATACATTGTACATGAAAACCAGTATGCCAAAAGTTTGGTTAGTTTACATGGATGGTCTCAACATCAGTATTTGGTTTGTCATAACTTTGGATAACCTCAGAGAAAATATCAGCTCTTTAAATTCTTAAATGTATGCACCTCTCAATACATTCCTAAAATTTGATTAGTTTCAATACACCAACCACGTATTCCAGTCTGACCAGATGGTATTACATGGAAGTGGCTTTTTCTGTCCTTCGCCCTGATAATGATGAAGACATGAAGTAGGACTGCCAAACTCACATTAAATCCATTTGATCCCTCAGGGCTATGGAGAGTTCATTGAAAATACGCTTCATCAATGCTGTTGAACCACTGTGAAATTATATGCATGGGCCAGCCCTGAAAGGAACCTGTATGATGAAATTGAAAATAAAACGCACAATCCAAAAAACTCATGACCTTGGTATTAAGAATTATTCGTGATCACATGTCCCTATACAGTTATTTGTGTCCGACTTAAGCGTTCAATTATCATTTCTAACAATGGTCAGCAGTGTGATCTCCATTACTTATGACTTTTTTTGTGAATTACTGATGAAATGATCAAGGTGTTATGGTTGGTAGGACACGTCATGGAGACAAAATGTGACAGTGTTTTAGAAAATCGTGGAAAATGGTCAACTCTTACAAAATTAGCTGAAAGGATTATGAAGACATAGATAACTCCACACAAAATGAAAGAAAACTGAATCTTAAATAAATGTTAGCAAACCACCAAGAAGAACGTGGACAAACGAGTCACAAGACAAAACACGACACGTTTCAATGAGGCTGTTAGTTTTCATTCAACACCTGCCTACCTTGCACTGAAGAGATCTAAGTGAAGTGAAAAATTCGTTCATTTTCATTGTCCTTTTTGTTTGTGTCTTGCCTGAAGAAGACCTAAGAGGTCGAAACGTGTCGTGTTTTGTCTTGTGACTCATTGGCCCACGTTTCTCTGGGCTGTTCGCTAACATTTATTTAAGATTTGTTTAGATTTCCGCCTGCAGTCATCTCATTTTGCAACAAGAAAGAAAAATGATCAGTGATGGGGATATGTGCATCCGAAACAATACAAAGATGATGACTGGTGTACAGGAAATTAATTCTGAAATTTGAGAGGTTGGCAACTAATCCATGATTTTTACATGTTCCTCTAATGTGACACCCGTGATTTTTGCATGTTGTTTGCCAAATGTGTGTCACACCACACTGTATATTTTCTGTGTGGTGTTTGTGGAAGTCGGGGATACTGGAATCAACATTGTGATAGCGGTGGCACATTTTCCATCTTTATGCCTTGGGTCATGGCATGTTGGATTAAAATAATGTCATGTCATCTTTTTATTTTCAACCTTTGCAACTAGTACTTTGCCTTGAACAGAATATTACTCAAAGACTTCAGTACAACTATAACAATATCTGTTACAAGCAGAGCTTATGGCATGCTCAATTATTAATTTGTATTATTCATTCAATTGTAATATTATTCAGTTATTTCATTTATTTTGTAAAATGGTCTGAAGTAGGCTATTACAATAAGTTTTTTAAAAAATGGAAACCTTACATACTGCTTGTTTTTCAATCACAATGTGTTGAGAAATATTACACTAATAAGTAATGCTGTAATTATTTATTGTAAAAATACATACTGCTTTGTTATGACGGTGTGATTAAAAGAAAATATTACTCCAAGAAATGGTCATCTATAATTTGTGAACTTTCCTTTTTTTAAGTCTGTACCTTTTATGATTCTGTTCATCAACAGATTTACTGAAAGCTCTCTTTGTCATTGATTAAATGATTCTCTTTGTTCTTGCACAGACATTGGACTCTTGTGTGCTGTGATATCTGTGATGGTTTTATACCTTTCTCTGTTTGCCATCTTTTTTCTGTCTGTCCGTCTGGCAGGCATCAGCATTTTCCCTTGTGTGTGTGTGTGTGTGTGTGTGTGTGTGTGTGTGCGCATGCGCGTGCATGCATGAGAGAGAGAGAGAGAGAGTGAATGTGTGTGTGTGTGGTATGTGTGTGTGTGTGTGTGTGTGTGTGTGTGTGTGTGTGTGTGTGTGTGAAACTAATGGAATGCACATGCACATTTTACTTTTAGTATAAACCAAATTTTAAATATTGTCTTTTTTTTCCTTTTAACCTATCTCCGTGTCCCTGTGTTTCTTTGGTTGAAGCATCAGTGTGGGTGCAGACCACACCATTCAGTGTGGTAGAACCTGAACACTAACAGTGTGGTAGAACCTGAACACTAACAGTGTGGTAGAACCTGAGCACTAACAGTGTGGTAGAACCTGAGCACTAACAGTGGGGTAGAACCTGAGCACTAACAGTGTGGTAGAACCTGAGCACTAACAGTGTGGTAGAACCTGAGCACTAACAGTGTGGTAGAACCTGAGCACTAACAGTGTGGTAGAACCTGAACACTAACAGTGTGGTAGAACCTGAGCACTAACAGTGTGGTAGAACCTGAACACTAACAGTGTGGTAGAACCTGAGCACTAATAGTGTGGTAGAACCTGAACACTAACAGTGTGGTAGAACCTGAGCACTAACAGTGTGATAGAACCTGAGCACTAACAGCACAGTGTGGTAGAACCTGAGCACTAATAGTGTGGTAGAACCTGAGCACTAACAGTGTGGTAGAACCTGAGCACTAATAGTGTGGTAGAACCTGAACACTAACAGTGGTAGAACCTGAGCACTAATAGTGTGGTAGAACCTGAAGACTAACAGCACAGTGTGGTAGAACCTGAGCACTAATAGTGTGGTAGAACCTGAACACTAACAGTGTGGTAGAACCTGAACACTAACAGCACAGTGTGGTAGAACCTGAGCACTAACAGCACAGTGTGGTAGAACCTGAGCACTAACAGCACAGTGTGGTAGAACCTGAGCACTAATAGTGTGGTAGAACCTGAACACTAACAGTGTGGTAGAACCTGAGCACTAACAGCACAGTGTGGTAGAACCTGAGCACTAACAGCACAGTGTGGTAGAACCTGAGCACTAATAGTGTGGTAGAACCTGAACACTAACAGTGTGGTAGAACCTGAGCACTAACAGCACAGTGTGGTAGAACCTGAGCACTAACAGCACAGTGTGGTAGAACCTGAGCACTAACAGCACAGTGTGGTAGAACCTGAGCACTAACAGCACAGTGTGGTAGAACCTGAACACTAACAGCACAGTGTGGTAGAACCTGAGCACTAACAGCACAGTGTGGTAGAACCTGAGCACAGTGTGGAACAGGGTTGCTCCATTCAGTCTTGCCAGACAGAAAAAACTACAGATCAACATCCAGTCTCACAAAGTTGGTTGTAGAGTCAAGATTAACAGCTCACTCAGAGTTGAGATCTCATGGTGCCGAAGGAAAAAAAACTTGATGGCAAATGAATGAAAAGACCATCTGAGAAGGAATGTATTTTTCATATGCGCAGGAAATAATGCTTGTGAACAGGATTTATGTCCCTTTATCAGATTACAGTTTCCATGTCACTTTATACTGGTAAGGTACAGGCTCCACATCTATACAAATCTATAAATTACCATCTCAGAGATCAAAACTCATAAGTGTTTTTAGGAAAAGAATGATCAGCTGACAGAGCAAATCTAAGTCTTTGTTGGAAAAGACTTGTTAGCTGCCACAGCAAAACTCCATAGTCTGTGCTGGGATTGAATTAACAGCTGACACAGTGAACCTTCGAAGTTCTTGCTTGAAATGCAGCTCTGAATCAAACTCCTAAGTTTTTGCTGGAAATTATCTGTTGACAGAGCGAAACTAATAAGTCTTAACTGGAAATTGATTATCTGTTGACAGAGCGAAACTAATAAGTCTTAACTGGAAATTGATTATCGGTTGACAGAGCAAAGCTCAAATGTGGTTGAAATGAACCATCACTTGACAGAACAAAACTCCCAAACCTTTGCTGGTACTGAATTATCAGCTGACAGAGCAAAAACCGTAGGTTTTTGAATGAAATGAACATTTTGTTCCAGCAAATTAAGTGGCATGGAATGAGTCTGGCACACAATTTGGCCTGTTTGGGGAGGGAGGAGATTTTTTTTGTTTTTTTTATCCTCACTTTTGCAACACCATAAATTCTTTTCAAATGGTACAAAGTGCAAAAACTGCAATCTGATATTGATGTTACCCTCACCCAAAACTAGTTTTCAGATGTCCTGAAAACTAGTTTCCATGAAAAAAAAAAAAAGGTAAGTATTTTCCATACTAACTTGTGCTGGAAATTGATAGGAGTTATTAAGTGATTGAGGGACAAAAATAAAATTTGTCATGCATACATGTTCTGATTGATTTTTTGATAATTGCCCATGTTAGATGGTGAAGGGGAAGGGACAGTATTTTCCATATTCTCCAGCAAAAGTGTTACCGGTAGATGGTGAAGGGGGAGGGACACTATTTTCCATATCCTCCCTTCCCCGTTCTCTTGCCTTCAGCTGGTCAGGTTTGTCCATGTCTAGCTTTGAAAACGAGTCAAATTTTAAAAGCAACCTGGCAACCTTTTCTTCTCATTCCATAGTTGTTGCATACATGATTGTTTTTAATCCAACCATTCAGGCGACCATGTTCTTTCTTCAAGGATGATACAGCAACACACCACTGAATTTCATCTTAAAGTCTCATCCATAGAATTTGGAGGAATTGGCAGCTGCAGATTCTCAACTTTGAAGAGAAAGTCTGCCCTACCTGCCTGTGTCAAGCATAGATTTGAACCTTGGATCAAGAGAACAACACTTTATCCACCGGCTAACAAGATTCTGTTTACCTACTAGATTCTGATTTTAGAGTGTTTGAAACTCAAAATACTTTTAACACAGGTACAGTGACAAAGATTCTAGAAAAGCTTCTTTGACGTTTAGTTTAGATAGTCTTTTTAGGACTCATGCAAGATTACTCAATATTCTGTACTTCAAATTCCTTGTTATTTTAATTATTAAAATTGCAGAGTTCACCGTCAATAATATGTTCAGATGGCAAGGAGAAAAAATGTTGGATTGGGTCAAATTTTTGACTCAGTACCCTAATAAACCAGTGCAAGAAGAGTCTACTTCTCCTGCAAAATGTTTTCCTACACACACATCCCAGGTAAGCTTTTTGTAACTTCTTCACGAGTGAAAAAGATTTTGGGGTTTTCGTTGTTTGGATGGGGTGGAAGACTTTGAAGGGAGAGGAGGGATGAATATAAACAGAACAAAAAGTGAAAAAGGAGGGTTGGAGAGATGAAAGAAAAAAGAAGATAACCTGGCTGCAGTGATGCTTCAACTCTGCTGATGTGCCTCTTGATGACCCGATCTCTCATCTCCATCACTACTGTAGTCCAACCAGAGACAGCCTGCTCAGAGCTCTCCATCACTACTGTAGTCCAACCAGAACAGCCTTCTCAGAGCTGTCGCTCCATCACTACTGTAGTCCAACCAGAGACAGCCTTCTCAGAGCTGTCGCTCCATCACTACTGTAGTCCAACCAGAGACAGCCTTCTCAGAGCTGTCGCTCCATCACTACTGTAGTCCAACCAGAGACAGCCTTCTCAGCTGTCGCTCCATCACTACTGTAGTCCAACCAGAGACAGCCTGCTCAGAGCTGTCGCTCCATCACTACTGTAGTCCAACCAGAGACAGCCTTCTCAGAGCTGTCGCTCCATCACTACTGTAGTCCAACTAGAGACAGCCTTCTCAGAGCTGTCGCTCCATCACTACTGTAGTCCAACCAGAGACAGCCTTCTCAGAGCTGTCGCTCCATCACTACTGTAGTCCAACTAGAGACAGCCTTCTCAGAGCTGTCGCTCCATCACTACTGTAGTCCAACCAGAGACAGCCTTCTCAGAGCTGTCGCTCCATCACTACTGTAGTCCAACCAGAGACAGCCTTCTCAGAGCTGTCGCTCCATCACTACTGTAGTCCAACCAGAGACAGCCTGCTCAGAGCTGTCGCTCCATCACTACTGTAGTCCAACCAGAGACAGCCTTCTCAGGGCTGTCGCTCCATCACTACTGTAGTCCAACCAGAGACAGCCTGCTCAGAGCTGTCGCTCCATCACTACTGTAGTCCAACCAGAGACAGCCTGCTCAGGGCTGTCGCTCCATCACTACTGTAGTCCAACCAGAGACAGCCTTCTCAGAGCTGTCGCTGTTTGAGGGAAAAGAACTGTCCAAATAAAAAAACAAACAAACAAAAATCTATTGATTGCTCTATGTGGACTGCTGTTGTTCTTGTGATAGGATTTTTCTGGATGTGGCTGGACAAGCGGAGCCTGACTGAGCAGGTTGAGTGCAATGCTACTGAGAGAGCACACAGAAAAAGATGGCAAGAAAAACAATGTCTTAACTGATCTTCATACAAAATGATTTTGAACACATTTTTTCTTCAGTCTAAATTTTATTATAATCAACAACATATAAGAATATGTTTACATGTAGTTATACTATACCTGATGTACTAGCCACACAAACTGTGAAGCAAAAGCATGCGAGCAGGTACAGCTCAACAAAAGTGTAAAAAAAAAAAAACCCAATAAACTAGATGTCGCAAGATCAGACTAACATAGAAATGCAATCTCTATCACAAACGGTGACAAGTTGCACCCACCTGCTGTGAATATAATCAGAAACAAATAAAAACCAATCTGTGTTACCAAACTGTAACAAGTTACAGCCACTGGCTGTGTGACTGCAGTGATGTTTACAGCAGACCACAGAGGGCAGCGGCAGTGAAGAGAACCTGCATTGAGAGTTTGGGCGTTGAGGTTATGCTGGAGGTTTTACCAGGTTAATGAATTGTAAAATGACTGCTTTCACTG
Organism: Conus ventricosus; assembly: GCA_018398815.1. Lineage (NCBI taxonomy): Eukaryota > Metazoa > Mollusca > Gastropoda > Neogastropoda > Conidae > Conus > Conus ventricosus. Next base: position 68,590,005 of record CM031620.1, on the reverse strand, counting down.
ACCATTTAACCTTTCCCGTACGTCGCCTAAAATTTTGCGCGCTGTACTTCGTGGGTGTGCAGAAACCCATGCTTTCTAAGAAGGAATAACCCCTCGCCGTACGCCGTGGGTGTACAGTAACCCATGGTTTTTGTATAGGAGCTAACCCCTCGCCGATACACGTGGGTGTACAGTAACCCATGGTTTTTGTGTAGGAACTAACCCCTCGCTGTACGCCGTGGGTGTACAGTAACCCATGGTTTTTCTCGAGGAAATAAGACCTTGCCGTACGTCATGCAAATCTGACTTATATGAGATGAGAGTCTTGCTTCTTGCGTCAACGGTTGTTCGTTGTTGTTGTTTTCTCAGTGAATAACTGTGCACAGGCGGCCGCATGAATGTGCGTTTATCTGTGTGTGTGTGCATGTGAGCATTATTGCATGTTTGTGCGAGAGAGAAAGAGAAACAGAGAGAGAGAGAGAGAAAGTGTGTGTGTGTATGTGCATGCATGGAAAGATATATTATATATATATTATGTATGTAGAAAGAAACTCGTGGAGAGCGTGGCAGCAGACAGTCCTCAGAAGAGAAGCCCCCTTCAAGCAAGTGTTTCGGCCCTTATCTCCTGACACTCTAGGGGGGTTGGGCCACACCCGGTTCATGACTCCGGATGTCCCTCTGCTGCCCCCTTTTTTTTCCCCATCTTGGGACGAGCCATGGCTGGGATTCGAACCCATGACCCTCTGGACATGCTCATTTTCTACTTAATGACTCGCGCTTTAACCACTGAGCCACAGGGACACCTGATATTTGTAGGGAAATTAAGCCTTATGAAGTTCACTTTTGTTCCTCCTTGACCAGATCCAGCTTGAAACACCTCTCTGCCGCTTCTGCCATTGCTTTCAGGGCTCTGGTTTTTTCCTTCCCTGCAACTGAGAGCTGTTTCATGAGGCTGTATGCAGACGTTCCTACAAATCCCTAGCTCCAATTTCTGCAGTGAGGACTTTGACCTGACAGCCTTCTCTCCTCAGGCTGTTTGCCAGATCAGCATACTTTTCAGTCTTGTAGATTTGAGCTGCCTCCATTCTGTTCTCATATGCACCGTGAGCTCGATCATGATCAGCTGCTTGGTTGCTTAGACTTATATTATATATATATTATATATATATACACATACAACAAACTAATAAATTCCAAGGATAAGTACCGAGCACCGTTCCAGCAACTTACAGAGCAGCTTGGTGTTGCAATGACTGCAAGAAATATTGAATTATAAACAAAGCTTGCTCTTATGTCTTAGATTGAAGAAATAGGGGGAGATACGCATTCATATCTGCAGTGGTAGATGATTCTGCCTAACTAGCAGTATGTGCTTGAGTGGGTGAATGGGGAAAAAATAAAATCATGCTTCTCAAAATGAGCCTTCAGGAAGCTTATATTCTCCAAGGGGGAGACATCCTCCAATAGGGAGGGAAACTCACTAACATATAACTCCTGGTCATATACCGATATTTCGAAACCTGGTTGTTTCTCCTCAGTGACCGCGGAAAGTGGTAATTTGACTCCTCTGCCTTTTCAGTTTTAAGAAGAATGCAATCCCAGAAAAGGCTGGTGTGCAATACCGTAGTATGTTTGTTGAGTTTTCAAAAAACCAACCAAAGGTGCCACCTTATATATATATATATATATATATATATATATATATATATATATATATATATATATATATATATATATAGATCTAAAATTGTCTTTTGGCTTGACAAAAATATTCAGAAAAACTACAAAAAAGCTGACAAAAATACACATGACAATATCCGCACTAAAGAAAAAGAACTTGCACATCGCATGGACCTAAGTGACAGGGTAGAAACGACAGCAACAAAAGAAGCGTTCATAACACTCAAGGACCACAAGCCTAACTTCCACAACAACCCAACATGTAGACTAATAAATCCATCTAAATCTGAACTAGGCAAAATAAGTAAGAAAATCTTAGAAAAAACAATAAAGAATGTAAAATCAAACTCTGAATACAACCTCTGGAAGAACACAAATGAAGTTATTCAATGGTTCAAAAAACTTATTAAACAAAGCAATACAGTATTCAATCACATTCGACATAGTAGATTTCTACCCATCCATAGATGAGGAACTACTCACCAAAGCTCTGAAATTTGCTAGTAACCATACAGACATTACAGGGTCAGAAATGGAAATCATATTCCACACCAAGAAAACGCTACTGTACAGCAAAAATGAAACCTGGATCAAGAAAACGAACAAAAACTCAACATTTGACGTAACCATGGGATCATATGACGGTGCAGAAACATGCGAACTGGTTGGACTATTCATGCTATCCAACATCAAGAAACAACTTGGGAAAACAATTGGATTATACAGAGATGAGGGCCTTTGCTGCCTAACCAAAAACCCAAGAACCTTAAAAACAAGAAAAAAAAACTATTAAAATCTTCCAAAACCAAAAACTTAAAATCACCTGAAGCAAACAAAAGGAGTAAACTACCTAGACATAACATTTGATTCATCAACTACTTTAATAAACCATCAAGAAGCCCAATGACAACCTCCCTAGTAAACTCAAAAGCAACCCCCCACCATCTGTTTTAAAAGCCATCCCAATGGCATAAACAAGAGACTATCAAACCTGTATGAAAGAAAGGTATTTAAAACAATGCAGCAGTAAAAATATCAAGAAGGCCAAAAAAAAAGCGGTACAATTAAAAACTACAATACAACCCAACAACAACCAAATAGAAAAAAAAACAGGAAAAGGAAAATCTTGGGAAACCCCCCATACAAGGGAAAAACTCAAAAAAAACATAGGGAAAAAATTTTTTAAAATTCTAACAATTTCTTTCCCCAAAGAACACAAACGTAAAAAAATTTTAAAAAACAAAAACACTGTCAAACTATCGTTTTCATGCGGGCCCAACCTCAAAAATCTAACGCGCTCAACAAAATAAAAAACCAACACAGCAAAAAAGGGTGAAAAGGGAAATCTTGCAATTGCATCAAAAAAGACGTCCCCCCCTGAGCAAAAAATCCTTTCACAAAAACATTTATACCAAGCCACTGGACACGAAAATGAAAAAAAACATCATAGGAATTATGAAAACCACTTCAAAACCAGATATGCAAACCACAAACAGCCCTTTAAATAAAGAAAAATAAAAAACAAACAAACTGATAAATATATCGGGAAACAAAGACCCAAAAAAAAAACTAAAATACAGGGAAAAAACATAAAAAGAGCATCACTCAGCAATATTTCAAAAAGTGCAACCTATGTTTAACGAAAAAGGGTTAAATAAAGTGCAAACCAAACTTAGCAACTCAAAACCCAAAAACAAAATATTAACAACTGCGGGCATAAATGAAATCGTGTTGTGAATAACCCAAAAAACAAAAACCTAAAAACCTAAAAAAAAACCGGCAGGCCAACCCACGTGAAAAACTACCGCAAACGGGAGCCCACACGCCTAAACCCGGCGGTGGGCAAACCAAAAAATCATCCTGACACATATCGCTCGAAACAAATTTGTAGATTACCCTTTTAAAACTTATTTTAAAATTAATATATATATATAAAATAATATATATTTAAATTAATATATAATAGTATGCTAATATACACCGCGGGGGCCCCCGCGCGGTGTGTGTTTTGGAAAACATTAAAAATTGACCTCTGTCAGTTGACGTTTCCAGATCAGAATGTGAAACATACGTTTTTTTGTGTGTTTTTTAAAAAAATACGAAATTTTATTTTGCATCATTTGATTATGACACATTGCTACACTTTGGAGTACGCGCCCCGTCAGGAAAAAAGCCCAAGGATTTTTTCCCAAACGCGACCTTTCTCTCTGTACAAGCCGCGTGACGTCCCATCCATGCGTGTGGCCCGAAATTTTTGTAGTATGGGCCCCACCCCCAGGGCATACGGCGTGCAAGGTTTTTATTCTTTGGTAGTATGGGTTTTTCACACCCACGACGTACGGGGACATAATTTTTAATTATTTTTTGTTCATGTATAAAACAAAATAATTTTCATTTTGATTGTGTTAATATATTTGGGGAAAATTAAAATTTTAAGGGGGAAAGTGGCTTCAAAATTACTAGAGTTACAGAGCAAAAAAAAAAAGGGCTGGGTGATTTAAACCCCCAGGAGTAGGGAAAAAGGTTAAACTATCCCCTTTAGGAAAAAATTTTTGTACAGCAGGTTTTAAATCTTGATCTTTTCATCTCCCTTTGGCTCTATGCATGAATCACCCCTGATGGGCCCCTTTTGGGCGGTGGGTGGGCAAAAGCAACATTTTCTTTCTTACCCTATGCATAAATCGTCAAGAGGGTACGGGGGATCGTTTGCTATAATTTATCCCTGTTTTTGGGAAAATTCCATGTAAATAATTTTTTCTTTTGTGTTAGTCTTTTTAAATTTCTCTCTCTCTTTCCCTCTCTGTGCTCCTTTCTCTACCCCCTTTTTGGGGCTTTTTCACCTGCCCCTTTATTTTCAAAAAACCTTCCGCTTTTTTCTTCCTCTTGGAGATCAAACTCGATGCGAGGTGGCGTCGTGTTTGTCGGGTGAAAAACTTAATGGGGGGGCTAAAGGAGGGGGGCCTTTTTCAAACTCTGACCCTGTTTTCTGGAAATTTTATGCCAAAAATTCTTCTTTTCTGTGACTGTCTTTGACTCATCCCTTTTTTTTTAAATTTCTCATTTACATTAAAATGTTATACTGTTGTTTTTTTTTTTTCTTTTCATTTTTTTTTTCGAAAAATGAATAATCGGCAAGGAAAAAAGGGGAAAATCAGGGGGTCCCTCACCAAAACCCCAATCTTACTGAAATATTAAAACCCCAACATGTTATAACATTTTTTTAACTAACATGTCTCCCTCCCACACTGCACCCTGACAGTGTGGTTTTTTTCCAGCCGCTGGGGAAAAAGTGTTAGCGTAAAAAACGCCCCGCTGTGGGGTCAGGGGGTTTGATTCCCATCAGAGCCAATTGTTTGTAGTTTTGCTAGGGGGCAAAATTTGGGGAAAGACGGGGGACCCACAACCAACTTTCATCCCCAAAGGATGCTCTGACGGGTTTGGCAAAACTGGGGGGTTCTGTCTACTCAGGTTTAGCTGAAGTCAGGAGGTGTGATGCAAGCGCAGGTAAAACCCTGTCAGCTGTCTCGACCACTGGAGATCTAGCCATCTTCTTTATCCTCACTGATCAGTAATTAAAAAAAAAACCTTTTCGTGTCCCTTCATGCCCTGCCCCCTGGGACCTCAGTTTAACCTTCCCAATCTTGACTTCATTTATTCTGTCGGAGTCTTTGGTATAAGAAAAATTCAAGAGACTGATGCTGGACAGATGTGCTGGTGCCGGCAGTTTTGAGCTACTCACGCCAGCATAAGACTAATCAATCATTGTCACAATAGAGAGCTTAATAGGTGTGTCCTGTTAGTTAAAATCAGAACAGACACACTAAAATCACAAAAGTGACTAGCACAGTGCAGAACAGACACACTCCCAATCACTAAATGACTCACAGCAGTGCAGAACAGAACACTCAATCACAAAGTGACTCAGCACAGTGCAAAACAGACACCTACAATCACTAAAGTGAAAAGCAGCGGCAGAACAGAACATACAACCCTAAAGTGCACAGCAGAGTGCAGAACAACACACACAATCACAAAAAGGAAACAGCAGCATGCAGAAAAACCCCCCTACAACACAAAAGTAAACCCGCAGCATGCAGAACAGACACACTACAATCACAAAAAGTGACACAGCGCAGTGCAAACGACACAAACAATCACTCATGATCAGCAGCAGTGCAGAACAAACACTCAATCATAAAGTGCACAGCACCCAGGCAGAACAGACACCTAAAAACACTCAGGGGACCAGAGCAGGCAAAAAACACACAATCACTAAAGTGACTCACAGCGTGCAAACAGAACACTAAAAATCACAAAATACTCCACTTGCTTTTTCCCCCTCTGGGGGGTTTCCTCAGGTAAATTGGACACTAACTGCTGCCGGGTTGCCGGCACCACACTTGGGCAGACAGGTTTGCGTGTGGCTGTGACGGGGTTGGAATGACGGGGGGGGTCAATGCTGTGCAGGGGTTGGAATGAGCTGTGGGTACAAGCTGTGACGGGGTTGGAATGAGGGGTTGGGTAAAATGCGTGACGGGGTTTGGGAATGAGGGGTGGGGTGCAATGCTGTGAAGGGGTTGGAAGAGCGGTGTGGGTAAAATGCGATGAGGGGGCACGAAGTGAGGCAGTTAAAAAAAAATCTTTTTAAAGGAAGGTTTTTTTCCCTTTTTTTTTTTCAAATCTTTTTTAAAATATGTGCGATAACCCCGAAAGGGCCCGTGACCCCTGGGCGAATGTTTACAAACTGTCCAAAATCAAAGAAAAACTTGAAAAAATTTTACTGTCAAGCATGGCATTGAAGAAATAAAAGAAAATATGAAAAAGAAAAATACTTTAGAAAAGGAAACACAACACAAAAGACATCATTCTGTAATAAAAACTGAACCACAGAGGCATCTTAAAAAATGCATGCAACAAAAAAAAAAACCAGTACGATACAATCATATACGGGCCTAAAAAATTCAAACCACATGCGCATAGAGAATCCTAAAAATTATTTCTGGATGTTACACCTTGTCACATAAACAAACACAAAAAATTTTGATCTAACATCGGCTTTAAAAGGGATCTAAACCATTTTAAAGCTTAAAAGTTCGTGTTTTTATATCGTTTTCCCTTTAAATATGGCATCCACACATACGCAAATTTGGGACACACATGACAAGCCAATAATAACTGGGAAAAACTGAAAAATTTTGGGAGTAAAACAATGATGTAAAAAAATAGCCCCAATAAAATTTTGTAAAAAAATGGGTTACGTGAAAAAAAAGCCCCAAATTGTTTAAGTGCAGGTCAACTGATCAAATTCACGTATGGACAAACAGCATAACCACCAATCAAAACACTTGAAGAAAATAATGAAAGAAATACATTGTCATAAGAGAAATAGCAACCTATCATCACACCAAAGGCGCACCCAAAAAACAGGTAAGCGTTTTAAAAGCATTCAAATATATTTACAAAATGGGACATCGCACTTGATCACTCCCTTTGGGACCTTCCCCTACTTTTCCCTGATGGTCTACCGGGAGGTCTTTCAAAGTTTATAACGATAAAAGTATGAAAAGAAAGCACTGTGGGTTTATACGGTCAAAAACATCTTGCCTTTTGGCGCACTGGGTGTACACATAAAATGAGGATCAACATCAACATGAATAGGGGTCTGAAACCACAACACACTCACCACTCACGCAGCTCAGGCACATGCGTGCACACACACACACCCAACACCAATGGGGTACTGATCAAAAAGAAATGCATTACTTCCTTTTTGACCACACAAAACCCAAAAAAAAAAATCCATCTTCACTATATTTTAAAATTTTTGATTTTGAAGGGCAAGAAACAAAAACCCACACCCTCCTGCCTTCTCAAATACTTTCAGGCCGTGTAAACTTGTCACTGGATGCAAAAAAAACAAGGCTGGAATTTTTAAAGTTGTTTAAAAAGTCATCATGAAAAAGAATCCTCTCTCTGCATCAGAACGAATCCTCTCTCTGTCTCAGAACAGAATCCCCGTAGCGTCCCCGGGGGAAACATTTATTTTCAGGCGAAGAAAGAAACATACCATCATACTGTCCCCCAACAACTTTACAACCTGACAGCATTCTTTTCGGGAGTAAGATAGGAAAATACCCATATACTGCCCCCAAACTGAACTTTACAGCCCGACAGCATTCTATTTTCAGGCAGTAAAATTGAAACTCCTTTTATACTGCCCCCCAAAAACTTTTCAACCTGCGCATTCTTTTCAGGGAGAAGTTAAACATACCTTTTATACTGTCCTCCCCAACGAACTTTAAACCTGACGCATTCTATTTTTTCAGGCAAAAATATAAACTACCTATCATATGTTCTCCAACGGGCTTTACAACCGGGCAGCATTCTTTTTCGGCAAAGATATGAAACATACCTTCAAACTGTCCTCCAACTGAACTTTAAACCTGCAGCATTCTTTTTCGGCGATAAGATTGAAACACCTATCTACGTCCTCCAATGAACTTTACAACTGCAGCATTTATTTCAGGCGATAAGATATGAAACATACCTATCAACTGTCCCTCCAACTGAACTTTAAACCTGACAGATTTATTTTCGGCAAAAATATGAAACATACCTATCATACGTTCCCAATGAACTTTAAAAAACACATTCTATTTTCAGGGAATATGATATGAAACATCCTTCAAAATGTCCCCCAAGAACTTTACAACCCGACGCTTCTATTTTCAGGCGATAAATATAAACAACCTACAACTGTCCTCCAATGAAATTTTCAGCCGACAGCATTTCTATTTTTCAGGCAATAAGATATGAAACTCCCATCTACTGTTCTCCAACTGAACTTTACAACCGGACAGCATTTTTTTTCAGGGGAAAAGATATAAAAATACCTCATACTGTCCCCCAATGAACTTTACAACCTACGCATTCATTTTCAGGCTAAAAATATGAAAAACCCATCATACTGTCCCCCAACGAACTTTCAACCTACAGCATTTTATTTTCGGGGTAAGAATGAAACAACCCATCAATGTCCCCAATGAACTTTACAACCGACAGCATTCTATTTTAGGGGATAAGTTGAAACATACTATCATACTGTCCTCCCCTGAACTTACAACCTGACGCATTCAATTTCAGGCGAAAAAATAGAAACATATACAAAAGTCCTCCAACTGAAAATTTTCAACCTGACAGCATTTTATTTTCAGGCGATAAGATAGAACATCCATCAACTGTCCCCCCAACGAACTTTTCAACCACACATTCTATTTTCAGGCAATAAATATAAAATACCTACCCAAATGCCCCAACTGAACTTTACAACCGCAGCATTCATTTTCAGGAATAAGATTGAAAAATACCTATCTATGCCTCCCAACTGAACTTCAACCCGACAGCATTCTATTTTTTAAGGCAATATGATATGAAACATACCCATCAACTGTCCTCCAACTGAACTTTACAACCCGACGCATTCTATTTTCAGGCAATAAGATATGAAACATCCCACTACGGGGCCCCAACTGAACTTTCAAACCCACAGCTTCATTTTCAGGCAATAAAAAAGAAAAATACCTTCGACGTCCTCCCAAATGACTTTTCAACCTGACGCAATTCCATTTTTTAGGCGATAAATATGAAACCCTACCTTCTACTGTCCCCAAAATAACTTTAAAAAACCTGACAGCATTCATTTTTAGGCGATAAAATGAAAACATACCTTATCGCCTCCCAAATGAACTTTACAACCTGACAGCATTCATTTTCAGGCAAAAATATGAAACATACCTACATACTGCCTCCAACTGAACTTTACAACCTACACATTCTATTTTTTGGCATAAGATAGAAAAAATACATCAACTGTCCCCCAACTGAACTTTACAAAACCCGAAGCTTCTATTTTCGGCGATAAGAATGAAACAACCTCCAACTGTCCCCCAACTGAAATTACAACCTGAAGCATTCTATTTTCAGGCAATAAGAAAAGAAACATACCATCATACTGTCCCCCCAAATGAACTTTACAACCGACAGCAAATTTTTTTTTCAGGCAATAAGATATGAAAAAATACCGATTTTTGTCCTCCAACGAACTTTTCAACCCTTTAACAATTAAAAAGTGGGGAAAACCCTTTCCGGTTTCAATTCTTTAGTATTATATAAGACTTGGCAAAAAAAATTTAATTTTTAAAAAAAAAAAAAAAAAAAAAAAAAAAAAAAAAAAAAAAAAAAAAAATTAAAGAGAAAAAAAATGGGGGGGGAAAATTAAAATATGAGAAACCCCTTCATAGCAGCCCCAGGGAACCAGTACCCCTTCGAAGGCAATCTATTTGTATTGCCTCCCTCCTTTCGTCCGCTGGGCGGACCATCAGGGAGACACGGCTGATTGTGTCTGGCCTTGGTGCAAATGAGACACACCAAAATCCATAAATTTTGTGGGGTTCTAACCAAGGGTTCAAAAAGAACCCAAAAGCACCCCCAAAGCACCAGCGAAGGGGAGAAAAAAGGAACAAAGGAAAATTGGGGAGGAAAAAAAATGCTTAAAAAATAAAAGCATTATGCAAACATAAAAAGTAGGGGAGAATCTTTGAGCCTATGCTTTAGGATCCCCTTCAAGGGTCAAGGGGGATCAAAAAATATGGAACTGTGAGTGGTCGGCTCTCGTTCAATAACCCAAAGCATTTTGTCTTTAATAACCTAATGCTTCTATTTTCAGGCAAAAAATATAAAACATCCTATCATCGTCCTCCCAACTGAACTACAACCTACTTTTTGTCAGAACAACTGCACAGGGGTAAAACTACAGCAACACTGCACAGGGTTTTGCACAGAAAAAATCACAGGGTTTTGCTACAGCAAAAATGCACAGGGCTTATTACAGCAACAATGCACAGGGGTTAGTTCCGCAACAACGCCAGGCTTATCTACCAAAAACTGCACAGGGCTTTTGCTACGAAAAACAAACAAACAAAAAATCCCATACTCAAAAACATTGTGTTGTTTTGGGGGGTGCGCTGTTCTGAAATAAAAAAAATCTCTGATCTTTTCTGTTCACATTGACAAATCGTCTCCCTTCCCCCTTTCTTTTTTGCTTTTTTCTTCTTTTTTTGGTTGCCCCATTCCTCAAGTGTCCCTTTTTTCTTCTTTCGCGTGCAAGCTTTTCAATCAGGGGAAATAAAACCCGATCTACCCAGTTACAGGGGATTCCCCCCCTCACACAGATCAGACAAATAAAACCAAACCCCCTCGGGTTTCAGGAGACTCCCTCCACCATAGCTCTTTTTTGAAAAATTGCCGCAATTTGCAAAACCCCTCAAAGACAGTTTCCATCAGAAAAAAAAAAGGAGGGAATTTTTCCCCTTGTAGAAATTTGTATCTTTCCCAGAAACTTTGTTAAAAAAATGACATCAAATTACAATCTATCAAACTCTTCAATTTGACAATCTGCTCAACTCACTCTTTCTTGCTCCACGCAAAATTTGCAAACCTCATCAAAGACATTTTCCAAAAAAAAGTAAGAGGAATTTTCCAACTTGAAAATTTGTATCTTTCCACAGAACATATGTAAAAAACAGACAGTCAAATCACACTACAAACTCTTTAAATTTTCAAACTGCGCAACTCACTCTTTTTTGCTCCACTGAAAACAACCCCAAAGTGACTTTTAGCTCACTGTTCGGGGGTAGTCATGTTTACTGGGTTTTTACTTAGCCAGCCATGGGAAGATATAGATATCAAGCGGTCCAAAACAAAAGGGGACCCATCTTTCAAAAAATAACATAACAATATAATTCCCAGGACGTTACATGGCAGACAGAAACAACGTGGCCCAAAAAAATCACTTTCCAAAAGGAAAATAAACTACATACAACCAAAACACAATAGAAATAACAGAAAAAAACATAGGGAACTAACCCTGTTCAAAATTCTAACAACTTCGTTCCCAAAAAACACAAACTGTACAAAATATTCAACAAAACACTGTCAAACTATCGTATTCATGCATGCCCAACCTCAAAAATCTAATCGACGCATCTAACAAATGAAAACCAACACAGCAAAGAAGGGTGAAGAAAGGAAATCTTGCAATTGCATCAAAAAAGAGCAGTGCCCCCTGAGCAATAAATGCCTTCACAACAACATTGTATACCAAGCCACTGTGACATCAGAAAATGAAAAAGAAACATACATAGGAATTACTGAAAACCACTTCAAAACCAGATATGCAAACCACAAACAGTCCTTTAATAAAGAAAAATACAAAAATCAAACAGAACTGAGTAAATATATCTGGAAACTTAAAGACGCAAAAATAAACTACAATATATCATGGAAAATCATAAAAAGAGCATCATCATACAGCAATATTTCAAAAAGGTGCAACCTATGTTTAACTGAAAAATGGTTAATACTGTGTAAACCAAACTTAGCAACTCTAAACACCAAAACAGAAATAGTAAACAACTGCAGGCATAAATGGAAATCGTTGTTACTGAATACACCCAAAACAAAAACCTGAAACCTCAAAAAACACGTGCAGCCAACCCGCACGTGCAAACTACCGCAAACGGGAGCCCACACGCCATATAACACCGGCGGTGGGCAAACCAAAATCATCCTGACGACAGTGATACGCTCGAAACAAATTTGTAGATTACTCCTTTTAAAACCTTATTTTAACAATATATATTATATATATATATAATATATATAATATATATATATATATGAGCTATGCTATATAGTACACGCGCACGGGCCCGTGCGTGTGTGTGTGTATTGGTAAAACATTAGAAATACTTGATCCTCTGTCAGTATGACGTTTCCTAGATCAGAATGTGCAACATACCTGTTTTTTTGTGTGTTTTTTTAAAAAATACGTAATTTTACTTTGCATCATTTTGATTATGACGTACATTGCTCACACTTGGCAGTACGCACCCCGCTCAGGAAGAAAGCCGCAAGGAATTTCTTACCAACGCGACTCTTATCTCTCTGTAGCAAGCACGCGTGACGTCACATCCATAGCGTGTGGCGCGCAAGCTTTGTATGTATGGGTGGCCCCACACCCACGGCATACGCCGTGCAAGGTTTATTCTTTGGTAGTATGGGTGTTCTCACACCCACGACGTACTGGACATTAATTGTTTAATTATTTCTTTGTTTATGTATAAAACAAAATAATTTTCAGTGATATGTAGTATAATATATTAGGGACAAAGTCATGAAATTAAGTGGAAGTGGCTTCAAAATTACTAGAGTTACAGAGCAAAAAACACGTGTCTGGGTGATTTCACACCCAGGAGTACGGGAAAGGTTAAACATATCATCCTTTATGGCAATATATTTGTACAGCAGGTTGTAATCTTGATCTTTTCATCTCCCTTTAGGCTCTATGCATGAATCAGCCCTGATGTGGCCCTTTGCGGTCGCTGGGCTATAAGCAACATTATCTTATCTTATCTCCTATGCATGAATCTGTCAAGTAGGAGTACAGGGATCGTTTGCTATAATCTTATCCCTGTTATCTGGAAATTCCATGTCAATAATTTACTCATTTGTGTTAGTCTTTTTAATTCTCTCTCTCTCTTTCTCTCTCTCTGCTGCTCTCTTTCTCTACCACCTTTGTGGCATTTCACCTGTCTTTATTTTCTACAAACCTTTCCGCTTTTTTCTTCATCTCTTGGAGATCAACTCTGATGCGAGGTGGCCGTCGTGATTGTCTGGGTGAGAAACAATATGAACTGTGGGATGCTAGAAGGCAGAGGGGCCGTTGTTCAAACTCTGACCCTGTTTTCTGGAAATTTTATGCCAGTAAATTCTTCTTTTCTGTGACTGTCTTTGACTCATGCCTTGTTTTTTAATTTTCTTATTTACATTAAAATGTTATACTGTTGATTTTTTTTTTCTTTCACTTTTTTTTTCAGCAATAGAATAAAGCTGGCCAAGGTAAATCAAGAGGAATCAGTGGTGCCCTCAGCACAACCCAATCTTTATCTGCAATATTCAAACCAACATGTTATAAACAGTTGTTTATACTATACATGTCTCCTCTCCCACACTGCTACTCCTGACAGTGTGGTTTCTTTACCAGCCGCTGTGATGAAGTGGTTAGCGTCAAAGACTGCCAGCTGTGGGGGTCATGGGTTTGATTCCCATCAGAGCCAATTGTTTGTGAGATTTGCTATGGGCTAAATTGGGAAGACTGGGACCACACAACCAACTTTCATCTGCCAAATGGATGCATCTGACAGAGTTGGTCAAAACTGCAGGTGTCTGTCTAGCTCAGGTTTAGCTGAAGTCAGGAGGTGTGATGCAAGCGCAGAGTACAACCCTGTCATGCTGTCTCAGACCAGCGTGGAGATGCATAGCATCATCTTCATTATCCTCACTGATCAGTAATTAAAAGAAAAAAGCCAATATTCTGTGTCCCTTCATGCCCTGCTCCCATGGTGACCTCAGTTTAGACCTCTCCCAATCTATGACCTTCATTTGATTCTGTCGGAGTCATTGGTATAAGCAAATTCAAGAGGACTGATGCTGGACAGATGTGCTGGTGCCTGTGCATGTGTTTGAGCTCACTCACGCCAGCATAAAGACTAATCAATCATTGTCATCAATAGAGAGCTTAATAGGTGATGTCCTGTGTATGTTGAATCAGAACAGACACACTACAATCACTAAAGTGACTCAGCAGCAGTGCAGAACAGACACACTACAATCACTAAAGTGACTCAGCAGCAGTGCAGAACAGACACACTACAATCACTAAAGTGACACAGCAGCAGTGCAGAACAGACACACTACAATCACTAAAGTGACACAGCAGCAGTGCAGAACAGACACACTACAATCACTAAAGTGACACAGCAGCAGTGCAGAACAGACACACTACAATCACTAAAGTGACTCAGCAGCAGTGCAGAACAGACACACTACAATCACTAAAGTGACACAGCAGCAGTGCAGAACAGACACACTACAATCACTCAGTGACTCAGCAGCATGCAGAACAGACACACTACAATCACTAAAGTGACACAGCAGCAGTGCAGAACAGACACACTACAATCACTCAGTGACTCAGCAGCAGTGCAGAACAGACACACTACAATCACTAAAGTGACACAGCAGCAGTGCAGAACAGACACACTACAATCACTCAGTGACTCAGCAGCAGTGCAAACCAACACACTACAATCACTAAAGGACTCAGCACAGTGCAGAACAGACACACACACATCACTAAAGTGACTCAGCACAGTGCAGTTTCTCCTCTGGTGGGTTGCCTCAGGATAAATTGACACTAACTGCTGCCTGTGGATTGCGGCACCACACTTGTGGCAGACCAGGTTTGCGTGTGGCTGGGACAGGGTTGGAATGAGCGGTGTGGGTACAATGCGATGAGGTGGCACAGAAGATGAGGCAGTTAAAAAAAAAATCTTTTTAAGGAAGTGGTTTCTTTCCTTTTCTTTTTTCAATCTTTTTTAAATATGTAGCGATAATCCCGAAAGGGCCCTGTATGATCCCCTGGGCTGAAGTGATACAAACTGTCCAAAATCAAAGATGAAACATTGTATAAAAGTTTACTGTCATAGCAGGGCAATCTGAAGAAATGAAAGAAAATATGAAAAAGAAAAATATACTTAGCAAAGGAAACACAACACAAAAGACCATCATGTCTGTAATAAAAACTGAACGCACAGAGTGCATCTTAAAAAATGCATGCAACAAAGTACATAATAACACAGCTACGTATACATATACATATACGTGTGCCTACATATATTCAAAACCACATGCACGAATAGAGAAATCTCTGAATTACTTCTGGATGATACACCTTGTCACATAAATCAACACAAAATGAATAGATCTAACATCGACTTAAGAGTATCTAAACCATTTTAAAGCTTAATGTTCGTGTTTTTATATCAGATTTTCCTTCAAAATATGTGCATCCACACATACGCATGTGCGCACACACATGGACAATGACACAATAATAACTGGCAAGAACTGAAAATATGGCAGTAAATCAATGATGTACAAAAATAGCCACAATAATTATTGTAAGAAAATGGATTACTGATGTACAAAAATAGCCACAATAATTAGTTTAAGTGCATGGATCAACTGATCAAATTCACGTATGGACAAGCATGCATAACCACCAATCAAAACACTTGAAGAAATAATGAGAAGAAATACATTGTCATACAGATGAAATAGCAACCTATCATCACACCAAAGGCAGCACTCCCTAACAGAACAGGTAAGCTGTTATATGCATTCAAATACTATTAACAAAATGATGGACATCGCACTCTGATCACTCCTTGGTACTCTTCCCATACTTTTCCACTGATGGTCATACCAGAGCAGGTCTTTCAATGTTTATGAACGATACAGATATGAAAAGGAAAGCACTGTGGATTGATACGGTCAACAAACATCTTGCCTTTTTGTGCGACAACATGCTGTAGCACATAGAAATGAGCTGATCAACATCAACATGAATATGGATCTGAACACACACACACACACATCACTCACTCACGCATGCATGCAGGCACATGCTGCCACACACACACACACACACACACACACACACAAATAAGAGATACTGATCAAAAAGAAATGCACTTACTTCCTTTTTGACCACACAAAAACCAAACAAAAAATCCATCCTTACACTATGCATTTTTAATTCTGATTGTAGAAGGACAAGAAACAAAAACCCACACCATCCCGCCTTCTCTAAATACTTTCAGGCCAGTGTAAACTTGTCACTGTATGCAAAAATCAAGGCTGGAATTTCAAAGTTGTAAGAAAGTCATCATGAACAAATCCTCTCTCTGTCATCATGAACAGAATCCTCTCTCTGTCATCATGAACAGAATCCTCTCTGTCATGCAGTCCCTGGGCTGACAGCATTCTATTTTCAGGCAGTAAGATATGAAACATACCTATCATACTGTCCTCCAACTGAACTTTACAACCTGACAGCATTCTATTTTCAGGCAGTAAGATAGGGAAACATAAACCTATCATACTGTCCTCCAACTGAACTTTACAGCCTGACAGCATTCTATTTTCAGGCAGTAAGATATGAAACATACCTATCATACTGTCCTCCAACTGAACTTTACAACCTGACAGCATTCTATTTTCAGGCAGTAAGATATGAAACATACCTATCATACTGTCCTCCAACTGAACTTTTACGCAACCTTTTAAAAATAGCATTCACTACTAAAATTTTTTTCAGGCAATAAGATATGAAACATACCTATCATACTGTCCTCCAACTGAAACTTTACAACCTGACAGCATTCTATTTTCAGGCAATAAGATATGAAACATACCTATCATACTGAGTCTTCCAACTGAACTTTACAACCTGACAGCATTCTATTTTTCCAGGCGATAAGATATGAAAACACCTATCATACTGGTCCTCCAACTGAACTTATACAACCTGACAGCATTCTATTTCAGGCGATAAGATATGAAACATACCTATCAACTGTCCTCCGCTCCAACTGAACTGTTACGGACCTGACAGCATTCAATTTTCAGGCAATAAATATGAAACATACCTGATCATACTGTGCCCCAACTGAACTTTAACAACCTACAGCATTCCCTATTTTCAGGCAATATGATATGAAACATACCTATCCTACTGTCCTCCAACGAACTTTACAACCTGACAGCATTCTATTTTCAGGCGATAAATATAAACATACCTATCATACTGTCCTCACAACTGACTTACAGCCTGACAGCATTCTATTTTTACCAGGCTAATAGAGATATGAAACCTACCTATCATACTGTTCTCCCAACTGAACTTTACAACCGGACAGCATCTATTTTCAGGGCAATAGATATATGAACATACCTCATACTGTCCTCCAACTGAACTTTACAACCTGACAGCATTCATTTCAGGCGATAAGATATGAAACACCTATCATGACTGTCCCCAACGAACTTTACAACCCTACAGCATTCTATTTTCAGGCGATAAGATATGAAACATACGCTATCATACCTGTCCCTCCAACTGAACTTTACAACCGACAGCATTCTATGTTTCAGGCATAAGATATGAACTAGCAGTACCTATCATACTGTCCTCCCCCTGAACTTACAACCTGACAGCAATTCAATTTCAGGCGCTAAGATATGAAACATACCCTATCTTACTGTGCCCTCTCGCAACTGACTTTACAAACCTGACAGCATTCTATTTTCAGAGCGATAAGATAAGACACATACCATCATACTGTCCCTCCAACAGAACTTTACAACCGGACATCATTCTATTTTCCAGGCAGATAAGATATGAAAAATACCTACCAGACTGTTCCCTCAACTGAACTTTACAACCTGACAGCATTCCTATTTTCAGGTAATTTACGATATGAAACATACCTATCATAACTGTCCTCCAAGCTGAGACTTACAACCTGAACACAGGCATTCTAAATTTTATATTTCAGGCAATATGATATGAAACATACCTATCATACTGTCTTCCCTCCAACTGAACTTTAGCAACCTGACCGCATTGCTATTTGTCAGGCAATAAGATATTGAAACATACCTATCTTACGTCCCGCCAACTGAACTTTACAACCTGACAGCTTTCTATTTTCAGGCAATAAGATTGAAACATACCTATCAGACGGTCCTCCAACTGTACTTACAAACCTGAACGTGCAATTCCGTATTTTTCAGGCGATAAGATATGAAACATACCTATCTAACTGTCCCTCCAAACTAACTTTACAACCTGACAGCATTCTATTTTCAGGCGATAAATATGAAACGATACCTAGTCATAGACTGTCCCTCCAACTGAACTTTACAACCTGACAGCATTCTATTTTCAGGCGATAGATATGGAAACATACCTATCATACTGTCCTCCAACTGAACCTATTACCAACCTTACGAGGCATTCTATTTTCAGGGCATAAGATAGAACATACTATCATACTGTCCTCCAACTGAACTTTACATCCTGACAGCAATTCCTATTTTCAGGCGATAAGATATGAAAAACATACCTACCATACTGTCCTCCAACTGACATTACAACCTGACAGCATTCTATTTTCAGGCAATAAGATATGAAACATACCGATCATACTGTGCCCTCCACTGAACTTTACAACCTGATCAGCATTTTATTTTCAGGCAATAAGATATGAAAACATACCGATCTTACTGTCCTCCAACTGAGCTTTACAAACCACTGAACAATAAATAGTGGGTGAAAACACGTCCAGGTAACAGTTCTTCAGTTATTATAGTAAGACTTGGCAAAGATTTGAATTTTAAAAAAAAAAAAAAAAAAAAAAAAAAAAAAAAAAAAAAAAAAAAAAAAAAAAATTAAAGAGAAAAAAAATGGGGGGAATATTGAAAATATGAGAAACCCTGTCACTAGCAGGCCTGAGGGAACCATCGTACTGTCCCGTTCGAAGGCAGATCTATTTGTATTGCCTTCTCCTACCTTTCGTCCGCTGGAGCGGACTCATCAGGGAGACACGGGCTGATTGTGTCTGTGCACTTGGTGTCCAAATCGAGACACACCAAAGTCACCATAATTCTGTGGTGTTCTCAACACCAAGGGTTCAAAAAAGAATCCAACTGCACCCCAAAGCACCCAGCGAAGGGTAGTATAATGGAACAAAAAGAAAATTTCTGGAGAGGAAAAAAAGTGCTTAAAAACTAAAAATAAAAGCAATTATGCAAACAGTATAAAATGTAGGGGAGAATCTGTTGAGCCTATGCAATGAGGATCCATTCAAGATCAAGGGAGATCAAAAGATATGGAACAGTGTGAGTGGTCGGGTCTCTGCTGTTCAATAACCCAAGCATTGTGTCTTTAATAACCTAATAGCTTCTATTTTCAGGCAATAAAATATGAGCGATGTCCTATCATACTGTCCTCCAACCTGAACGATACAACCTACATTAATTTGTCAGAACAACTGCACATGGGCTTATGCTACAGGCAACACTGCACAGGTCTTATGCTACAGCAAAACTCACAGGGCTATGCTACAGCACACACTGCACAGGGCTTATCTATACAGCAACAACTGCAGGCCAGGGCTTATGCTATACAGCAACAACTGCACAGGCTTATGCTAACAGCCAAAAACTGCACAGGGCTTATGCTACAGCAAAAACAAACAAACAAAAACTCCGCATACTCAAAAACATTGTGTTTGTTTTAGGGGTGCTGCTATGTTCTGACTAACAAAATCTCTGATCGTCTCTGTTCACATTGACAACATCGCGTCTCCCTCCTCCCCTCCCTCTTCTTGTTTGCTTTTTTCTTCTTTTTTTTGTGTTGCCACAACTTCCTCATAGTGTCCTTTTCTCTTCTTTCAGCGCTGCATAGCATTTTCAATCAGAGAAATAAAACCAGATCTACCATCAGTTACAGGAGATCCCCTCTCACACAGATCAGACAAATAAAACCAAGCACATCGGTTACAGGAGACTCCCTCTCCACCAATAGCTCTTTTGTGAAAACTTGCCGCAATTTTGCAAACCTCATCAAAGACAGTTTCCATCAGAAAAAAGTAAGGAGGAATTTTCCAACTTGTAGAAATTTGTATCTTTCCACAGAACACTATGTAAAAAACATGACAGTCAAATCACAATCTATCAAACTCTTCAATTTGACAATCTGCGTCAACTCACTCTTTCTTGCTCCACTGCAAGTTTGCAAACCTCATCAAAGACAGTTTCCATCAGAAAAAAGTAAGGAGGAATTTTCCAACTTGTAGAAATTTGTATCTTTCCACAGAACACTATGTAAAAAACATGACAGTCAAATCACAATCTATCAAACTCTTCAATTTGACAATCTGCGTCAACTCACTCTTTCTTGCTCCACTGCAAAACAACCCAATGTGACTTTTAGCTCACTGTTCGGGGGATAGTCATGTTTACATGGTTTACACTTAGCCAGCCATGGAGAAGATAGTAGATATCAAAGCGTGTCCAACACAAAAGGCACCTATCTTTCAAAACTCAACATATACAATATAATTCCCAGGACGTTCATCATGGTCAGACAGAATCAACGTGCCACTCAACTCAGACATCCAACAAAGTACACAGTCATGGAGATAACTAACAACTCAGACATCCAACAAAGTACACAGTCATGGAGATAACTAACAGCACCACTTGCTCCTCAGGCCTTACATCCAGCACGTATCACAGACACTGAAATGATCAACAGAACTGTTAAACTCTTCAGACATCCAGCACAGAACACAGCCACGTATCACAGACACTGAAGTGATCAACAGAACTGTTAAACTCTTCAGACATCCAGCATAGAACACAGCCACTAAGAGTAACGGTTTCACTTGATTTTGCAGATATCCAACACACAACAGTCACTGACATAATTAACAGCACCTCTCAACTCCATAAACTTTCACCATGGAACACAATCACTGAGATAATCAATGGTACTTCTAAACATGTAAAAAATCCTACATAGAACAGTCACTGAGGAGATTAATGACTCCACTTAACTCCTCCGATATCCAGCCTCAAACATACAGCCACTGAGATCATCAACAGCACCATTAACTCTTCAAACATCCACCATAGACCACACAGTCACCGACATATTCCAAAGCACCTGAAACTTAAAGACAGACAAAATAAGGGCTGATGAAATGTCCCGGTTGTTGTACTTAATCTATCACCACCAGGATGAAACAAAGTCACTCCAAAACATGTCTGGAACAAAAGAAAGTTGTCTTCTTAGCACAGCAGAATGACCAACTAGAGCTCATTCTACTCTGCCTTACTGTTAAAGAAAAAAAAACATTTTAAAAAGAACAGAAGACTCTCTCTAAAAAAAACCCCAAAAAACAGAACAGAACAAGAAAGAAAAAACCTTTTACAGAAAAAAATAATAAAAAGTGCAGAACAGAAGCAACTTTGAGAATTTCCAGAACACAGAGACTGAAATGATCCCTTTGACCTCTCACAGACAGAACTCTGTGTGGCTGACCCTCGACTCCGTACAAAGTCCACGTAGCCCCACCCCCACCCTGAACTCGATACAAACATTCCCCCTCCATCTCCACACCGACCCGATTTCCCCATCTCCCAGCACTTCAGGAGGGAAGCTCTGAAACTCTGGTCTTTCTCTCCTCCACACGGGTGCACAAACAAGAGCAGCAAGCCCTCCACCCCCTCCAGGCCTCACAGGTCTGGTGTGTCGCTGGCAGTCATCCTACTGGCCCGGCTTGTAGGGGTTGAACTGGTCCCGCTTCATGGAGGCCAGCGTGTGGTTCACCAGGCGGTGATGAGCCTCGTCTGCACGGATGGCCAGGACCACGTCACGCATCTTCGCATCCTCCTGAGGTCCCACAGAAAGCAATGGCAGATAATGTGAACAATACAGACGACAAAACAAACAAAACACAGGTACAGCACAGGTATCAAAGTCATACTGCTATAAAAGCCAGGCCATCACCAGAGCTGAAGGCATGTTAACCCTCTGCCTACCGCATGACTTTGGCTATATGACTATGAGAATACCATGCCAAGAGAGGTAACTCCGCAACACATACACACTTGCCATAAAGAAACCTCAACAGAAAATTTGTTTTTAACTTATCTATTCTGTAAAAGTAATGAAAAAAATTCAAAGACATCACTCCATCCAAAACAGCCATTTCCCCCCATATAATGAACTGGTACACGAGGAAAAAAAAACAAACGAACAGACTAACTGTACTTCGGTGTTCTCGGTGCTAAAACAATTTTCCCTAAATTCACTGTACCCACAGAACATCATGGATTAGGAGCACAGAGTGATTTTCCAAGTCTAAACAAAGTACTGAAACCTTCAGGAACAAAATAAAGTCATTCTGTGTGGTATGCACACTAAATAATCAACTTTTGTTGTGAAGCAAAAAACAACCACCCAAACTTCAACAATTTTGTTAAACTGAAGGCACATACAAGAAGATTTGTCTTCTAACTACTGAGGGGAAAAAATAACAGATTACTGAATACTGGGCTTTAGATTGTGATGGAATTCAACAAAAATGTGCTTTTGCACAAGTGCACTGAGCAACCCCCCCCCTTCCCCCCCCCCCCCCCCCCCCCCCCCCCAACACACACACACACACACACACACTGTGGTGATGATGTACCTCTTATCCGGCTCCTCTTTGCTTTTTGATAAACAGGCAGTTTTTATTTCAGGCCAGAGTTTATGTTCATCCTTTTCTGCTTGCTTTTGTGCAGCAAATAAATTTGTTTCTCGTTAAAAGTCTGCCAAAATTCTTCTGAAATCAAAATCAGCCCTGATATGGCCCTTTGCGGTCGGCTGGGCTATAAGCAACATTATCTTCTGAAATCAAAAGGCTAAAGGTGATGCTCCTACAGGCAAATCGTGGGACACACCCACTGACTGACCCAGTTTCCTGGCTATCAAAACAAGGGAAACTTTTGGGGGGCTTCACTTTTTGTAGCCAACCACTCCAGTCAAAAATTGAATCTCCAGCAAGTTTTGTTTTTCGAATTTTCTTTTTTTGGGGGTCTGGGCCCAGCAGCAATGGGCTATTCGACGTCGTCATTATCATCGCCTGAATCATTATTGATTCTGGCCTCAAAATCAGTCAGCAGTCGATCTTTATTCATAACTAGGTCAAGATTGACGTCCGAATCATCTTGCTTCAAATCTTCTTCAAAAGTGTAGCCCGCAAATACGCTCTCTTCATCAATATCACTTCAGAAAATGAATTCTGCAAGTTGCATAGTTACTTGATCCGCCATTTTCCCAGAAAATCTTCGCGAAAAAAAATCCGAAATTTGAAAATTCACAGCAGTGAAACTACTCCACCAAAACTCATGCAACAAAAACCAAAATGGCATCCAGAAACGGAAGTACCGGAAGACTCTTCTGTCGCAATTGCATTCTGGGATATGCGATGGTGAAAACGAAAGTCATTGACAGAGTATTCAGCGGTCGATCTCGGTCGATCCGGTATTCAGAAAGAGGAAATCTCGCGTCGATCTCGGTCGATCTGGTAGGCATTGGGTTAAACAGAAAATTTAAAAAGTGCCGATGAAAGTATCTCTATTTATCAGACATTCTTCAAGATGGCTTGAACAGAAAACTGTGGATGTGCATATGTTTGTATCTGAAGTGACACTTTATGCTTGGGATCCACTGGATTAACTCATTGGCGCCTCGTCGATCACCTGGCGGGCGATGGGTGGAGTGCTTGGCACTGACGCGTCGGCTGCCAGTGATCGACGATTTACTCAAATTTTCACATGTAGTTGTGCGATCTAAGGGAAACAATCTTGGTATCTACAGAAATTTGAGGATTTCCTCTATTAGGTGGTCCTCTCCTTTGGTGTATATCTCGCTTTTAATTATACTTTTTCGCTCATATTATGGGATAGCTGGAGATAACTCTGGCTGCCCGTGTTCATCATGTTGTCTGCACTGAAGTGTCAGCGAGTGGTAGCGAACAGAAACATCTTATTTCAAGAAATTGAAAAAATAAAGGAAGAATGATCAAATGAAAAACTGGAACTGTTTTCCGAACTTGTCGAACTTTTCCAAACTGTTTTCCAACTTGCCGAATCAGACAGAGAGGATATGAGCATTGATGGTGAATTGCACATGCCAAATGATGATGAAATGTTTGCATTTTTTCTTCAATTATGTGACAGCAGCACTCTGTGTGTGTGAAAGATACATTGTTTTTATGTGTTTACTACACATTGTGTTGACTACAGTCATGATCACATTGATTTTTCATCCATACCTACGTGGAGAAAAAGTTTTTGCTGATAGCTGTTTTCCTACACTTTTCAAACCAGTGGCGAGTGAAGTGTCTACTGAGCACAGGACTGTAGTATTTTTTTTTTTTTCTAAAAGAACATGATTTGAAGTTTTCAAAAACATAATATTTATTGTTGTATTTGGTTTGGTTCTGTCAGTATATTTTTTGTAAAATACCCAAAATTGTGCGTCTCAGCGTGTCGCGGTTGTGGCAGAAAGCTGCGTCTGCACTGAGTTAACAATCTCTGCTATTTTTGTATGTATGCATGTGTGTCCATGTGCATGCATTGTAATATAGATAAATGTCAGAGAAAGATATTTGTAAGCTGTACTGTCTGTTTCAACTTGATGGAGTTCTTACTTGAAGGCATAATTTGTTCTAGATGTTATTACTATACCTTGAAACACAACTGAATTCTCATCATTCTCTAAATACAAAAATCTCATGTAACACGTCCCCCCCCCCCCCCCCCCTTCATTTTTTTCATCATTGTATTTTGTTACAGTTGCTTCTTGTGGTGAGTTACCTCACAAACTAAGAGCTGATAATAAACATGTCTAATCCAAGTCATTGCTCTTTGTGTGCCCGATTTACCTCACAAACTAAAGTGATGAATAAACATGTCATATCCAGTACATTGCGACTACTTGTGCTATCATCAAGCATATCTTCTTTTCTACGGAAGTGTTCCCCTGAAAAACCACATGCTCTGATCATTGCAGTCCTTTTCAGCAAACCCATGCTTGTCATGCAATCCTTTCAGCAAACACATGG
Source organism: Conus ventricosus (assembly GCA_018398815.1). Classification (NCBI taxonomy): domain Eukaryota; kingdom Metazoa; phylum Mollusca; class Gastropoda; order Neogastropoda; family Conidae; genus Conus; species Conus ventricosus. The sequence goes on along the minus strand of CM031620.1, from coordinate 68,564,698 downwards.
CTTGACAGTGCAAGTCCTTTTCAGAAACCACATGGCTTGATCATGCAATCTTTACAAACCACATGGCTCTGATCAGGCAAGTCTTCAGCAAAACCAGGGCTCTGATATGCAAGTCTTCACAAAAACCAATAGCTTGATCAGTGCAGTCCTTTTCAGCAAACAATGCTCTGATCAGTGCAGTCCTTTCAGCAAACTGGTTGACATGCAAGCTTTTCACAAACACATGCTCTGACAGTGCAAGTCCTTCAGCAAACTACAGCAAATAACACCATCACCACCTCATGCTCTTCTGCTCCCCTGCTCCCTCACTCCTCTGCACCTCACCACTCATGCTCTTCTTCCTGCTCCTCACCTGCCACCACCCACCTCTGCCTTCTGCTCCCCCTGACAACCCCACTCCTCCTGCACCATCACACCTCATCTCTTCTGCTCCCTGCCTCCCTACACTCCTCCTGCCACCATCACCACCTCATGCCTCTTCTGCTCCCCCTGCCTCCCTCCACTCCTCCTTCCATCCCCAATATCGAAGAAAAAAGTGAAGAATGACAATGACAACAAAATACAAACAAAAGCATAAAAAGACATAAGTGACTAAAAGAGAGAGTCTGAGAATTTATACATGTAAGACAAACAAAGAAAAAAAAAACGTTTTAAAGGAGAAAAAACATCCCTTCAAAGGACAGGTTCATATCCAAATAGCCTTGACATTTTAACAATAATGACAAAGCAAGTAAGGTGGCAAAAGCTAATTTTTAGGTCATGGTAAGTACTCTCTGGCGGAATCCTACACTATGATAGACCCAACAGAATGACTCACTGATAACGACCCACCAAGTCATAAGTAATGATTAAGTGAGTCATACATTAAACACAACTGAATCACAAATCATCACCAGCTGAATCATATATCATTATTGGTTTATCAAGTCATTCATAATGAAAGATGGCAATCTGTGACAGATCTGAAATCTTGAGAATTTAAAAAAAAAGGAATGGGGGGAAGCTGTGCCTTCTACTTTCCATCAACCCTATCAGTCAAGCCCAGAACATGTTGTCATCCATACAGGCAACTTGTAGGTGGGAAACTATCCAACCAAGTGGATGTAGCATTGTTCTGTGGATTCCCTCACTGCTTTGAGGCAGCCAGATTGGAGGAGATTGAGACAGCCAGATTGGAGGAGATTGAGACAGCCAGATTGGAGGAGATTGAGACAGCCAGATTGGAGGAGATTGAGACAGCCAGATTGGAGGAAATTGAGACGAGATTGAGACAGCCAGATTGGAGGAGATTGAGACAGCCAGATTGGAGGAGATTGAGACAGCCAGATTGGAGGAGATTGAGACAGCCAGATTGGAGGAGATTGAGACAGCCAGATTGGAGGAGATTGAGACAGCCAGATTGGAGGAGATTGAGACGAGATTGAGACAGCCAGATTGGAGGAGATTGAGACAGCCAGATTGGAGGAGATTGAGACATCCAGATTGGAGGAGATTGAGACGAGATTGAGACAGCCATATTGGAGGAGATTGAGACAGCCAGATTGGAGGAGATTGAGACGAGATTGAGACAGCCAGATTGGAGGAGATTGAGACAGCCAGATTGGAGGAGATTTTCTCTTTCAAACAGGCAACCAGGCAAGACACTCCAGCCCTCTCCAACTCCTTCAAATGAGAATTTTAGCTGTGCCTCCTTCAGTGAATGTATTCGTTAAAAAAAAAAAAAAAAAAAAAAAAAAAAATTTTTTGATCATGTTAAATCCCATTCCATCTTTGGAAGAAGAAAAGATCATGGTACACCAGTGGGATGAATGATACAATCCTTTCACCCCCTCCCTTCTGCCTACTCCCACCAGGGAATCACAGAGGAAGAAGACTTACAGGCAGTTTCCAGTAGCGAATGGCCACGTCTGGGGCAGGTGTTGTCTGCCAGTGCTGCATGGGACCATGGTCGATATCCTGCACAGTAAAATGCATTGACAGGTCCTCAGGAACACAACAGAAAACACAGCTACTAATGCCCCTGAATGCAAAGTAAACACACAAACCACAGCGTCCAGCAACACTAATAATTTTCATCTTAGGTGCTTTATAACATGCAGTGAGTTAACTGTTGTTCAAATGAGATTTCTACACAAAAATTAGGGGGAGAGGGCGAGTGTGTGGATGGGTCTAACAACGCACAGTGCCTAGTAGTCTGCAAAACAGGGTGTCTAAAACACAGCACAGGGCAAACAGGAACATTTTCAACAAACGTCTTCTTCAAACGTCACAAGCAACAGACATGAAAAGAATGCACAAAACACTATTGGCTAGATGACTGTCACCAGGCAGCCATGTTGGATTCACCTCCTCTGTGCTGTGTGTCATTTTTTTTACTGCACTATCTTCGTGGAGACAAGCATAGCAAAGCATGAAAATAGTTTTTGTTCTCTCTGCAGTTTACTTAAGTTTTACGAGTTTTCATTGAGTGACATTATACAGAAGTAAGTGTGTGTGTGTGTGTGTGTGTGTGTGTGTGTGTGTGTGTGTGTGTGTGTGTGCGTGCGTGCGCATAGCTGTGGTTGCATACATCAGTTTTCAAAAATTCAATAAAAAATTAAGTGATGAAGAGTAAAAATTAAGAAAAACTGCACAAAAAAACAGAGAGAAAACGGTCACAGCAAATGTCTTCTGAGGCCCTTAACAAACAATTTCAAATGTCTTCTGAGGCCCTTAACAAACAATTTCAAATGTCTTCTGAGGCCCTTAACAAACAATTTCAAATGTCTTCTGAGGCCCTTAACAAACAATTTCAAATGTCTTCTGAGGCCCTTAACAAACAATTTCAAATGTCTTCTGAGGCCCTTAACAAACAATTTCAAATGTCTTCTGAGGCCCTTAACAAACAATTTCAAATGTCTTCTGAGGCCCTTAACAAACAATTTCAAATGTCTTCTGAGGCCCTTAACAAACAATTTCAAATGTCTTCTGAGCCCTTAACAAACAATTTCAAACACCTACGGAATTCAATACTTATACATCTTCATGTGGTAGACAACGGAAGTCAGGTTCTGAATGGCTAAAAGGTAGTTTCATCTGATGACAAAGAAAAAGAATGTGGAATAATGCAGTCTGGTCACCACCAACACAGAACCACCACTAAGTTTAGTTTGTGGTGTATCACACATCTGGCCAGTGAAACTTTTGAAGTTGTGCAAAGGTTGGTGAGGAATATCCATTTAACATGGTTGTTTAGTGTCATCGCATACACATTCATATGCATGTTGTTCAGTGTCATAACATACACATTCATATGCATGTTGTTTAGTGTCATCACACACACATTCACATGCACCGTACACATAGTGATTATGCACACATTGCATCATACACATATATACCACAAACACACACACTTCATACACTAACACACACACACACACACACACACACACACACACACACACACACACACACGCACACACACACACACTCACACTATACCCTCACACACCTGCACACAACACCAGGTTTACCTGCAGACATTTGGTGTAGGTCTTCACAGCCTCTTCCTCCAAATAGCCCACAAAGCGGTGACAGAACCTGGGGCTGACTGCATACCACACACTAAACATAGTGACAAACACACCTGCACACAAACACACAGACATGCACACTGATCAGCACATAAAAACACACTCAACTGGACAGTGAATGGACATTAATGGCAACAAATTTCAAACTAGGACTCTAATCACAGCAGGTATCAAACAATTTTCTGTGCTTTTCAAACAGCTCTCAAGACTCTGATGTAATAAACAATAATGTAGAAAATCAACATAATTTTCTTTGGTTGTCTACTAACCTCCCTAATCAGCAACAAAGCTGTTGCTGGATACTGCTGTCACTCAGACGGAATATCAGTATTCTTGCTGATCACCTTAACTGGGAGAGTGGAGGGGGATGAAGAGACCTGCAGCATGCTATGGAAACACATACCCCCAAACAGCAGCCTGAACTTCACAAAGAAAACAATCTTGCCGCTTCAAAATATTTACCAGAATACAGTAAATGTCAAACATAAAACCAAAGTACATTCTCATCTATTTTACATGATGTTCTCACCTGTTGAAGACATTCTCTCACCTGTTGAAGACATTCTCTCACCTGTTGAAGACATTCTCTCACCTGTTGAAGACATTCTCTCACCTTGTGCGCTGATGATGCACATCCTGAAGAGCAGAGAAGGTTGTCTGAGCTGCAGCGCCGTCATCAGTGCATCCTCTCATTTTCTGCCTCCTCTGAATCCAAGGAAAGAGCACCTCATCCCTTTAATTACAGAGTGATGCGGAGGGGACGCATGTTACAGCCCTAGTTTCATTGCAAAGTTGCTCAGTTACTATGGAGTAGTGGAGGGATGAAGGACAGGAAGAAGGGTGGGATAGGAAGATATGGAAGGAGAAAGAAGGGTGGGATAGGAAGATATGGAAGGAGAAAAGGGTGGGATAGGAAGATATGGAAGGAGAAAGAAGGGTGGGATAGGAAGATATGGAAGGAGAAAGAAGAGTGGGATAGGAAGATATGGAAGGAGAAAGAAGGGTGGGATAGGAAGATATGGAAGGAGAAAGAAGGGTGGGATAGGAAGATATGGAAGGAGAAAGAAGAGAGAGGAAATGCTACAGGTACAAAGTAGTGTCAATAAGACAGACAGACAGAGAGACACAGACAGACAGACAGAAAGAGAGAGAGAAAGACAGACAGACAGACAGAGACAGACAGACAGACAGAGACAAAGAGACCGAGACAGGGACAGAAGCACACAGAGAACTCAGAAAACTTTTATTCAATTAAGGATTGAGTGAGAGACAGACAGAGAGATACAGCGAGCAGGAGGTTTAAGGCATCAAATAAACAGCAAAGGGTTCAAGAAGGAGAGGGCATGGAGATGGGTGAAAAGTGGGAATGGTGGGGGGGGGGGGGGGGGGTGGAGGGGGTTGCTGGTCAGTGTTTGGAAAGACCAGAATCCACAAACAGTGCCAGGTACAAAGCACAGGCCTCTGATGATGACACTAATTACTGAGTCATGGAGCTAGGAAAGGTGGGCAAACCACAGGCCTCTGATGATGACACTAATTACTGAGTCATGGAGCTAGGAAAGGTGGGCAAACCACAGGCCTCTGATGATGACACTAATTACTGAGTCATGGAGCTAGGAAAGGTGAGCAAACCACAGGCCTCTGATGATGACACTAATTACTGAGTCATGGAGCTAGGAAAGGTGAGCAAACCACAGGCCTCTGATGATGACACTAATTACTGAGTCATGGAGCTAGGAAAGCTGAGCAAACCACAGGCCTCTGATGATGACACTAATTACTGAGTCATGGAGCTAGGAAAGCTGAGCAAACCACAGGCCTCTGATGATGACACTAATTACTGAGTCATGCAGCTAGGAAAGGTGAGCAAAGCACAGGCCTGTGATGATGACACTAATTACTGAGTCATGCAGCTAGGAAAGGTGAGCAAAGCATAGGCCTCTGATGATGACACTAATTACTGAGTCATGCAGCTAGGAAAGGTGAGCAAAGCACAGGCCTGTGATGATGACACTAATTACTGAGTCATGCAGCTAGGACAAGTGAGCACTCCTTCTGGATGACCACACCACATCATCCAACACCAGTTCCAGGAACTTGCCCACACAGAACACACGACACAAGCTCAGCACAGCCAGGAACTTGCCCCCACAGAACACATGACACAAGCTCAGCACAGCCATGAACGCAAAAAGGAAATGAACACTGAGGTCAGCATAAAAACAGGGAAAAAAAACAACAAAGAATTTCAGAATTTTCCTTTCCCTTTCACTGTTGTTGTTGCTGTCCCATTTTCTTCCCATGCAAGTGGCACTACACCCATATGGCTCATTCCGACTACAGCCAAAGCCTGACCAGTCCGACCACAGCCAAAGCCTTACCAGTCCGGCCACAGCCAAAGCCTGACCAGTCCGGCCACAGCCAAAGCCTGACCAGTCCGGCCACAGCCAAGGCCTGACCAGTCCGGCCACAGTCAAAGCCTGACCAGTCCGACCACAGCCAAAGCCTGACCAGTCCAGCCACAGCCAAAGCTGACCAGTCCAGCCACAGCCAAGGCCTGACCAGTCCGGCCACAGCCAAAGCCTGACCAGTCCAGCCACGGCCAAAGCCTGACCAGTCCAGCCACGGCCAAAGCCTGACCAGTCCGGCCACAGCCAAAGCCTGACCAGTCCGGCCACAGCCAAGGCACCAGCAATCCACAGGGAGCAGTTAATGTCAGAGACACTGCACAGCTGCCGAATCACTTTGATGTTCAGTGGTGTTCAGTGGCGCCTGTTCTGATCCAACATACACAGGACACCACTTACTAAGCCCCCTACTGATGACAATAATTGCTTTGTCGCACAGCTGGGATGAGTTTGGTCTCCTTCTGAGGGCGCCACCACGTCCGTCTGACGACAGTCCCCATGAATTTGTTGATACCGGTGACTGGTGACAGAATCAAATCGATGGCATAGACATAGAAAGGCAATCGACACTGAGGTCACCATGACAGTGAGGCAATCGACACTGAGGTCACCATGACAGTGAGGCAATCGACACTGAGGTCACCATGACAGTGAGGCAATCGACACTGAGGTCACCATGACAGTGAGGCAATCGACACTGAGGTCACCATGACAGTGAGGCAATCGACACTGAGGTCACCATGACAGTGAGGCAATCGACACTGAGGTCACCATGACAGTGAGGCAATCGACACTGAGGTCACCATGACAGTGAGGCAATCGACACTGAGGTCACCATGACAGTGAGGCAATCGACACTGAGGTCACCATGACAGTAAGACAATCGACACTGAGGTCACCATGACAGTGAGGCAATCGACACTGAGGTCACCATGACAGTGAGGCATAAAGGTAACAGAATTTCAGACATTTCTTTAAAATGTTGACTGACGAGGATGGGGATGATGAAGATGATGCCATGGATTTCCATCCTGATCTCAGACCGCATGACAGGTTCTACTCTGTGCTTATTTTCATCACATATCTCAGTGTCAACAAGGCCCAAGAGAGACAGACACCTAAAGCGTTGGTCAAGGAATTTGAGCAACACTCTCAGAAACATTTATAAAGTGGATGAAACTCAACTGTGTAGTCCCAGTCTTCCCAGTTGAGCCCATAGCAAACTCAAGTCTGGGTAGGTGCCGGTCAGGGCAGAAAAGTCCAACAAATAAATGGCTGTGACAGAATCAAAATCACAACCTCCCAGCCAGAAGTCTGCAATGCTAACCACTTCACCATGGCGACTGGTGAATTGGAGACTTTTTTCTTTCAAAGAGAATCGATGACAATAAGGAAGATGACGCATCTGAATTCTATCGTTGTCTAAGACACTCTATATCACATGCTGTGCTCTGTATTCTCTGTCATGAGATGCTTTACAGATTATTGTTTGTCTGAGACACTCTATATCACATGCCGTGCTCTATATTTTCTGTCATGAGATGCTTCAGAGTTTATCGTTTGTCTAAGACACTCTATATCACATGCCATACTCTATATTTTCTGTCATGAGATGCTTCAGAGTTTGTTTTTTGTCCAAGACATGGCTGCACCCCATGTTTTCTTTCATGACATTGCGGGGAGTCACTCAGGCCTGAAAAATCTGGACGGTGGTCAGAAAAAAGTGACCAACGCTCTCAGTGGCACATCAGTCTACACTCACTTCACATCCAACAACTCTATGCCACTGCCAGCCAGGGCAGAGGAAAAAATTCTAACAAATAAACATTTGTGATAAAGCTCCAACCCACTACCTCCCAACTCTTGGACAATGACACTAATCGCTGCTCCAGCAAATTTGTCTATTGGGTGCAAACTCATTCAACCCAGGTTCTATTTAAACTCATCAATTTTCTGCCCCAGACAGTTCAATTTATTTTCATAGGTTCAAATTGGAAAATACGGACCATCTATCTCTTCACTCAGCAGGCTGACATTTGAGCTGAAAAATGTATTTTTAATATATAAAGCCAAAATGCAAAAGATCCAGTTGGCTACATGGTTCAAATACAGACGAAAAGAAAAGGAATTACAAAAAAAAAGTTACCTAACAGGGTGTGGATCCATCCATGGTCTCGCTGCAATCGTCGCAGAGACATCATATGACGCATCATGGCCGCCACCATGCCTGGTACGCCTGCCACCGTCTCCAGGAATATGATGCGTCTGCCATCAACATTCCACGTTAATAGGATCCTAGCAGACACTGGATCTTTTTTCTATATTTAAAAAGGAAACGAAAATTGGAGTCAAGCTGCTTCGTCATGCCTTATCCAGTGTTATTCCCCTACACAAACATATCCAAAAAAAAATAAACAGGGCAATAATAATTATTTCCCAACACAAACTTATCCATAAATAAATAAACAGGGCAATAATAATTATTTCCTAACACAAACATACCCATAAATGAATAAACAGGGCAATAATAGTTATTCCCCTACTCAAACATATCCATACATACATAAACAGGGCAATAATAACTATTTCCCAACACAAACATATCCATAAATAAACAAACAGGGCAATAATAATTATTCCTCTACTCAAACATATCCCTAAATAATAAACAGGGAAATAATAATTAATCCCCAACACAAATATATCCATAAATAAATAAACAGGGCAATAATAAAAATATTTCCCTACTTAAACATATCCATAAACAAATCAACAGGGCAATAATAATTATTCCCCAACTCAAAACGTATCCATAAATAGTAGAAAGAAACTCGTGGACAGCGTGGCAGCAGAGAGTCCTCAGAAGAGAAGCCCCCTTCAAGCAAGTGTTTCGGCCCTTATCTCCTGACACTCTAGGGGGGTTGGGCCACACCCGGTTCATGACTCCGGATGTCCCTCTGCTGCCCCTTTTTTTTTGTTTCCCATCTTGGGACGAGCCATGGCTGGGATTCGAACCCATTACCCTCTGGAGATGCTCATTTTCCACTTAATGACTCGCGCTTTAACCACTGAGCCACAGGGACACCTGATATTTGTAGGGAAATTAAGCCTTATGAAGTTCACTTATGAAGTTCACTTTTGTTCCTCCTTGACCAGATCCAGCTTGAACACCTCTCTGCCGCTTCTGCCATTGCTTTCAGGGCTCTGGTTTTTTCCTTCCCTGCAACTGAGAGCTGTTTCATGAGGCTGTATGCAGACGTTCCTACAAATCCCCTCGCTCCAATTTCTGCAGTGAGGACTTTGACCTGATAGCCTTCTCTCCTCAGGCTGTTTGCCAGATCAGCATACTTTTCAGTCTTGTAGATTTGAGCTGCCTCCATTCTGTTTTCATATGGCACCGTGAGCTCGATCATGATCAGCTGCTTGGTTGACTTAGAGTGGACTACTATGTCTGGTCTCATGCCACTCTTGCTGATGATTTCTGGGTGACTCTTCCATTCTGGAGGTCTGCAGTGCACTCCCAGTCATCTGCCCCGTCCAGCAGACTCTGCCTGCATGTTTCGAGTGGCACTGTTGTTCTTGCCATGATTTGCTGCCTCCTGCCGTGAAGAATGTTGCGGGTGCTTTTGGAGTCCTGATTCTCCCTTTTGTGGTGTTGGTACTGGCCCAGACTACTTGTACAATCTCTTGAGCACTTGGTTGTGCCTCCATGTGTACCTTCCTTGAGCCAGGGCTACTTTACATGAGCTTAGAACATGCTCCACTGTTTGTTTTTCATGGCAGAGGGGCATGCAGGATCGTCTGTTTTCCCCCACTTCACCAGGTTTGCATTTGAGGGCAGAAGGTCATATGCAGATCTGAGAATGAAGCTGATCCTGAGAGGGGGCCATAAAAAAAACAAGGCAATAATAATCTGATTTTGACAGACTTTGCATTCAGATCATCAACAGGGCAAGAAAAGACTGATAAGATTAGCAGACAAATTCACCTCCCATCTTTCTCATCTTCTCATATTTGCGAACGATCATGCGCGAATATGAGAAGATAAGTGGTTTCTCGTTCTTCGTTTTCACTGTCCTAAATGTTATTTGTTTTGCCTGAAGAACACCCAAGAGGTCGAAATGCATTGTGTCTTGTCCTGTACTTTGTCTAGGTCCTTGGCGGTAACTAACCCCCTCTCTTTCTAAATTTTGCTTCATTTTCCGCCCTCAGCCACTCCATTTTGAAACTGTACTTTTGAGGTCACAAAACTGTTCACCTGTTTCACCTGCCCTTGACCCTGCATGAAAAGTAAATCATCTGCGGACTGACAATTTAAGTATCTATTTGTTTTCATCACAGCAGTTTGAATATCAAGCTCTCTCAAGCTCACACATACACTAATATGGGCACACGGTCACACACATGTATGCACACATACATGTGTATACACACACACACACACACACACACACACACACACACACACACACACACACACACACACACACAAAATTACACACATACATATCAACAAACACCTACAGAGATCATGATATGCTCCATGTTTGAAGAGTCTCTCACACACACACACATATACACACGCACAAATAAACACACACACACACACACACACACACACACACACACACACACACACACACACCCTGAACCAAACATGCAACTTACTTGATCCACTTTTTCTCATTTCTTTGACCAAAGATGAATCCAGAAAACACGTCAAAGCCTCCTCTTAGTAACTTCACTGTTCCAAGTGCAAACTGAAATAGTGAGACATCATCATGATGTGAAATATCACTGAACAATAAAGACTTGTACTCTTACTTTCTGCCAACAAATAAGAAATGATAATTTAAGATATGATGATATCATTTGTCAAAATACCACTTAAAATGTTTCTAACATTTATTTTCATAATGAAAGTCTCTGAAATGTTACAAAATATGATTTCATGATGTTACAGTGTAACGTATGAAGTACAAACAAATGAATACTTCTGTGTTTGTTTTGATCACCGATTTGTTACACTTACATACAATTGTTACACTTACATACAATTTGTTACACTTACATACAATTTGTTACACTTACATACGATTTGTTACACTTACATACGATTTGTTACACTTACATACGATTTGTTACACTTACATACGATTTGTTACACTTACATACGATTTGTTACACTTACATACAATTTGTTACACTTGCATACGATTTGTTACACTTGCATACAATTTGTTACACTTACATACGATTTTTCTTTTTTTGTTTTTTGTTTGTTTGTTTGTTTGTTTGTTTTTTTTTTTTTTTGCTGTCCCAACCTCTGCACCACCTCAGAGGCAGTGCACACACGCCGCTCATTCCGACACCCCGTCCACAGCCACAGCCCGGTCGGCCCCGCCGCAGCCCCGGCACCGACAATCCACAGGGGGCAGTCAATGTCAAGTCGTCAAGAGGCAACCCACCGGAGGAGACACTGCACTGCTGCCGAGTCACTTCGGTGGTGTTCAGTGGCGCCTGTTCTGATCTAACATACGCAGGACACCACCTACTAAGCCCCCTACTGACGACAATAATTGCTTAGTCGTGGAGCCGGCGTGAGTGAGCTCTCCCTCCAGAGGGCGCCACCACGTCCGTCCAACGACAGCCCCCATGGACTCACCGATACCGGTGACCCCGACGGAACCAAACCAAGACCACAGACGTGGAGAGGACATCGAAACTGAGGTCACCATGAGAGCAGGGCATGAAGGGCCACAGAATTTGAGACATTTTTTTTTTTTTTAATGCTGATCGATGAGAATGAGGATGATTAAGATGATGCTACGGATTTCCATTTCGGTCTGAGACTACATGACAGGGCTGTACTCTACGCTTCCTTTCATAATATATCCCGGCGTCAACCAGGCCGAGAGATACAGGCACCTGCAGTGTTGATCAGGGAATTTGAGCAACACTCTCAGAAATGCATCCATTAAGTGGATGAAACTCGACTGTGTGGTCCCCAGTCTTCCTAACCGAGTCCGCAGCAAACTCAACTCTGAGTAGGAGCCGGTCGGGGTAGAAAAACCCACATGACTCTGATGGGATTCGAACCCACGACCTCCCAGCCAGGAGTCCGCGACGCTAACCACTTTGCCACGGCGGCTGGTACATACAATTTATTACCCGTTGGTTCTTTTAATCAAGGACATTCCTTTGCCTTTGTCAGCATACAATATGCAGTTATTGGTGTCTGACTTTGCCATAAAGAAACATTACTGCATACCAAAGCACACAATAATAGCAACAAATGTTAATCTTGTCAAAGTATCAACAAAAGGGCCTTTATTTTTCGCAAAACACAATGTAAAATATCAATACATTTTGATTAACATTATGAAACATCATTTGAAATGTTAACAGACGCTGTAAATTTTAAAGCCCCAAAGGTCATTTAACTTGAATGTTCTGTGACAACATAAACAGAAAGGTAGTGTGTTTGTAACCAGAAACATGATTTCTCAGAGCGAGATTCAAACTGCATTTTCCAGGACAGCATGTTAGCATATTGGGACAGCATACTATCTCTTCTTCAGTTTGCATATTTTTGTTCATCCATGACATTTGTCTTTCAATATCATTTTGTCCGAAACAACTGTCTTTCTTATCCATGCATGAAGTACATGCTGCATAGAAACATAACTTTATGATGTCGACCAAACAACTCTCACCAAGACCTCTGCAGACTTCATGTCTAGTTGAGAAGGGGAGATAAAAACAATAATCCTGCCCATTCAAACCACAGAAGTAAGATTTTCACCCTTCGAAGTGCATTATCTCCAATGTTAATTTCCTTCCTTCAAGGAATCTGTGTGATAAAGATTTAATGGCTTTAGTCTGAGTATTAAACATCAATGAAATTCTCCCTCCCTCTTCCATTTTTTTTTCTATTTAAATCCAATTTCATGACACTCAATTACATCAACTCTGAAAAACATGTGTTACCTAAACAACAAAAACAACAAAAAACCCAGGAGATAATGAATTTTTGTGCAACCTTGGGCCTCTCTGGACAAAAGTGCCTGTATAATGTAACACACCTTCCGTTCCTGATCTTTCAGCCTGAAGAGCAGAAGCAGAAAGATTTCAAAGATGTTTATGAGTCTCACAAAAGTTTACTGACATGACAATCATGATATTAAATTCATTAACAAGATTATTACAAAAGTGGGGATAAATTACCAAACAAAATGAATAAAAAATCAAAAATGAGATTAAAAAAAAAAACCCACAGACCTTATCAACAAAACCCTGTGGTGGTTTGTGGGTAATCTTGACATCATACAGCTGCTCTTCTGACCTGCAAAAAAACACAAATCACTGAGACTCTACTTCAGGGTGATAATTAAAAAAAAAAAGTATAATATACTGAATAGTACAGGGAACCAAGCGCACATAATCAATTCTTCAGTATGGAAAGAACGGACAAAGTTGAGGAAATCTGAGGAGACAAGAAGCGAAGGCACGAGACAACTAAGCCAGTTCCTCAGAGTTCTTTCTTCTTTCTTCTCAGATTTTAAATAATCATTAATGATAAGCACCATGACTTTGCTCTGACTGCATATTTCATATTGTTGATGTTGTATGTGTGCATGTAGACTATTAGTGTGTGTGTGTGTGTGTGTGTGTGTGTGTGTGTGTGTGTGTGTGTGGGTGTGTGTGTGTGTGTGTGTGAAAGAGAGCGCACATATTATATATTTCTGTTTGCAAGTATGTGTGTCTTGCTTGCATGTGTGTGTGTAGAGAGAATGAGAACACCTTAAGTCTAGCTCACATGCAGACAAAGCGTTGAAATATAGAATATAATCTGAACAGCGGATTGCCTCCTGACAGCTTATGGAAAGCAGCACCATAAAATGACTGTCAGAATCACCTGACCATGACCAATAATGTATGCAGCCAAGCATGGTTGAATGAATAGTTCCTATGGTGGAATGAATAGTTCAGTTGGAGGGAACCCTATTCCTGTGAGAAGAATGACTGGTCTCAGTATCATACCACTTGTCTGTCCAACTAGCACAGACAGCATGTCAAAGGAACAAGCAGACAATACGCACAGAGCCTCTCTACTCAGAGCTCCTCTACTGTGCGTGTGTTAAGACGGCCCAGTCTGTTCTCTGTTTTTACAACATTAGCTGTTCTGTGGGTTTGACATGCAACAATAACAGCAGTCTAACATCTAAGCTATGAGCTTAGCCTTCTACAGCTGAAAGAATTTGCAAACAGCTCTTTCAGTTTATCTTCAGTAAACTGCGTCACATTTTTAAAGCATACAAGAAAGAGATGGAAAGATGGACAGACAAAGAGAGCAACACACACACAAAGACAGTGTTTTCAAAATGTATGTCAATTTTTTTTGTGGCCAGGATACAAGGAGTTTGATGAGAAAGGGATTGCACCAATTAAACTGGATTACAATATGATGTAACTGTGTAGAGATTAAACGCCATCAGCAATTATATAGGTACATTGCATACGCATTTTAGTAAACATTAACAGCTGTATTCAGTTTGATGATGACTTTTGCAATAATCTAATTTAATTTTCATGTCTTTGTTTATCATCCAAGTCTTTGACAAGCATTTTTGAAACAAGACAATTTGTTACAATAAACCCACACACACACACACAAAGAATGCTTGAATAAATAAACACACCAAATGCACGCGCGCGCGCGCACACACACACACACACACACACACACACACACACACACACAGAAACTTTCACAAATCTGCACCCATCCATTTAATATAAACATATCATGTTATCTACCCCCCTCAGAGTTTGCTACGGATAAATTAAAAAAAAAAAAGACATACTGAAAACAGAAACTCTGGCAAGGCAAGCACGCACTACACAGTATGTCTTGCTTCAACACTGTATCCTGTTGTGACAGACAGGTGCACAGTGCCCTCTCTGTCTTCTAAAGACATTTATTAGCTTAGTCCAATTCAAACTTAGTAGGTTTGGAAAGCTGCCAATAACATCCATGTTGAGGGGTGCATGTCGTTGCCTATATACTTATATTGTACATCTGTTTTGATCTTCTTGCCTCCCTCCCCCCCCCCCCACCACCTCCTCCTCTCTCTCCTTCCTCAACACCTTCCGACAGAATTCATTCCCCCCCCCTTACCCCCCCATACTGACCAGATGGGGTGAGGGAGGGAGTAGGTTCCCATGGGAGGTTCTGGCTCCTGCTGGACACCCTGATGGGAGGAGGCATCATGGGAACTGGGCATGGAGGAACCGGCCACCTGCTGAGTGCCCTGACGAGACAAGTCGTCCTCTTTCCCTGTCGCTTGGGATGTCTTTTTCTGTGTCTTCTCCCTGGGGATTTCAGACAGACATGGAGGCACTGATGGACTGTTGTGTGTGTGTGTGTGTGTGTGTGTGTGTGTGTGTGTGTGTGTGTGTGTGTGTGTGTGTGTATGTGTGTGTGTGTGTGTTGTTGTTCTTCAATTTAACGTCTTTTCACTAAATGTGATAATTAGACAAGTGTGTGTGTTTGTGTGTGTGTCTGTTTGAGTGTGTGCGTGCAGCGTGCGTACGTGTGTGCGTGCAGCGTGCGTACGTGAGTGCGCGCCCGCGATGCTGCGTGTGCGTGTGTGCGTGTATGTGTGATTGGGAGAAAAGTAAGACTTCGACTGTAAAAAAAAGAAAAAGAAAAAAAAAAAAAAAGAAAGACATCAAAAGTAAAAACAAACAACTGTACAAAATAAGATCAGGAAACAGCAATTACAGGATTGAGCAACTGGGTCTTAACATAAGAATTCGTACAAAATTTAGAGAGATATAGTACCTGGAATATGCACTTTGAAACATCCTTTCTAAATTCTGACAAATCGGAATCAAAGTAGGGGCAAAAGTATAGAAGTGTGTTGTTGTACAATTATCAAGGGCGCCGCAAGCACATCGAATATTCTTGACATATTTTGTTCTGAATGCATTTATTTTTAACCGAAATAATAGGAGAGAAGTTGTTTATTGTGCTCTTGGTATGACCTATGTTTGTTTATAGTTTACTGGATTTACCGAGGAAGCCTTTTAAAAGATTACTTGCTCGAGAGTTGTACCAAAGTATAGAAGAGTCGGGTTTGTGTATTCGGGGAGAACACTTTCATTGTAGTATTCCTCAAATTTTCAAAGAGGCTCTTTGTAAGAGAGAATATCCTTCATGTAAGCTCAAGGTGAATATGAATAGTAGCCGTATTGTCAGAATTGTTTGCACTGCTCGAGCAATTCTGTCAGCCCATTCATTTCCGGATATGAAGCAATGGGAAGGAACCCAACAAAAATAAACTGTTGTACCTCTTGACATAAGGTTGTGAATTAAGTATTTTAATTTCTGATTGATTTCAGCACGATTTTTGAATTGTAGATTCTAAAGCTTGAAGAACTGACTTAGAATCTACACAGAAGAGAATACTATAAAAGTCAAATATAATATCAGTTATGTACTGTACGCGCATTAATATTGCTATAAGTTCGGCTGTAAAAATAGACAGATTAGCCCAAGATGAAAGGACTTCTCAATTTTAATAATGGAATGACAAAGCCACAACCAGCATTATTGTTTACAGAGACCCATCAGTTTGACTTTTATGAAGTGACGATAACAATCATTGATATGTGATTTTGCTTCGCAAGCTAGAATATTAATGTTATCAGTTTTAGATAATGTTGTATAGTTATAATCAAATTTGGTTTGAGAGCTCCAGTTTGGTATGGATTATGGGAAAACGCACAGCAAGCCTTTTATGATTGATACCTGAATTTGTCACAAGTGAGAAGAATATGTGAGTATCGTTTTAAGTGGCTCGAATGTTTTTAGCACGTTTAGGAAAGTCTACATCAGACCTCATATCCAGTTCCGTTTGGTTAGCACTTTGAATAGTTGAGCAGCGAAGAATGTACTTAGCGCAGACTAGTTCACGATGGTCATCAAGAGGTAAGACACCAGCTTCATGGTATGTTCTTACAGCTGAAGCATGAAATGGAACACCAAGGGCTAATCTGAATGCCTTAGAGTCTATACACTGAAGCTTTTTTTAATAAGTACTTAGGAGCACTAAAAAAGACCTCCTGTGCATATGACAATTGGATCTAACTAAAGCAGAAGAAAGATGTATTAAACTTTTTGTTTCCTGGCCCCAACTTTGTTTGCTTATAACTTTGAGCAGATTAAGAGATTTTCTCGCTTGATTTATTATATTTCTAAGTGAAAATTCCAAGAAAGATTTGACATAAGATGCACACCAAGGAATTTAATCTCAGAAGTGTAGCTCAATGCAGAATTATGTACTTTGAAGTTAGGAGTATTGTGAGCAGACCCACCTGCATCAAATAACATCATACGGGATTTTCAGCTGACAGGCATAAGCCATTATCAGACATGAAGTTCGCAATGTTGTCTAATTCTTTTTGATATATTCTTCTAATGTAATTAACAGATCTTTTTATGTGTTCTTTTTTAATGTGGCATTCAACCATAAGCAGATGTCATCAGCATATTGAATTAAGTGAAAGTTTTTGAAATGTATTTAGGTAAATCATTTGCTAAAATATTAAAGAGAAGAGGGGCGATCACAGAGCCTTGAGGGATACCCATATCTAGTATCTTTTGGATGAATAAGTATTACCAATTCTGTCTGAATACTCTCTTGGTCAGGAAATGTTTTAACAAATTTATAAATATGACCAGAGAGACCTATAGTTTTTAGTTTATATAAAAGCCTATCATGCCAAACTTGATCAAATGCCTTGTTGATATCGAAAAAGGTGGCGAGAACGTTTTGTCTTCTAGCAAACTGATGTTTAATTTGCGTAGTTTAGCTTTACAAGATGATCAATAGTATTAGTAGACCTGCCCTTTCTAAAACCAGCCTGGTTTGCGGGGATAATGCCAGTTTTTTCACAATAGTATGTCAATCTGTTTAGAACAATTATCTCCATTAGTTTACAGACATGAGATGTAAGAGCTATAGGTCGATAGCTATTTGTGTTGTCATTGATTTTCCTTCTTTAAAAACGGGAACAATAATGAGTCTCTCCATATGGAAGGTATGTTCCCTTCAATCCAACATTTATTAATAATTTCGTGTAGAAGTAAAACAAAATTTTGTGGTATTGTTTTAACATTTGATTAGAAATGGCATCTAAACCAACAGACGTTTTCTTATTAGACAATGAAGAAATAGCAGAGTGTAATCCTGAAAAGTGATATCACATTTAGATAATGATCATTATTTTCGTCAGGATCAGCGTACATTTCTTCGTTAGATTGGTTTCCCTCATAGCTCTGCATTTGTCTGATAAACTACAGAAGGAGCTGTTTTTTGAAAACATTTCAGCAAATGATTCTGCTTTTTGATATGCCGAAGGAAATTTTTCGGCACCTAGTATGATAGGATATGCAGGTAAATGGATTCCGTTTTTCATTTCATGGATCTTTTTCCAAATTTTATTGATATCTTTATGTTCACTTATTTCATTAAAACAAAAATGATGACCATACTCGCGTTTAGCATTTTCAATTACTTTATTCCTTTGATTTTGGCAGTTCTAACTGGTATGCTCCCTTTTACTCTTTTTACTTTTGCATACAGTTTAAACGTGCTTTTATTTTTATCAACAGCGTTTCTGCAGATTCGTCCACCACACTTTCCCGTGTGTTTGAGAGATTTTGATTGACTAAGAATCGGAATTGCCTCACCGGCTGCGTGCAGTATTGAGATAGTAAAA
>CM031620.1:68530926-68540926 GCA_018398815.1 Conus ventricosus | reverse complement strand
TGATATGTCCATCACAGTGGCTACCTTAATGATATGTCCACCACACTGGATACCTTAATGATATGCAGAAATGTCCACCACACTGGCTACCTTAAGTTAATGATATGCAGTAATGTCCACCACACTGGCTACCTTAATGATATGCAGTAATGTCCATCACACTGGCTACCTTAATGATATGTCCATCACACTAGATACCTTAATGATATGCAGTAATGTCCATCACAGGAAGTCGGCTTTGAGAACAAAGGCATTCAAGGTCTAGGGTTCGAGTTTTTCATGGGGCAGTCATTCTTTCTCCCTCTCTCGACTAGACCTTATATCACTGTCTA
Organism: Conus ventricosus; assembly: GCA_018398815.1. NCBI lineage: Eukaryota > Metazoa > Mollusca > Gastropoda > Neogastropoda > Conidae > Conus > Conus ventricosus. Next base: position 68,540,594 of record CM031620.1, on the reverse strand, counting down.
AGACCCTATCTTTTAGACGAGATGGTAAACAGACAGGTTTTTCTCATACAGGAATTTGTTGAGATAATAAAGATCTTCAACATGTAATCTGTTGATCACAACAAATTCACACCAGTGACATTCAAGCAGATGACTGTTGTCAAACCAAGTCAGCTTGTTCAGGTTGTCAGCTGTGTGAAAAATGAATGATAATGGTACCCAAGGCTGCCTCTTACCCACAGCTCAGACAGCTTTGGACTCAAATGGAAAGACTGGAATCTACAGAGTCAACTTTCATTCATTTAATGGATGCATATCTGATAGCGCTGCTGAAATATCATGGCCCTAGCAGGTGTCTGTATCTCTTGGGCCTGGACGATGAAGGGATATATAACAAAAGGAATAGAGCACAGCCCTGTCTTGTACGTTTCAGAGCAGAATGGAACCCCATGGAATCATCTTCATCATCCTAAGCAATCATCATTAAAAATGAAAAAAGCAAAAAAAAAATCAAATTTTGTGACCCTTCAAGCCTGCTCTGGTGGTAATGTGCCCGGTGAACTCACATTAGTTCACTGGTATCCATCAAATTTATGGGGGCCAGCACTGGAAGGATGGGGAAGAACCCTTTGGTGGGAGATGCTCTCTCACGCTGGTTTCTGAACTAAGCCATTCTTAATTTATTGTCAGCAGTCACTGGCTTAGTATGTGGTACGTTGGATCAACAGGTACCCCTGTAGCAGTGCAACGTCTTCTTTTCTTCCCCCCTGGAAGCAGGCTTGTGTGTGTGTGCGTGCGTGCATGTGTGTGTGTGTGTGTGTGTGTGTGTGTGTTTGTGTGTGTGTGTGTGTGTGTGTGCATGTGTGTGTGTGTGTGTGTGTGTGGTGTGTGTATGTGTGTGTGTGTGTATGTGTTGTGTGTGTGTGTGTGTGTGTGTGCACTTTACAACAATTTTTTTATGCGTTATTATTTGAGATGTCAGAAAAGAATGCCAAGGTCGAGATGACAGCTACAGTCTGAATTATTGCCAGACATTGAGCAGATGCATCATTTCTTTCTCCTATTAACTGCTGTGGGTCTTAATAAACACAAAAGAGCTGATTTCTCTCTCTCTTTTTTTGCTTGGCTGCATGATAAAGAGCTAAGTGTATCCGTCCACTTCTGAAAATTTGGTTGACTGAAGGTCTTTAGATCCTTTAGAGGAAGTTCTGGAATTAAATCAGTTTTCTGTTCTGGAATTTTCCATTCTTGTGAATATGAGTCACTTTATTCATCTTTTTTCATTAAAATTTCTTAAACCAAACAACACACGTGCACACACACACACACACACAAACGCACGCACACACACACACTCCAGTACGTAATAACATATCTGATCATGGACAGTGACAGCATATGCGTGCGCATACGCACGCACGCACACACACACACATATAGGTCATCTTAAAGCATGCCATGCAATCTCATATTAAATACATCTTGACATGCTGAGGAAGCAAATTATTCAGCCATATTTGTTTATCCCTATCATCCCCAGAGACACCATAGATGTGGATAACACTAACAGAAAAAGGTGGAGTGCTTTTCATTTTTGATTAAGATGTCTAGCTTTGCAAAAGTGGATCTCTTTGATCTACAGGTATGATTTTACACTTCTTTACTCAACTACTTATCATTTATAAACGTATACTCTCTCTCTCTCTCTCTCTCTCTCTCTCTCTGTATGAAAAACATTTTCATCCATAAGTCTCGACAGCTCTAACACAGCTCTCTCTCTCTCTCTGTATGAAAAAAAATTTTCATCCATGTCTCAACAGCTCTAACACAGTCTATCTCTCTCTGCATGAAAAAAAAAATTCATCCATAAGTCTCGACAGCTCTAACACAGTGACAGCAAGCATCGTTGAGCCATAGCTAACAGGTAGCAATGCCCAGTTCGCGACATACGATGGTCAAGGCGGTCAGTAAAGTTGCTCACACGGTCAATATGTGGCTAAAGTAACACAGTTTGACCTTGACACATTATTGTGTGCGACCCCTTTTTGTCAAATTTTGCTCCAGGGGCCAACAGACTGAGTCGCACTTTATGATAATTTATTTTACTCTGTAACATGCGCGCTGGTGACCTCGTTTTTGAGTGAACCAATATTTTAGGAAGAAGAAGAAGATGATCCCTGATCCGACTTGACCTCGGAAGTAGGCGGATCAGCTCATTACTCGGATCCCCCGTATCGTTACTCCCCCGGCTCTTTACTCTAATAGGGTTAGGGTTAGGGTTTTAGGGTTAGGGTTAGGGTTAGGGTTTTAGGGTTAGGGTTAGGGTTAGTTTTCGTAACGAGCCGGGGGAGTAATGGGAAGTAGGCTACTAGGCCCCTAGATTTATGGGATGATAAATGAGCGAAAGCAATCGAAGAAACTTTGTTTTCGTTTAAAGCGCATAACGATGAATGGAAAAGACTTTTTAAAAATCGGTTTTATCACATAACCATAACCAGGATTTCGTTACCCGTATAGTTACGGAGTATTCATTGCGAGTTCGCACTTTGTCTATGGGTGAGATCCCTGGACTCGAGCGAAACGAACTCGCCGAAACCGCTTGTATGAGCATCTCCGACATCACAACTTCTGTACAGACTATGTGGGCAGTGCTCATGGACCAAATCTCACCATGTCCTTGGAAGTTTAAGCAATGTCTCCCCCCCCCCCCCCCCCCACCCCTTCTTTGCAGTGTTCGTCCCAATCTTATTCACTGACGCTCCACAAGAGAACAGCTAGAATTTTTACCCTCCCTACTGTCAAAACGTGGGTCTAGTTACCTTAAAAAATGAATGTAACAACTGTCAAAAAGAAAGTAGCCTACAATCCTCACTCGATCAGCCATAACACATTGGTTTGTGATTTAATTGCAACACGGTTTCTCACTCATTGGATGCGTAAACGAAAAGACATAAATGGCGTCCTGCCCTTTGTATTTTTTTTTTTTTTTTAAAGAATCCCTTCGATATCCAGATCACGTCCCACCCGTTTCCCTCCCTCCTTCACTGGACCAGCGAAACAGCCTTGAGAGATGACAAGGTGACCTCTGGTCACAAAATTGTTACAATCATTTCCACAGTTTCTGAACGAGAAATGAATGTAAAATGACAATCATTCAGACTTCGATCACACCTTCACAGAGCCTTCTCTGAACTTCAAAGCTGACTGAAAGGACAGTCTGAACGACACACGATAATGAAGCGGGGTGGGGAGAGGGCGAGAGAGAGGCGTGGTAGGGGAGGGGGGGGGGGGGGGGGGTAAAGTCAGCACTGGCGAGTGAAAATGACTTCAACTTAAAAGGTCAGAATTTAATTTGTAAAGAAAACAAAACCAAATAAAACTGCGCAAACCTGTGCTGAGCAGGATCGTGGTACTGCAAAAGCAACGGCCTGAGCTTTGTGAAAAACCGGTATTTCACGGGCCCACAGAGATAGTTGTAGTGCTGATGCACTCGTTGGTGCTCGCAAAACTGCAAAGCGCATGTCGTGGTTTGCCTTGAAAGCGAAAAGCACACGGCCATAGTTTTCAACAATAATTATGCAGTCAAACCCCGATCGGGGGATAAAAAGTCACCACCACAGAAGATTATAGTCGCACAGAATCGAGGCAGTCACATTTAGTGTGAATCCTGGCTAGTTGGCGCTTCGGTTCGACAGACCGAGACTACTGAGCGCTTCCGTAATTGCCGATTCTATTTATCGCCTCATATTCGATTCTTTTTTCATGTGACGCATGCGCACATCTTGCAGTTACAAACGTTTGGAGGTCAATTGACTTTCGATTTATTGGCTATTTCCGGGGACAACAGACAACAAGTCACAAGCAGCAGTTTCTAAGATTTACTTCCACACATAGACAAGTAGTTTTTACCGAAACTTGGGCAGAAAATGAGTTCTCTCGGTTTGTTTATACTCGTGCTGAACAGTTGACGTCACGAAGTGGGCGTGGTTTTGGTGATGAAATGTGTTGCGTGGTTTTGGTGATGAAATGTGTTTGTGGTGTTTCGTTGGGTTACAATCAGCAAAGCAAGCATGTTGTAAAAGAACTGCGCAATAGTTGTAGTGCACCCAAACTGCCTAAAACGTGCACCAGCGAGTTAAAACTTCGTTCAGAAAACGGAACGGAATGTAACCAAAGCTGGAGTAGGAGGAAGGCCGGCAGTAAGGGTGGGGCAGGGAATATAGGCCCTACGAACACAGCGGCGATATGGCGATTCGTCTGTCAGGTTTTGTTGGTTCATTCATGGGTATCTTGAAAACAAAGGGAAAACTCAAGTACACATACACAAGCGCGCGAGCTCTCTCTCTCTCCATCCAAAAACAGGCGCGTCTCAATAACTTGCACGTGCGGTCACACAAACATGTCACCGCACGTGCGCGCGCAAACACACACACACACGCGCGCGCGCGCGCGCGCGCGCACGCACGACGCACACACACGCATGCACGCACGCACGCAACCACGCCCCCCCCCCCCCCCCACACACACACACACACACATCCTCCTCCTCCTCTTGCACACAAATACACTAACACACACTCGACACCGAAGCGATGTATTCACACACACACACACACACTCACACTCACACACACACACACACACACACACACACACACCGCTGGATCTGATTGAGAGGGAACAAGAGTAAATTTCCCAATTTTCCCAGCTTTGAGCAGGTATCCGCATCCCGGCAATGAAAAAAAAAAAAGAAAAGAAAAGAAAGGAAAAGAAAAAAGAAAAGAAAAAAAGTTGGCAGGCTGAAGCTCTTGTGCTGTCAAGCTGTCTGTCGTTTCTTCCCACTGTCCATTGACGTTTTCACCATGTTTCATCCAGGGCAGTGACTCCTCTCCAATAATGGAACTTCCAGTACCTCCAGTGGTTTGGATCGAATTGGCCACCGATCCAAGTCCCTGATATGACCCCGGTTTTGTGGGAGCAGGAAAAGAATGGAGATTATCAGCGGTATAGCTCCGGATAGTGAGGGCTTCCCGGCAGAAGTTCTCTCCTCTGTCACCTCCATGGTGCTGGGAGGAAGGGACCGTTGCCCAGGACATGCGCAATGCAAACATCATCACGCTATACAAGAACAAATACTGCAATAGCTATTGCGAATCTTCCTCCTCAGCATCCGCGTCGTCCTCAACAGGTTGCAGCTACTCGCCGAACGAATGTACCCAGAGGCACAGAGCGGCTTCAGAGCTGCGAAGTCGACGATCGACATGATATTCTCCCTGAGGCAGTTACAAGAGAAGTGCCGTGAGCAGAGAAGATCCTTGTTCATCGCTTCATCAACCTGACCTGACCTTCTACACCGGATTGAATCAAGTTCCTGAAGATTATTACGCCTTCCTTCTGTCTGAAGCCAGCGTCTTCCGCACACAAGGAGAACATCAACATGGCATGCCTCGAAGCAAAGATGAAGGTGCGGAAAGTCCTCATGATGGAGATGCCCTCACTGTCTACACCGAGGAAGCGCTACAAGCGCTCATCACCTGCTTCGCTGATGCTTGTAATGAGTTCGGCCTCACTGTCAGCTTGAAGAAAACAAACATCATGGGCCAAGACGCCAGCAGCACCCCCAGCATCTCCATGGCGATTACACCCTCCAAGTGGTCGACGACTTCACTTACCTGGGTTCCACCATCTCCAGCACCATCACCATCTCTGGACGCCGAGCTGAACGTGCAGATCGGCAATTCAGCAACAGCGATGGCCCGTCTAGCGAAGAGAGTCTGGGACAACACCATGCTAACGTCAAACACAAATATGAAAGTGTACCAAGCCTGCGTGTTCTACTCTCCTCTACGGAAGCGAAGCATGGACCATGTACTCTCAACAAGAACGCAGACTGAACGCCTTCCGCCTGCGCTGTCTCAGAAGACTCCTGGGCATCATTTGGCAGGATCGCATCACCAAGGACGTCTTGACCCAGGCAGGGATGCCTAGCATGTTCCCCATGCTGACAGAGAGACGCCTGCTTGGCCACGTCAGCCGCATAGACGACGGTCGCATCCCAAAGGACATGCTGTAGGGTGAGCTGGCTACAGGCTCCAGACCCACAGGACGGCCCGCCCTACGCTACAAGGATGTATACAAGCGCGACCTGAGGGCAGGCAGCCTTGACCCAGCAGACCTGGAGACAGCAGACTCAGACTGGGTCAACTGGCCGTCCACCATCATGGCCGGCATCAAACAATCAGAGCAGAGGAGAGAGGCCCAGTGGGAAGAATGGAGGCGCCGCATACGGCAAAGAAGTGCGTCGGCACCACCAGACACTCATGACTGAGACTTCACCTGCAGCACAGAAGTCGCTGCAACTCCACAACTGACTGCTCCGCGGCGCAACACCACTGTATCTCGAGACATCCAATCTGCGAAGTGGAAGAGAGAGAGAGAGAGAGAGAGAGAGAGAGAGAGAGAGAGAGGAGAGAGAGAGAGAATGAATGGTGTATTGTGTTAAACCTCACAAAGCCCATTCACAAGGAGGGGGGGAGGGGGGGGGGGGGGGATGATTGAGAGTGGAATGGGGAGGATGGGGAGGCCATCAGAATCTCGACCGAAAATCAGAACTGAACTTTTGACCTGAAAACGGGAAAACTGTAGTGTTCCAAATATATGGAAACATGCAACTGCCAAGAGATTAATAGTATGATATTCATCATTTAGTTCTACGCGAAAAGCGCAATTATATGTAAACAAAAACTTAATTTTCATGCCGTATTAATTACGTAACGCTTACTGTACTGAAATTGATTTTCTTACGTCAAAATTATAATTCTGGCTTCTTCAAATTTGACGTAAGGTTTACTGACCCGGCCATAGGATAGCGCGTCAGAGAGAGAGAGAGAGAGAGAGAGAGAGAGAGAGAGAGAGAGAAACAGAGACAGAGACACAGAGAGAGAGAGAGAGAGAGAGAGAGACAGAGAGAGAGACAGAGAGAGAGAGACAGAGAGAGAAGAGACAGAGAGAGTGTGTGTGTGTGAGAGAGAGAGAGAGAGAGAGAGAGAGAGAGAGAGAGAGAGAGAGAGAGAGAGAGATCATGACTTTTGTGTAACGGAAAGAGTTTATGCAGACACGAGAATGGCACTTAGACTACATTGTGGCGTACAGTCCAGCCAGTAACCCGTTTTAGTTAGTGCCGTGTGCGCGTTGAGTCATTATAAGGCCAACAAATGTGAATATTTCCCTTCTGCTCTTGAATGCCCTTTCGGCGACATTAATCCCACGTCACTGCTTTGCCAAGGAAACTGTGTTTTCTAGCTAGTCGGCTGGTTTGTCATGAAACTTGATGGAAAATGGAGGCTGCTACAAAGCCGGGCCCATTACATTTTGGAGTGGATACGGCACAAAGAGCGGACCCGGTGGGAAGAAAATCGATTTTTTTTTCTAATGCAAAATTTCAGGCATTTTTCGACATTTTGGTGTATTTCTCAAGAAATAGTTTGACACGTTGTCTTGATGAAAATAATTGGGCTTCGACGATGTATGTCTTCTGTTGACATTTTATGAAGTTGACACATTTGAAGCAGATCCGGACTACAACTCGAATATTTATTCTGTCATCACACACAGGATAGGAACGGCTTTTGTGGATGGTTATTGATGTTCCGTAACCACCCCCCCTGTTCCCCACCCTACCTCCACCCACCCTATGAAAGCTTCTACAAAAGCACAGTGAACAGACATCTGTTATCTGCCAGGAGAGGCCTCCAATACACCTCATAAATTTGTTTAGTCAGGTGAAAGGCGCCCCCCCCCCCCCCCCGTTCCCTGTTTTACAAACCAATCTGCACCGGGTCCTCTCCCTCCTTCGCCCCCTCCCGTTTTCATACCTACCTGTCCGCCATCTTATTGGGTGGCGGCTCCTGCACCTCAGCTTGAACCCCTCCCCCACCATTCCTACTTGATCCGCCCCTGCAGTCCTTCCCCCACCATTCCCACTTGATCCGCCCCTGCAGTCCTTCCCCCACCATTCCTACTTGATCCGCCCCTGCAGTCCTTCCCCCACCATTTCCACTTGATCCGTCCCTGCAGTCCCCCCACCATTCCCACTTGATCCGCCCCTGCAGTCCTTCCACCACCATTCCACTTGATCCGCCCCTGCAGTCCTTCCCCCACCATTCCCACTTGATCCGTCCCTGCAGTCCTTCCCCCACCATTCCCACTTGATCCGTCCCTGCAGTCCTTCCCCCACCATTCCCACTTGATCCGTCCCTGCAGTCCTTCCCCACCATTCCCACTTGATCCGTCCCTGCAGTCCTTCCCCACCATTCCCACTTGATCCGTCCCTGCAGTCACGAACCTGACCTGGACACCTGCTACTGTCATCACACTGTTGCTGACACAATGAGGATTCGGAACATTAGAAGGACTGTTCACTTCGTCTGTGGCACGACAATGGATAGCAATCTGGGATGTGCGTGGAAATGTCAGTGTGTGAGATGGTGTCTTGGAATTCGGTAACAAATACTAAGTGATTTCTTGTGTTGTGAATCGGAACCATGTCCTATTTACATACATTCTGATATTTCATCAGCAGAATGGGTCGGCTTCTTTTCTGTGTCATCTGCCGTGCCACTTCAGCGGCATTACCCTTACGCCATTCATTCCGGCACTCCATCCACACACACAGTTGGTTTGTCCGGTTGCAGCCCCAGCCCCAGCAACAGTCAGGAAGCAGTCACATTGTCAGGTGGCCATAAGGCAACCCACCAGAGGAAAGCATGCACTGCTGCCGAGTCACTGCAGTGGTGTGTAGTGGCGCCTGTTCTGATCCAGCGGGATAACACCCACAAAGCCCCCTACTGACGACAGCAGTCTCTTAGTCCGCAGGGTGCCACCATGTCCATCCAACAGCAGTCCCCATGAGCTTGCCAATACCGGCGACCTTGGCACATGAACTTGCCAATACCGGCGACCTTGGCACATGAACTTGCCAATACTGGCGACCTTGGCACATGAACTTGCCAATACCGGCGACCTTGGCACATGAACTTGCCAATACCGGCGACCTTGGCACATGAACTCGCCAATGCCGGCGACCTTGGCACATGAACTTGCCAATGCCGGCGACCTTGGCACAAATTCACCAAGGGCATGCATGTGGAGAGGACATTAACACTGAGGCCTGCATGACAGCAAAGCATGAAGGTCAACATTGAGGTCTTCATGACAGCAAAGCATGAAGGTCAACATTGAGGTCTTCATGACAGCAAAGCATGAAGGTCAACACTGGGGTCTTCATGACAGCAAAGCATGAAGGTCAACATAGGGTCTTCATGACAGCAAAGCATGAAGGTCAACATGAGTCTGCATGACAGCAAAGCATGAAGGTCAACATTGAGGTCTTCATGACAGCAAAGCATGAAGGTCAACACTGGGTCTTCATGAAGCAAAGCATGAAGGTCAACATGAGTCTTCATGACAGCAAAGCGAAGTCAACATTGAGGTCTTCAGACAGCAAAGCAGGAAGGTCAACATGAGGTCTTCATGACAGCAAGCATGAGGTCAACACTGGGTCTTCATGACAGCAAAGCATGAGGTCAACACGAGTCTTCATGAGCAAAGCAAGTCACATGAGGTCTGCATGACGCAAAGCTGAAGGTCAACATTGAGGTCTTCATGACAGCAAAGCATGAAGGTCAACA
>CM031620.1:68508676-68521329 GCA_018398815.1 Conus ventricosus | reverse complement strand
CCCTGAACTTCACAAAATCATTTAACTAACCCAGGTATAAAAGATTTCTACTTTGCCTGGCCAGGTGATTTAACTATCACGAATCACTGTCTTTTCTTTTCTTTTTTTTTTTTTTTCACTGTCACTTTCACAAGCACGACACAACTGCTGGCACTGTCAGGTTAGACTGCTGGCACCGTCAGGCGGGACTGCTGGCACTGGTCAGGTTGGACTGCCGATGAAAGTGGCGCTGGCCAAGTATGAGGTCGAACCCCGGGTTAAGGTGGAACAGTGACTATCAACATCGATCTGTTCTCCTTTCTTCTTCCTGCATAACTATTGCACTCTCTCTCCTCTTCTAGTCTGCTCTATCAAATGGACATGGTCTTTTCTTTTCCTTTTCTTTTCTTTCTTTTTCTCTTCATTAGTTAGCAACTCTCTCTCTCCACATCTCTCTTTAGTCCTTCCTCTGCAGACTATCTCCTGCTAATCTCTCAACTTGGTTCTCTTCTCTCCTCCCCTCATCTCTCTGCTTCTCTCTCGAGCAGACCTAGAACCTCTTCCTCTCTCTGTCTCTCTCTTCGTTCTTCCTCTCGTTTCCTTCATCTCTCCCCGCATCCCTATCTTATCTTGAAACTCATCTGTCCAAGGGCGAGTACCATTGGTCAGTATTTTAACCGCCTCGTACCCGAAGTTATCTCCCTCTAATTCCATTGGATATTCAAATCATGACAGTCACGCCTACACGCCTTACTCTCTGTGTGGTCAATTGGTCATTTAATTGATTAGCTTGATTTCACCCCCAACACACACTACCTTCTCCCTCCCCCTTTCAAGCGACGTAGTAAATTGGCTAGATCAGTCTGATCCAGCCTATTGAGACTCCTCTGACCAGACACCGAGGCGTCGGTCCGCTACTTAGTCTGTCTGGGTGGACAGTGCCGTCTCCGCAAGGATTAGGGCCAGTCTACTCGCTTGCCAAATTGGCCGGATGAGTTTGAGCCGGCGTCGAGACTCGTTTTGACCAGACATCGAGGCGTCGGTCAGCTACTTAGTCTGTCGGGGTGGACAGACCATCTCCGTGGAGGATTAGGATTTTGGTTGTTTTTATTTTTGACCGTGACAATTCCCCCTTGCAAAAGACTATGCACCGCATTGTCTCAAAACAACGGTACAAAAAAGACAACAACCGCATTTGCTGACACACAGTTACACGTGCAAAGTTTGAAAAATACTTTACAACCAACGTTTATAAATTATAAAATATACCATTAGTGAATACCACTCCAATGAGTTATCATTGACGTGCGCTCTTGCGTTATTTCGACTCATTTTATAACGACCTCTGGCGCACTTATGCGATTCCCCTACCTGCGGATTTGCCATCTCTCCTTTTCCACAATCCTTATGAAAAGCACAATATAATATGATCACGATCCATGACACTTCACTGAGAATCTCCATCCTCACTTATTGCAAATAATGCATTACTACACAAGCAACTGTATGCTCCAAGCATAACTACATTTACACGAACAAATCTCACACAAAAATATGAACCATAGCCAACTGGAATGAACCCATATCCTATCAACATAACTGTAATCAACACATATTATCAACCAAGCACCCTGGATATGACTGACTTCCTCTGAGTTGCAGCTTGCTAGACTACACGGCTTAAATAGTCAGCTCCGACATTCTGTCGACCGGGAATGTACTGCACTCGATACCTGTAGGGCTGCAATGCCATTGCCCAACGCAGCACTCTGCTGTTTTTTCAACTGCGCCTCCTGCAGGAATTTGAGTGGTTGATGATCAGTCTCTATCACGAACTCTTTCCCATACAAGTATTTGTGGAACTTCTGCACGGTCCCACACAATGCTCAACACTCCTTCTCCACACCGTTGCGTACCCTTCTTCACACTTTGTCAACTTCCCTGCTAGCATACCTCACGGAAACTCGACCCCTTCATGCTCCTGCACAACATACTGCACCTATCCCACCACCTGATCATCTGTCCGCAACAAAAATGGTTTGGACATATCTGTAGCTTCAAGGATGGGACGGGAACCTAGTCTTTCCAGCACTGTCCTGCATGGCTTGCTTCAGTCAGCGTCTGACCCACTCGACCACTGCCGTTTCCCTTCAGAGAACCGATAAATGTCTGTTCTAACTCACTGCTCCTCCACCAAGTTTTTGGGCGAAAGTGGCCTAAAAAGGCCGCCTTTCCTGATCACTGACAAGTAAGACTTCAATAACCGAAAAAATAACGATTATCTACAAACTGACATACTGTAGGGTTAGTCCGTTTTTAATACTAATTACAAAACTTTTCAGATTTAGTTTTTTGTTTTAACATAATTTTATTCTTGACCGTTTATCAATAACTCATTTTCGCGCAAACATACTCAAATGAGTCCGCTGTCTTCATGTAAAATAACACTACAGCTTTTAACTGTTCTTCTAAAGTATTTTAAAAAACCGAGTTATATTTTCTGGCATAAAATCCACCACACTTATCACTATCTGTCTTCCGCTGAAAGCCACATTTTGACAAGAGTTTCTCTTTTCACTATAATCTTTTTCTGCCGAGACACTGCATCTAAATAAAGATGTCCTGCGTTCCTTCAAACACTTTATAAAAGTATACTAACCTCACTCAGTTTTAGTGCTAGGATTAAACTAAATATACGTCATTGTCTGTCCATATAAACCTTCTATCAGTGATATGCTTTGTTTTCCTTTAAGTGTTGGACAGAAAATGGGACAATATGGTCAAATTATAGCGAAAAACTGTTGTAATAAGTCCTAGACAAATATTGATTTTCCCACAACCAGCTGTGCCCACAAATCATTGAACAATGAGGGATTTTATCACATAAAGTTTAACTGCTCCATAGTTTTATAACAGAATTTAATCTAATCCAGTTTATTATTTTTTTATCATACTCACCGTTCACAACTGTTCAGTATAATAAAACCCTAATGAGGCCTAAATGTGTAAGATTAATCCAATTTAGTCTGTAGATTGTTTCTATTTAAGTCAACATTGATTTTGTTTGCTTGTTGTTATATCTTAATATCCTCACATTGTGAAAACGACATGTAACGTTAAGGCGTTTAACGTCTAAGTTTTGCCAGCTAATATTAATTACTTTTATATAGGACGTCGCTAACGCCCACAACGCCCACAACCCCAATCCCTTTCCACATCTTTAAAGACAGAAATTTTTTCAAATATCATTGGTGAACTGTCTCCTAATTTTCTGCTTGAAAAGAACTGTAATTTTGTAGAAGCTTTTTTTACAACTGTTTCTTTTCTGTGGAGGAGTACTGTTTTTTCCCATACGCGTTTTATTTTCAATTCTTTCCAACCGGACTATTTGTCGTCCGGCATAAGACTTACAAGTAAATGGCCCAGAGTTGAATGCTTTTTCTGAAACTTTTTTACGGCTAAAATAGTAAATGGGCTAAGAATTCACAAATTTTAATGTCCCATTCTAAATATGGTTACTAAGTGCCAGTTAGGTCAGTTATCGAACTATTTTAAAATTCATACTGCCAACCTTATTTGCCTCTAATGCGTCAGTTGTTCTATTTAGGAAACTTTTTGCTGTCCGCCAACCTCGTTTGCGTTTATAAACAACCATCTTTAGTGTACTCAAAACCATACAAAGCGCCTATCTCACCGTTCTGTTCAAAAAGTCCGCAACATCTGCAAGGTCTGTTAATTCTAAGGTTATACACCTTACAGCGCTAATGTAACTCCTGATTCTTCTGGCCACGCGACAATATTTTTTAGTAACGTATTATTTTATTTCCAAAACAATGTGCAGGTTATCACATTCCACAACTTTCCCCCGCTTTGTCTTTGATTTTTATATTAAATGATCCGACCCTATCCACAACTAATCTTTTAAACTGTAAATTAGGAATTGTATAATTTCATAATCGCAATATGCAGCTTTCCTTACGAAGAGCTCTTAAAACAGTTGAGGGCCTTCCATCATATAAGTTTTTCATCATGCTTAGCTCATCCAAATGAATATAGATAATGAATGTAATGCAAGATCGAGCGATTTTCTCCCTCATAAGGTAGTTTTTGTTTGCTGCAACTCTAAAACTATAACGGGCCGATTGGCAGTTGTAAAGGCCTAACATTTTAACTAGCTCTTTATCAAAACTCGTAACCCTACATCTTCTTCTTCAGTTTAGAAGGCCAACATGTTTTAGATTTGCAATTTGTTAAGTTTTGAGAGTAATGACAAAGTTACTCATTGCTTTCTTTTTAGTGAGTCAAAAGCCCGTAATAACCATCATATGGTTAACTGGCTAACTAATGGCCACTATTATTTAACCTTTTTTAATCTTATATTCTCCTTGGATTTGGTTATATTTAACATAACGTACCTTTGTTAGAATATTTCATGGAGCGCGACCGATTCTGGTTCCGCATTCGTTTATAATAGCATGTTTCTAAAACGAAGGGGGTCTTGATTTTATTGTACAAACAATTTTTAAAACAAATTAAAAATGAGTGCATTCAAATATACTGATGGCAAAATATTCTGTGGGCCGCACTACAATCTTAAACTATAACTACTGACACCCTCAACATTTCTGTGACCCAGACTAAACACTTTTCATAAAAAGGTGAGTACGCCATTAAACAGATATCTATCTTAAACCCTCCTATTAAAAAAGACTACAACGCAAAAAGTGTGGTTCAGTCATCCGATGCAGTTTTATCAGAACCAGTAAACTTAGCTGTGTTGTTGTGCATCAACTTGGGTGTGGAGATGTCAGTATGCTGATCATATAAATCGATCCTGACCTTGGTGAGGTCCCTGTTACAGATTTCATTTTTATTACAACCTTCAGGGCGTATTTTGACTGAACTGCGAGCGCCATTACCAAATGAGCAAACCGTTTAATCCATTCAGCAACAGAATAGACATGAAAGGATTTTGAAAGAACTGTAACGAATTTCAATATTAACATCAAGACAGACTTTAGACAAAAGTTGGATCTTAATCATGGCTTAGGCACTCCCTTATTAATTGGGGCGGCACAAGAAATATAAGTATGCTTGAATCCTCCTTACACATCTTTCTCCTCAAGCACAGCTGTTCATCCTCGGTCCAGAGAGCAAAGCATAAAACACATGGACAACCTTTATCTTTAGACACTTCTAAGGCCTAACAAAACAGGAATAGAACGAATAAACGACTCTGTTCGTCCTTACGATTGGTGTTTGCTAGGCTCGCAAGCACAAACGAGATCGAGCATAACTGATTCCTTCTACTGGTTTGATGCACAAAAAATACTTAAGCAAATTTAGAGAACTATTTAGTCTACAGATGAGTTACCTTCAAGTATAAAAAAGGGTACCAAGATGTTTTTACAATACGCAAGATCAAAAGTAGACTTTGCTAGTTGCACGGGGGGGATGTCAAATCTACCTTCTGACGCTCAGACTCCAGTAGGATACAATAATAACTACAACAATGAAAATGGCTAGTTGCAGGAAATGACAAGAAGGTTGGACAAAATCGACATAAATTCTAGCCATATATGCAAGCAGTAATAAAAAACAAGAGACCCCTCCAAAATAAGTCATCCAATCCCGCGGCCCAAAGGCCCAAGGCCAATAAGACTCAGCAAAGCTCGCGGACTCTGTTCGCTGATGACCATGAATATAAAAGACACGCTTGTTCTTGATTAACTGGCTAGATTACTTGGTCTTTATCTTACGAAACGAGTAGACCCATACTATAAGAGAACTAATGTCCATAAGTGCTCACCATAAAGCCAACTACTTGGCTTGCAGTAGACAAAAGCACTAACAATACCCCCTAATATACCAGGTAAAGCGTCCATGGCTTTACGGCTAATTTTTTTTAATAAACTCGCAAGATCTCTTCAAGCTGTTTATTTACCCATGATTTATCAGGCGCGATGGACATGGTGGGAGGCACTGACTTTGACCACCGCGCCTGTAAATACCATCACCATGAGCTTATTGCAAATCCTAAGGCCGTTATAACGCTTACTAAATGTGACCCACTTCTCTAAACAGTGTTCTTTATTCTTCTGCTAGCGTTGTTCTTCAGAGAAATGGAGGTTAGTTTCTCTTATTCTGCTCACTGAGTTCGTAATTTTCGCGTTAGTAGACAACACTTCTATCTTGCTGATCCCCCCTTTTTTTTTTTTTTTTTCCCCTTGTTCAAGATCTTTTAGTCTTTGGGTATTCTTTCTTTAATATCAGACCCAAGTTTTGCGTCATCACCTCAACGATTTTTCTTTTTTCTCTTTTTATATGCTCATCTATTTCACCCAGTTTTTGCTAATTGTTTTGTTTAATTCGCCTCTAATGGTTCTTAAAGCATGATCAAGGCCGCTATTTCTCACATGGGTAGCGGGTGAAGTCGTGTATAGTCTTTATTGCTGTTTCTTCTGAAAAACTGTTTCGGCTTCTATTGCATTTATTATTCTTCTGCCGATTGATTTAATTCTTTAAGTTCCATGTTTGTATTTGGTTACTGTTGGAAGTTCTTGCAGTTGTTTTGAATTTAAGCAACTGCATCCCTATCTATTTTGGTGTGTAGGCAAGGGCCAAGGCGATTTTTGATCGCTTACACTGAGCCTTTGTCAAAATTGTAACTCTTTTTTAAAAAAACTTTGAGAGCTGGTTTAGATGTAAGCTGAACAAGTCCTTGGTCGCTCCTCACAAACAAATGGTCATCTTTTAACTTCAAAATCATAGGGTCTATAAATTCGGGAGGTTCTTGCCTACACTTTGGTAAAAATATCTGACCTTACTTTTCTGTTAATTCACGGGCCGCAATGAGGGCGCCGATCGATGCTGTGTTAAAGGGATCATTTCACTTCATGTCCGTCTCCAGGATCAAAATCATCATAATCCTCATCTTCAATGCCTGCCATGTTTCCTTTAATAATTAACTTTTTTATTTTGTTTTATAAAAAAATGCCAAAGCATATGGCTCGATTCTTGACCCAATTAGAAGGCTGAAAAGAGCCCTTTGGCGTGAAGGGAAATAAGCGAATATTACAGTACCAAATAATCCATCTACTATTGATGTCAGATCAAATTCGTTACTGTCAAATTTTCCGACCTAGGAGTCAGATCAATGATTGTGCCAGCTCTGCACGTCTTACTTTCAAAATAGAACCCTCGCTCAACAACAGACCTAAAAAGAACAGTTTGTCCAGAATCCTAGGGTCGGGCAATCGTTAGAAAATATCTATAAAACTTTGAGAGCAAGAAATATTTTCTTTACACACTGCAGACATATTTATAAAAACCTATACGATCTATGGCTAAACCGAGCATGAAAGGCCGATCTTGGCTTTTCCAAGAATAGATAATGAAAACACTAAAACTTAGATAGGCGCCGCCCTCGTCGCAGATGGTTAAAAGCAGCAAAAAGTCTTAGTCTCTAAAATTTGCGTATGAAATTCGCGTTTTCCTTTTCCCTTAGATTTGAGTTGTTAAAGCGCATGCGCCGTACCTATCAAGGAGCATTAGAAAGACAGATGTCATAAGAACTAACTTTTAATGAATACAAACGTGTTATCAATTCATCAGACACCGAAGCACAGTACACGCATTCTGTACATCTCGTTAGAGTTTGAACGTTGTTAGCACCTAAATTTAGCAAGGCTGATTGAGCAACATATCTCAAAATACATAAATTTACGAAAAGATGATTCATCATACAACATATTCCTAAAGCCGGCAGACACTATATGGAATTTTAGTTAAGTGTCGCAGCAAGAATCGCTTAAATGTAATCTATTGCTGTGTGAAGATGAAAACAGTCAAAAGAGGAAGTGAAACAGGTTTTAATCCAAAATAACGAAAGTACATATGTTCGATTGAGGTAGTCCAAAAACCAAATCTACTGCTAGCGGGCTTAAACCTTATCACGCATTTTGATGAAATAAGAAAACTGTTTGGACGGGGGGGTGTAGAAATCCAACAGTTGACCTTGTCTAAAGATTTACATCTTCACAAGTTAGGCTTGATGATTATTTAACAACAAAATACGTTTTTATGGATTGACCTAAGGTCAACAGAGGAAAACAGTTGCAGGAAGCGGGAGAACTGTGAGAGACGTAATAAACATTCAAATTGAAAAAGAAGAAGAAGCCGATAAACCCTTAATGTAACATTGATTTTTATATAGATGCCAGCTGAATATTGAAAATAACAGATTAAAAGATATACAATACTAATTTATTTTTAGTTTAAAAAGCATGTCCTGTTCAGGTTTATCCAAATGTGCCTACAGCGCCGCCAAGAGAAGAGAATAAGAAAAAACCCTAGCATAAAAACCTTCAGAATTAACCCATATTACACAAATCAACAAAAACTAGAGCAGACTTTCAAAATACAGCAAAACCAAACGAAGTATTCTGCTGCCTGTAATGCTGTTACATATGTTAATACTGAGCATAACTATAAGTGCTGCCATTCGTGCCAGAACAATGTAGGCCTCTTAGCAACGGCATAGGCGCAACCCGCATCTTTACCTTCTAGGAGGTTTGTCTTTAGCTCTCGGCCTGTGTTCATTAGCGTGTTAAAGTGGCTGCTGGCAAAAAATTAAAAACTAAACTCCATAAGCACACAGCTATGGTTCAACTACTAACAGCTAAACCTAAGCTCGTTCAACTGACAACAAATAAAGCACTAGTTGACCTCAAACATCACGGACGAATGTATTTAATCGTTTACAGGCCGATTTGATGACAACAAAAGACAAAAGTTTGATCTTCAAAGAAAGGCGAGACAATTTTTTCTCCAACAGCCAGACCCCGAGCAGATAGAAAAAAGGAAGCTTAAAAAAAGTAAACGAGACATTAAACCTGTTCTAAACAGCTCACAGTAACAACATCGAAGGGTGTTACTTTAGTTTATAGTCCAAGCACAAAAATACCGTTGATAATGGATTCTGATTAAGTATTTTTTTAATTTTAAATAAATATTTTGAGTTAGAAAAGAAACTCAGCATGGATAAATATATGAAGGGCCGGACGAATTGTTTGAAGGAATGCTTGAGAGAGAGCGTTTTATCAAGAGCACTGGAATGATATGATCAAGAAGTCATTGATTCCAACAAACGAACATGCAAGCGTTTGTTCAAGCTATTTCTCAGTTCCAAGTAAACTATCAAAGACCCGCCATTTAAAGTAATGTTAGCTGTTTTAATTGACTATGATCCAATAAATGAAGAAAATCTAGAAAGTCTGGAGTCTCGACTAAACAACAGACTATTCTTTTCTCAAATGACTTAACACCCGGTATGGCAGAGACGAACTGCTTGCACAGTTTGACGCTGCCGCTGAAAAGCCAAAATGAGAGGCTCTGGTTGTCAGAGGGCGAAGTTTTTAGAGATCAGATTAAAAACAGGCTTAGTATGCACCGATTGTAGCAAGGTTACATTCCGCTAACCCCCAGCATTAGTCGCAAAAAGAGCAGTTCAAACATAAGGAATGCAGACAAACAAATGTTTTTATGAGGTGTGTCTTGCAGCGCATCACGCCCGCAAAAAGCGCAGAGAGAGTGTCTAACTATCACCCTTACATCAATGACTTACTTATAGTGGGTGTCCTTTCCGTTGGAATAGACAAATTGACAGTTTTGAAGACAAAACAAAACCAATAACTTGTACTGTATACACATGGATGAGGGAAACAAATCTACTGCCAATTAAAGTGTCCACAACAGTCCAACAATAGGTGATCCAGGCAGAAACATGTTGACTTACTGCTGATCTTTCACCAGCGGTGGCTTACCGCATTACACATTGATACGAACAAATGAGCAATATTGGCGCAACTTCAAAAAACACTAACAAACCAGAATTCTGCAGAAAATGTTTAACAAGAATTCCATCTGTGCAAGCCCGCGAGGACCATATAAAACATGTATTAACCCAAGTTACTGTAATACAAGAACAAATTACGGTACGCACCCACCCGATCTAAAAGTTAGTTTAAGACCTGAAACGGTGCAAACTAGCCAGATGTGGTGTAAAACGGCAGACTCGAATCACTCATTTGTTCCTTATGAAGGGCCACGCCACAAAAACTTTCGAAAAACAGTCATAATAGTAACATCAGATTTGTTCATTTGCCTTCATTTGTTGTCAGTCGATGGCGTTCTTCAGAACCAAAATTGTATAGAGGCCCAGATCTGCAGAATACTTCGTAGAACGCATGCAGAAAGTGCTAATGACTGTTCTAATAATTGAATTTTAATCTGAAACATGATGACCCTGAAGACCAAGAACAGTATGACGGCACCACTCACTGTTGGATTTGTGTTTAGATCTCTCATCAGACGCAGAAGAATCCTAACAGTAAGAGACCATGATCATACATTAGCGGAAAGTGCAAGAGCAGCGCACAGTAAATGCAATCTTCAACAAAAGTTTGATCCTAAGACATGAAGCGCCCATCTTCTTTCATAACTTCGAGGTTACGACTCTCATCTTATAATTAAAAGCATTGAAACGAATGCCTTCAGGGTGTCACGCATTGCACAGTCATCAGAAAAGTATGTCATTTAATCTAAATAACATGTCTTTTTATGACTCTATGCAAAACATGATGGTACGATTTAGAGTCACTGGTATGTCCTTAAAGTCCTGCCCAATAACAAAAGAATATTTTGACTCAACCTCTTGTTAGAAAATGCGTTACCCTTATAGTAACAAGAACATTTTGGAAGGTTGATGAAACACACTTCCTCCTAAAGGCGCGTTCTTTTCTAGTCTTAGAGGAAAGGACATCAGTGATTCTGATTACCAGCATGCTCAAGATGCGTGGCAGAAGTTAGAGTGTAAAACAATGGGAGACTATCATGACTCCTACTTGAGGGCTGATACATGTTTGTTGGCGGATATTTTTAAAAAAACTATAGAAAGACCTGCATGAAACATTATAGCCTGGATCCCGCGCATTACATTTCTGCGCCCGGGATGAGCTGGGATGCTTTCTTAAAGTTTACTGGAGTACAGATTGATTTATTGTCTGACTACCAATGATCCAGATGATTGAAAACGGATTGCGCGGAGGAATTAGTATGGCGTCGCATCATTACTGTAAAGCAAACAACAAATACTTGGACGATTATGAATCCAGTAAAAGGTCTAACTATCTTATGTATTTAGATGCAAACAATCTGTTGGATGGGCAATGGCGCAATCACTTCCATTACGTAACTTTAAAATGTACACGGGGCGGCGATCCGAATAATATTCAAAAGGCATTAAAGTGTGGGCAGTTTAACGCCTGATCAACAGCGTGGTTTCATTCTAGAAGTTGATTTAGAATATCCTCATGAACTCCATGACCTGCATAATGACTATCCATTAGCAGCAGAAAGTCTAAAGATGGATCCAAGAGAACCACCTAAACTTGTGCCTAATCTTCGAGGCAAAAAAAATTATGTCTGTCATTACAGACTTCTGCATTTTATTTAAGACATGGGTTGAAGTTGACAGCAGTTCATCGTATAATTGCTTTTGATCAAGAACAGTTCATGAAACCATACATCATGAAGAACACTGATCTAGAACTAAATCCACAGATGCTTCAGAAAAAAGACTTTTTCAAGCTGATGAACAACAGTTGTTTCGGAAAGACTATGGAGAATCCGCCCAAGCGTAAATGTCAGATTAGTCACCAGAGAGAACGAAGCAATTAAGCTGACTTCAAAACCTAATTATCAGGACTTCAGAAAATTTCATGATCAGCTTTTTGGCATAATGATGAAAAAAAAGAAAGTCAAATTGGACAAGCCCGTTTTTATGGGTTTACTGTTTTAGAATTATCAAAGCTTTTGATGTTAGAATTTCTTTATGACTACTTTAAGCCCTCGTATCCTGAGTCCAGAGTACTTTACACAGATACAGATAGTTTTGTTATAGATATCCCTACTGAAGACATCTATAAAGACATGGAAACCGAAGTAGCTAAAGGGCATGCAGGATGGTACGACACATCCGATTACCCTAAAGATTCGCCTTTGCATTCAATTACTAACAGAAGGTTTTAGGAAAGATGAAGGATGAATTATCTGGAAAGGTGATTAAGGAGTTTGTTGGTTTAAGGTCGAAAATGTACAGTATTTCGAGCCAGGAGAAAATCATTAAAAAAGCAAAGGGAATATCCCGCAGTGTTGTGCAGTCAAACATATCGCATGACAACTACAAAGAAGCATTGTTTCACAATAAGACTTTTCATCATGACAACGTAAAACTGCGATCTAATCTACATGAGATCAACACAACGGTTGTAACAAAGAAGTCATTAGATAGAACAAACACAAAACGTGTGTTTGTTAATCCAGAGTTTTCATATGCAATCGGGCATGGAGGACCGCATAAACAGGGGGGTTTATATTTTCATCAACTTTTTATAAGATCAATCATAGCTTCATCCAATTCATTTAAATCTTTTCTCATGTTTGCTTGACGCGTTCGAATTTTTTTTATTATTTCAAGATATTCTTTTTTCCCAATTTGGGGGTTTGGATTGTAGGTAATCTGGATGATTTAG
The DNA here is from genome assembly GCA_018398815.1 of Conus ventricosus. Lineage (NCBI taxonomy): Eukaryota > Metazoa > Mollusca > Gastropoda > Neogastropoda > Conidae > Conus > Conus ventricosus. The sequence goes on along the minus strand of CM031620.1, from coordinate 68,508,757 downwards.
CATGCATTGATTAATCCCCGAAAATGTTTCCTTAATAGCATTACACGCATGAAATGATTCCCGTATCATTTTCAAGGTCTC
>CM031620.1:68488676-68503676 GCA_018398815.1 Conus ventricosus | reverse complement strand
AAGATGATGCTACGGATTTCCGTTCCGGTCTGAGACTGAATGACAGGGCTGTACTCCACGGTTCCTTTCATAATACATCCCGGCGTCAACCAACAAGTCCAGGGAATATGAAAATGACCACTGAATAAATCATGTAGATGGGCAGGTAGTGGAGTGTAATTTTTGTCCGGGGACTATGGCCAGTGAAGCCGCGGCCCATGGTCAGTGGTATATCGCCGTGAATAATACATCCAAAGCGCAATTGCTTTTACAGTCACCCGACGATAGACTGTCTGAATACACTGTCAAATTACACATGTGTGATCAATGTTCGTGCATGTTTCACATGGACACGCGCACTCATACACAAACAGACCCATGTGCGCGTATAGGTATAAATATTACTCGTAGTCATTGACACATATACATTATATTTACACTCACGCACGCGCACACTTACACTGTATGTACAACAACACATACATGGTCGCGCAAATGAACATGCATACGCATGTGATGTGTAGACATACATTGATAGATATTGCTCACACACACCACACACTCACACACACACACGCGCGCGCGCGCGCGCACGCGCACGCGAGCACACACGCACGCACGCACACACACACACACACACACACACACACACACACACACACACACACACACAGAGGCGCCGGCTTGCAGTCTTTGTGCTTTAATACATTCTTTTACACCAAACTGAACCACAATCGATATTACATGCATCATACTGCATGAGTGAAGCGCCGATGGAGAACAAAAGTCCCACTTCAACAGACAAACACAAGCAAAGGAACAATGCTAAACAAACTGTAAAGAAAGAAGTACTGTTGTCCTCAAAAGCCGCATGATCACCTTTCTGCAGACATTTGAGTAATCCTTCACAAAACAAAAATATGGCATTTAACATGCGTGAGTGTGCGATACACGAGTGTGTATCTATCTGTCTGTCTGTCTGTCTGTCTGTCTGTCTATCTATCTATCTATCTATCTATCTATCTATCTATCTATCTGTTTGCCCCTCTGTCTTTCTGAGTGCGTGCGTGCGTGCGTGCGTGAGTGCGTGTTTATGAGTTGTGTGGATGAGTGAGTGAGTGAGTGAGTGTGTGTGTGAGTGAGTGAGTGAGTGAGTGTGTGTGTGTGTGTGTGTGTGTGTGTGTGTGTGTGTGTGTGTGTGTGTGTGTGCGTGCGTGCGTGCGTGCGTGCGTGCGTGCGTGCGTGCGTGCGTGCGTGCGTGCGTGCGTGCGTGTGTGTGTGTGTGCTGGAGTGCGTTCGTGCGCGCGCACGCGCGCGCGCGCGCGCGTGTGTGTGTGTGTGTGTGTGTGTGTGTGGACAGAACAGAACAGAACTGAATAGAACAGAAAAGAGCAGAGCAAACGGCCCATAAAGCAGAATCGATGACATTAAACAATTTTTCAATGCATGTTTCATAAACCAGGAACGGACACAGTTGGCTACAACATACTGTGCACAATCCGATAACAGTAGCGTGGCTGGAGACAAGTTATTCCAGTTCATATTCCGTCCTGCTGCTTCACACTTTGACTGGCGACGTTCTTCGTCATACTCCACAATTCTTAAGACACAATTCTTCCAGGTCATGACGTCTGTCTCAACCTACCAATCAAACAGACGCTGGCAAAATCATACCCTGCTTGGCAGAGGCCGAAAAAAAAAAGAAGCAAAATAATATGCCCGTGAACAGTATGACTGCGCTGTAATGTGTATAAAGTGACATCATGAAACACACAGGCTAACAGACAAATAAGGAACTACAAAACAACTGGAACTACATTCAGCTACAAAAGAGTAATTGGTTTCTTTTTCGTTTTCGTTTCTTTTTCAACGGACAAGTTCTACAATTTGTTGAACGACAAAATGTAGCACTACTTTATACACTACATTCCTTGTGGCACAAATTATCCCCCCCCCCCACCACAAAACACACACACACACACACACACACACACACACACACACACACACACACACACACACACCAAAACACGCGCAAACAAACACTGCTGTGCATTATTAAAAAAAAACAAACCCTCTGATTATTACAATTACATGAATCAAAGAAAAGGTAACGAGAGAGAGAGAGAGAGAGAGAGAGAGAGAGAGAGAGAGAGAGAGAGTCATCATACCATGATTCATAAATGTGACGAAAGTTAATGTGTGTGTGTGTGTGTGTGTGTGTGTGTGTGTGTGTGTGTGTGTGTGTGTGTGTGTGTGCGAGAGAGAGAGAGAGAGAGAGAGAGAGAGAGAGAGAGAGAGAGAGAGAGAGAGAGAGTCATCATACCATGATTCATAAATGTGACGAAAGTTAATGTGTTGGTGAGAAGAGAGAGAGAGAGAGAGAGAGAGAGAAGAGAGAGAGAGAGAGAGAGAGAGAAGAGAGAGAGAGAGAGAGAGAGAGACCAAAGGAGACGCACCACGTACACAGATGAATCTATTGCGATGACCATATTATACTGAAGACAGACAGAGAGAGAGAGAGAGAGAGAGAGAGAGAGAGAGAGAAAGAGAACAAAAGGATATGGAACAGGGAGTCACTCTGACTCTGTCTACAGGAGGGGCCGAGGAAGGCTCTTGCTACGCAGACAAAACAAATGGCTTACAATTGATCTTACTATTTTAATTTGTCTCGCTGAACAATATCAATTCGACAATCAACCACTGGTTTATTTAACCAGAACACATTGATTTTGAGGCAAACGATTATCAAAAACCACCATTAGGGTTAACATCAAACATAAGGTAAATCATCAAAAAAGTTCAGCCAAGCATAACATCATCCCATCCCTAAGGTTCCGCAGGTACATTTGCGGGCTAGACCAGGGACAACTTTGGGTGCAGGGTTAATGAGGGTAATTTGGGCAAGGTTGGAGGGAGGCAAGGGTAAGGAGGGAAATAAAAGTGTGGCAGAAAACGATGAAGTCGAAGAAAAGGCGGCCCCTGGGAAAAACACATAACACAATACATCAGTCCCCTATACTGGCTATAGTGAAGAAATCTACTATTAAAACTACAACCAAGAGCAACACCACTGAGCATAAAAAAACATCAATAAAAATATCATCAATCTTGCCACACACAACAACTACCCCAGCCAGTTGGCAATCCTAACCCACTAGCGTGGAAACATTATGCCTTTCACACATTCTTATAACTCTTCCTTACATAAGCATTCAAGCCCTTGCGCAGAAATAACCAACAACATTCCAAAAATATTCTTACATCAATGCAACAACAATTTATCTCAACAAACTTCTAGCACTGAGAAAAGCTCAAATGTAGCACACAATACATGCTAACAAAGCTAAACAACTCTCTTCTGCTTAGTCGCAAGGGTCATTTCATAAGAACAAAGGAATAAAAGGGTTTTTCCACTGGAACTAGGCCCTATCTATATAAATCTTCTGTTAGTATAATAGTTTAATGTCAGGAGTATTGAGCTAAATTATGAACCCTAGCCCTAGGCACACATTGTTAGCGATGACCCTTAAAAGAAGGTGAGAGAAAATATACAGACTGAGGGAAATCAAATGAGAAGGAATTTTAGACTGGTCACTAGTTTCTGTTCAACTTGAGAAGGGAGAGCACAAGAGACTGAATAAGCATGACAGAGAAAATAAATCTATTCATTTCTTTAACATGCCTAAGCACTATTTCAAACAAGACAGCCTACTAAATATCCTGCAGAATGGCCAGGATCCTTTCCTCAATTTCAAAATGTCTACCAAAAGCACATGGTGAGCCCAACCGGTTCAACATACCAACTTGGACCAGTATCTAGACAAGTCCAATTCATAATATGATCAGTAACAATATACAGGCTTAGTTTTTAGTCTAATCTACTTATAATCTTACTACAGCTACTAACCTTGAATTAAGAGACCACTTTGCCAACTGTGTTTTCCCTCTAGAGAGCCAACGTGTTTCCTCCTCTCCTCAGCCGGTCAAAAAGGGAAAGTACTTCTATGTCAAGTAACAGGAAATGGGATGTAGAAACTTGTCAGGAACAGGAAGCAGGTTGGGGGACTTGTTATTCTTTCCCTAAATTAATAATTTCAACCCCACCAAATAATTACTTCTAGTAACTTCCCAACAAGATTTTTTATATACAAAAAATGAAAATAGTAAACTAGAACCAAATAAAAATACTTTATCTTCAATTCCACAACCTTCTTTTTACCACTGAAGGGGAAACACTCTCCAAAGGAACAACAAGAGACTAAAACTATGGTTATTTCCCTTGAACTGTGCTTGTGTAGACCAGCCCTGTCATGCTGTCTACAATACAATACAAGACAAGATCCACAAGATGAGTTCACATGATCGGTCAGCGTTGTGCAATTGTCAATTTCACAGACTGACAGCAGGGACAATATAATAATTATGACAGAATAAAACATTCCTTTCTTCCTTCCTTCGTTCCTGCCTTGCGGTTACTAAAGCAATGTTCTTTTCTTCTTCCTGCGTGCAAAACAGTCTTTTCCACTCGCACCCATAAGCGAGTGGGTCTGTTATCTATGTGGATAAAAACACCACCATGTGCAGAGAAAGGAGAAACATCCCTGACCCTGCCATCTGAACAGGACACACGTGACGTAGCTCTGCACGTGGGAGCCGGCATGAGCGGCGCTGGGGTAAAGCCGTCCTTCACTTTTACCCTTTTTACCCCCCCCCCCCCCCCCCCCCCTCCCTCCCCTTGGTTCGTCAATCTTCCGCTACCCTCACCCCAATCTCTCACTCCTTATTCATCTCTTCTTTATTATCCCCCTTTCCTTGGCAGGACTCATTACAGGTCCAGTCATAGATGTTTTATTGTCCGGTCAATCAGGGAGGCCCTATCAGGGTTGTCAGCCAGTCTGAATCAAAACTACATCTAAGATTATAATCCCAAACCAGATCAGTTTAAAAAAAAAAATCAATCAAAGACAAACTGGATCACACGATCCATATTTCAGTGATATCAAATGAAAATATTGACATCGCCTTGAAAAAAAAAAAGAAGGTAGCAACAACCCATATCGGGTGTATTTAGAAGATCACACAAGAGAGCGCAGAACACCGCCAAAGTAGAACGGATCTTGGAACTGTCCTTTGATCCGGATCGGCGCCACGGATCAGCACCCAACTCTTAACGGGTATGGCCTTTAGGGACACACCAACTTCCACCAAGGTTCGTTCAATCTTGCTGACAAAGCAACAAAGCAACAGAAGAGGGTGAAGACACGATTTCCCTGGCGCCGAGCTACTAAGTAACCTGAAACAACGCAAACATGGTATCCACAGCAAGGATGCTCGTACCTTGGGTCACATAGATCTCAACTATCAATAAGAAGATGTTTACCTGATACTAGGCAGGTTTCTGTTCGTTAGTCACATAGACCTCAACTATCAATAAGAAGATGTTTACCTGATACTAGGCAGGTTTCTGTTCGTTAGTCACATAGACCTCAACTATCAATAAGAAGATGTTTACCTGATACTAGGCAGGTTTCTGTTCGTTAGTCACATAGACCTCAACTATCAATAAGAAGATGTTTACCTGATACTAGGCAGGTTTCTGTTCGTTAGTCACATAGACCTCAACTATCAATAAGAAGATGTTTACCTGATACTAGGCAGGTTTCTGTTCGTTAGTCACATAGACCTCAACTATCAATAAGAAGATGTTTACCTGATACTAGGCAGGTTTCTGTTCGTTAGTCACATAGACCTCAACTATCAATAAGAAGATGTTTACCTGATACTAGGCAGGTTTCTGTTCGTTAGTCACATAGACCTCAACTATCAATAAGATGTTTACCTGATACTAGGCAGGTTTCTGTTCGTTTGTTTGTTTGTTTGTTATCCCACCACTCGCATCATGGAGTCTGGTCGGCCTTGACAAGGTCACAACGTGTAGCATTACTGCCAGAACCGCAGCAGCTCTTCTTTCATGTGATGACCACCACTGTCATCATAGTGATGACCACCACTGTCATCATAGCCACCACTGTCATCATAGTGATGACCACCACTGTCATCATAGTGATGTCATCATGGTGATGTCATCATAGTGATGTCATCATAGTGAGTCCACTACTGTCACGATAGTGATGTCATCATAGTGAGTCCACGACTGTCACCATAGTGATGTCATCATAGTGAGACCCACAACTATCATCATTGTGATGGTTTCCACATTGTATACACTGTGAGGGAGGGGTTAGGGGAGAAGGGGGTGGGGATGGGTGAGCAGGGTGTGGGGGAGAAAAGTGGCCGTCCTGATGATCAACCGCAGGGGTTGGTGTGAGTGAAGATAGAGCAGCAAGAGTGGGTTGGAGGGGAGGGAAGAAGGGCTGAATGGGGGTGGGCTGGTGACAGAGGGATTGGGAGCAAAACCAGGGATTGGAAACCCTCCACCGAGGGCGATGACACTGCCTCTGGAGGGAGACAACTCCATTGGATGGTACGTGGAATGGATTCATTCCTCCTGTGGCTGGTCTCACGTGCAGGAGCAGTGACAGGTTGGCCGGAAGGACTGGGGGTTGTTGTTGCTGGTGGGTTAGAGGTTTGTTGCTGCAGTCAGAACCTACAGCAAAGACTATGGCGGACACTGAGTGAAAGAAAAACGGAGAGAGGCAGTGAGGGGAAGAAGAAGGCGGAGGAGAACAAAACAAAGAGGGTGGAAAATAAGAAGAGGAGAATGAACAGAGAGAGAACAAAAGGTCAGGAAGAAAAAGCAGAAGAACGTTATAAGGAAGAAGAAGAAGACAGTAAAAAAGAAAAAAAAAAAAAAAAAGAACGAGAGGAAGAAGCGAAGACGAATACGAAGGGAGAGCGGGAACGGTGGAGTCAGCATCTTATTGTGGAGAGGGGAAGACGATCTGGGCGTTGAGGGACGGGTGGTGTTCGTCTATCTCCAGACGGTTGTACCGTTCCTTCATGAGGAACAGCAGCGGCAGGCACCCCCCTGACGTGCCCACCAGAATCCAGATGGTCCACTCCGACCCTGAGACACAGGACGGTGTGGGTGAGAGAGAAGGCCTGTCTGGTTGCCTGGTAGTTCAAATCTTTCTCTCTCTCTCTCTCTCTCTCTCTCTCTCTCTCTCTCTCTCTCTCTCTCTCTCTCTCTCTCTCTCTCATATTTTTCTTCTCTGGAAAACAGATACGTACAAGGGTGAAGCTTGAAACCCCCCCTTCTCCTCCCATCCCCCATCATCCACTGAATAGTTGGCAGTGTGTGTGCTGCTCTAACAAACACGGCATACTAAACATCTGTAGCAGCTCTCCGTAAAGGGGAATGCACGCAGGAGAAGGCACAGGTCATATTTTACAAGCTAACTAAACCCTGCGCTCCAGAGTTGGCAGGTGCGCCGAACGTAGGTGCTGCATTATGCCCTGGTGACAGCCCTATGCCCGCCACCTTCCACGAGTAACCATGTCACAGCTGTGCCTCCACCTAAGGATTACATCAGCAGCCAGCAGCCAGCAGACTACAAAGCCATCAGCGAACAAAGAAACATAAGCATGAGCAGACCAGCACTGCTGTAGACGTGTGCTGTCTCACTTTCATATGACTCCCTGATGTTTCCTCGTGTCTGCATGAAGGCCGAGTCCCGGCATGCAGGTTTTACTATTCTTAGAATTCACTGAGGTTTGATCATTCTTGAAAACAAACCAAGCTTGCTGTACGTGACATGGACTGTTTAGAATGCTTGCTGGACGTGACATGGACTGTTTAGAATGCTTGCTGTGCGTGACATGGACTGTTTAGAATGCTTGCTGTACGTGACATGGACTGTTTAGAATGCTTGCTGTACGTGACACGGACTGTTTAGAATGCTTGCTGTACGTGACATGGACTGTTTAGAATGCTTGCTGTACGTGACACGGACTGTTTAGAATGCTTGCTGTACGTGACATGGACTGTTTAGAATGCTTGCTGTACGTGACATGGACTGTTTAGAACGCTTGCTGTACGTGACATGGACTGTTTAGAATGCTTGCTGTACGTGACATGGACTGTTTGCAATGCCGAAGGCCGCGACCTGCCCATAGCACCTGTCCACAGGAGGAATATAGTGGTTATTCGCCCCCCCCCCCACCCCATCCCCCACCCCCTCTCAAGCTTACAATACGAAGAACTTGACTACTTGCTCTTTCTCTCTCTCTCTCTCTCTCTCTCTCTCTCTCTCTCTGTGCTAACAGTAAGTCAGTTTCTATCTGGCGGAATAGCGTGGGGTAGGGTAAGAGGGTGTATGTGGAGGGAATGGTGATGGGGAGTGGCCAGAATGGTGAAGGGGAGAGAGGGGTGAGTGAGGTGGGGGTCGGGGTGGTCATCAAGTTTCGTATGCGACCGAGCAATTATTTTCCTATTTAGGGAGGGTGGAGGGGGAAGGGAGGCATGGGGACGGGGAAAGTGGATGAAAGGTATGGAAGGGGGGGGGGGGGGGGGGGGGCTGTTTGAGTGGTGCCCTGCTAATGCAAAGTCCATTCAATTATTTTGTTCACACGCCAGCCGACAAGGGGATGAGGGCTGTAAAGCAGACTAGATGCCCTGTAACGGGATGAGGGCTGTAAGCAGACTAGATGCCCTGTAACGGGATGAGGGCTGTAAAGCAGACTAGATGCCCTGTAACGGGATGAGGGCTGTAAAGCAGACTAGATGCCCTGTAACGGGATGAGGGTTGTAAAGCAGACTAGATGCCCTGTAACGGGATGAGGGCTGTAAAGCAGACTAGATGCCCTGTAACGGGATGAGGGCTGTAAAGCAGACTAGATGCCCTGTAACGGGATGAGGGCTGTAAAGCAGACTAGATGCCCTGTAACGGGATGAGGGCTGTAAAGCTGACTAGATGCCCTGTAAACGGGATGAGGGCTGTATAGCAGACTAGATGCCCTGTAACGGGATGAGGGCTGTAAAGCAGACTAGATGCCCTGTAACGGGATGAGGGCTGTAAAGCAGATTAGATGCCCTGTGAACTCTCCTTCCGTGTGACGACAGAGCAGCGGCTCCTTTGGTGGGCGACCTGATGCTCATGTAGCTCCCTGATGCTCATGTAGTTCCCTGATGCTCATGTAGTTCCCTGATGCTCATGTAGTTCCCTGACTTTCCCTGATGCTCATGTAGTTCCCTGACTTTCCCTGATGCTCATGTAGTTCCCTGATGCTCATGTAGTTCCCCAATGCTCATGTAGCTCCCTGATGCTCATGTAGTTCCCTGATGCTCATGTAGTTCCCTGATGCTCATGTAGTTCCCTGACTTTCCCTGATACTCACGTAGTTCCCTAATGCTCATGTAGTTTCCTGATGCTCATGTAGTTCCCTGATGCTCATGTAGTTCCCTGATGCTCATGTAGTTCCCTGATTTTCCCTGATGCTCAAGTAGTTCCCTAATGCTCATGTAGTTCCCTGATGCTCATGTAGTTCCCTGATGCTCATGTAGTTCCCTGATGCTCATGTAGTTCCCTGGGGCTCTAGTGTTGCTGGGATGGGAAAAAAGAAGCGACTGTTTGTAACTGTGTCTGGCGTGACAGGCATACGAAGAATGAAGCCCCTGAGAGAACATGGAAGACTGGGTGGAAGAAAGAAGGACGTGAATGGGCAAGCAATGACAGGCCACACGCCACAATTAGGATTTTGTACATACACTCTATAGAATCCGTGTAAGCGTTTTGAGGCCTACCATAAATTTGAGCCAGCATTTGATGTTACACTGATAATCGATCAAAAGAAAAAATCCCCACCAATTATTTTCTTTGTTGGGGGGGGGGGGGGGGGAGGGGGAGGTGTCACCGATAAAATCACTACCTTCAAGTACATGACCTTCCCCTTATTTGACAACACATTTCAGGCCTTTGCACTCACCCGTGACCCTATCTTTGGGCCAGGGGGTTCACTGAAACAGTCCCTTTCCTTTGATTTTCATCTGTCTGCTTGGAACCACCTGGCTTGTACCTTGATGGCCATATGTAAGAAAATGAGGAGAATCAACTTTCAGACACAATAAAAATTCTCAAAACAATCTTATCGTGCCAGTCTATAAATACTCGACTCCCTTTAAACAAGGCCTGGGTGCATTAATTTTTGGTGTGCAGCCACAGGCATGAAAATTACGCTGCTATTGACAGAACACTGAAGACGGTGGAAGGAAAAATATCTGACTCAAAGACAAGAGCCCCCACCCTTCCCCCTACATCTTCTCCTCTCTCCCCACTCTCGGTCCTTTCTCTCACCTATGCCGGGGATCATCAGGAGAAGGAGGAAGATGAGGCCGAAGAAGTTGTTGGCGACGGTGAGGGTGACGTTGGTGATGCCCTCGCCGGCAGGGTAAGACAACTCGCACGACAGCTCGTACATGAGGGGCACGGCCGCGTTCACGAACGTGATGCCCGTGATGATTGTGACGTAGAAGAGTGCTGCCACACACAACCAACAACAGAACCAGGCAATGGTCAACTGCAGTGTGGGCACAGCATTCTTCTGCAGCTGATGTGCATTTGGCGGGGAAGGGTAAGAAGATATTGTGTGTATTAGTGTCCTGATGATTATTTCGTTTGCGTTCTAGTAAGGCGTGCTCCACTCGGATAATACTAATGACAGCCTTAAGAAGAAGAAGGGCGAAACCGAGAAGGATAACATCAATAACGCGCAAACGACAATAGCAATGTTGATGGTGCTGCTCATTGTGGTGAAGGTGGTAGTCCCGATAACAAAAGTAACAAAATAATCAATTCTTTGAACGTAATGGAAACCCTGAACAGTGTTAAATAAGGAATTTAATAAAGTTATGCCTCAGTTGTCAGTAGAAGAAAAAAAAACTTCTTGAAAAGGAAATAAATTTGGAAGAGACAGGTTACGCCCTGAAAGAAATGCAAAATGGAAAAAGTCCTGGAACCGACGGCATCGGTGCTGAATTTTTCAAATTCTTTTAGAAACAGTGGGGACAATTTAAGTAAGAGCACTGAATGAGCCTTTTAGAGACGGTCAGCTAACCATAACTCAGAGAGAAGGTTTGATAATATGTATACCTAAAGCAGAAAAACCAAGAGAATTTCTAAAGAACTGGAGACGGATTTCTCTTTTAAATGCTACCTTTAAAATGGAGCCTTCCTGTATTGCCAATCGAATTCAGAAAGTGTTACCAAAACTGATTAATGAAGACCCGACAGGATTTATTGCTAACAGGTGTATTGGAGACAATGTGAGGCTTATACACGATTTAATGAACTATTTGAAATAAAATAATGTTTAGATTTTGAAAAGGCATTTGATTCTGTTCATCGGAACTACACTTCAAAGCATGGCTTGGGCAACGACATATGTCAATGGATTAAGACCTTTTATAAAGACAGTAAGTTTACAGTTTTGGTTAATGGACATTGTACATAATGGTTTAATATTTAACGTGGCCGCAAGCAAGGTGATCCTATATCACCATATCTCTTCACTTTATGTGCAGATATACCGGCTATAATGATTAGAGAGGAGACAGATATAAAAGGAACCCATGCCAATGATGTCAAACACAGATTCTCTCAATTTGCAGACATACTCAATTGATGAATAATGAATATCGAATTTCTTTTTAAAAAATCAATTCAACTTATTCATAGATTTGCAAAAGTTTCTGGTTTGCTCCTGAGCACAGAGAAAAAGTTTGGCTAGGAAGTAAAAAATACTCAAAAGAGAATATATGCAACACCGGAACTTTATACTTATCCAGTATACTTTTAGATACTTGGCAAAACGTAAAAGAATGTGAAAACAAAAGCAACTCCGAAAACTTCGCTGAGGTCCCAATTATTATTTAAGATATGGTCCAAATGGAGCATAACACTTTTTTTTAGGAGAATTGCTGTATTGAAATCTTTAATTCTGTCTAAGCTGGTATATCTTTAATTCTGTCTAAGCTGGTATATCTTTAATTCTGTCTAAGCTGGTATATCTTTAATTCTGTCTAAGCTGGTATATCTCTGAATGCTGCCTAATCCTCCACATGACTTTGTTAACAAACTTCAGCTTTTGTATGGAATTTGTATGGATTTTTATGGGATAAACAACACGACAGAATTAGCAGAGAGAAGCGGTTAAAAAATGTAAAAGATGGAGGGCTTGGTACCCCAGACTTAAAACACTAACCTCGGCTTTAAAACTCACCAGGCTCAGAAAAAAAACACACCAGAAAATGCAACCCACAAATGGAAAAAAAATGTGTGTGCCATTACATATCCATTCTTGAATAATTTGAAACATTATGGTCTGTGTGTTGGAAGCACGAAGAATAACAATAATCGTTTTGGGGTTCTTACTTTAGCAGCTTACAACCTGATAAAATAGCGCCTAAAAATTCTAGCGAAATACTTGAGTACTTTTTGATAACAATATTGTAGTTGGTGGAACATTCATAAAACAAACAAAATGGATTTGAAACAAATGGTGTTTAATGCATTGCACATTTTTTGAAAGACAACGGTCTATTTCTAACATACATAGAATTCACAACAAGATGTGATTTGAATGTTGGCTTTATTACTTACACTGGTTGTATAAAAGCTATAAAAAGTTATGTAAAGAAATCGGGTGTTCAGGCTAAAGATAATAACCCACAAGATACATCTCATACACTTAAGAAGACATTTGCGGCACAAAAAGGTGCTAGGCATTACTATGATATTCTTATTGCTAATAACACAGATCCAAAAATTTGCCTGAAATGGAATGAGAAACTTAATTGTAGAATAGGCTTGGAAAATCGTATTTCTTTAAAGGTCTACTTTAGAGGTTTTCGATAATTGGTCAGCTTATGCAGAAATATGAAATGTTTGATAAATTGGTAAAACAAACATCCGATTCTCTCCCGATCACACGAAATCGATCCGCGAAAGTGGGCATTTTCACCTGTAATCAGGAAAACGGGAGGTAATCAGCTAAATCTTGGCATGGCTTAACTACTCTTGGATGTGACGTCACATGATGGACTGGCCGTCAGCCGCGACCTACACAACAAGCCAACGGCGACAGAAAGCGATTCTGATGGTTCTCGCACATCCCGATCGGTATTTAATTTATCATGTAAAAGCAGTGACTATGATTGCGACAGCCAATGTAACTCTGGGGATGTTTCTGCAAGGCCTTTACCTTATCAGTTTGAACGCTAAGTTCTTTTTACCACGTCAGTTCCAGCTGGACCACGGAAACGAGCTAATCAGTTCCAGCTGGACGCCCGAACACATCATTCCGAAGGCGTACGGACTTTACCGAAGTCTCGAGGGAGGCTACCGACTGACTTCTTGATGCGATCACGCGTGGACGGCGAGCGGAGATTCTCCTTCCTCAAGCCTCAACGTGTTCATTCAATTTAACAAGTGTGATCTGTCCATAGATAAGAACAGAATAACGTGCGACTATCGTACTCATCTGTACGAGCTTACCACTCCGCCTTCAAAGTATACGCGCACAATGCAGACGAAGCTTTTGATCCACTCGAACGGGCTCGGCAATTGTCGGAACAGCTCGTTTCCGTGGTCCAGCTGGAACTGACGTGGTAAAAATAACTTAGTGGCCCGGCATGGTTGCACCAACCGAATCCACTTCTTTCGAGTATCTGGATCAGATGGAAATGTGTGCAAAGAATATCCGTCTCCTGCTGAGCTGCTGCACACGCCTACAGCACAATATCTGCCACCCCCTCGTGACTTTTTAGGCTGTGGGGGATCGCAACTCGTGTTGATTTCACTTGGCGTTGGCTTGTTGTGTAGGTCGCGGCTGACGGCCAGTCCATCAAGTGACGTCACGGTTTTCGGTCTACCGCGCGGGGTTTGAACAGGTGTGCAAAACTCGTTTTTTATCTATTAAATTCTTCAGGCGACTTTTTTTGAAAAATGAATACCATACTGTAGTTATATGACATGTAGACCTGTTTTTAACAAATTATCGAAAATCTCTAAAGTAGACCTTTAAAAAAAAGAAATAAAGACGTTAAACTAAAATGGCGCCAGATTCGCATAATACACAGAATTATTGCCACAAATAAAGTCCTAACAGAAACTGGAATTGTACATAATGACCTCTGCAACTTCAGTAAAGAAGAAAGGGATTGTATTGAATGTTTTTTTTTTTATATAGATGTGTATTCGTAAATGAATTCTGGACAGACCTTGAAAACCTATCAAAATGAAAGATGTGCACTATCATCTAACAGGAACTTCACTGAAATTTTTGTTATATTTGGTGTGGATGATAGTTCTAAAACTGACATTAAACGCTATTAAGGCTTTATTGTTCTGTTTGCTAAACAATATTTCTTTAGATGCAAAGTGAACAATATGCTTCCACGTATTTTTTGTTTTGTAAATAAACTGAAGTACAGGTACAAAATGGAAGAACATGATATGAAAAGCTACGGTAAAGAATCGAAAACGGATAAAGATTAGACCTGTCATCTGTTTATTTTTTACTCAAATGGTCGGAAACCTAATCATACCTGAAGAGGATTATTTGTGTATGATTATTTGCTTATGATTTCTTTGTTTTTGGAACGGACGCAGGACGATCTGCTGTAGCTAGTGTATTTTGACATTAAAAAAGTGATGTAGGCCTAAAGCGGTGTTTGGCATGTTGTGGTCCAAAGATATATGTTATAGAATTTTTTGGACTATAGCTAGCACTACATGCATATGTGGACTTGTTTGAAAACAACAACAAAATAATGGTGATAAAACAGCAACAGCTGACTGGCAGAAATTCTAACTGATACTACCAGCTGCTGCTATTGCTATTGTTGTGGCTGCTGCTGCTGCTGCTGCTGCGGCTGCTGCTCTTAGAAAAATGGGTGATGTTAGGCGGAGTGAAGACCTCGTCCAACAGGTCGAACAGATCATGGATCTGTCTTTTGATTTAGATCTGCAATACGGATCCGCTACAAATGTTACTGATCTTATCCTCAGGGCATGTTTTATCTTTCGTTAAAATCGGTTGGGTGGTTTTTGCACAAACGTC
>CM031620.1:68487025-68488576 GCA_018398815.1 Conus ventricosus | reverse complement strand
CTTCGTTGGTCCTGCTCCACGGTTGTTGCTACGGCTGGTGTCACAGCTACCTCTGCTGCTACGACTCTCTACTGTCACTGCAGTTCCTGCCGCTACGCTTCTATTCAAGCATGTTGTAAGATGTTATCACATCTCTTATGCCTTGTACTGCATGCTACTGATATTGTTGTCGCTGCTATAGGTTCTACTTGGCTTCCTGAGCAACTGTTGTTTGTGTGTGGCCATCACTGAGTGTCTTTTCAGCCTGTTCCAGTGAATTGGGCAGGCCGTCAGGCAGAGAGCGGTGTCTCAGAAGTGTTGAAGTGTGATGAGCTGAATCATGGGCAGGCCGTCAGGCAGAGAGCGGTGTCTCAGAAGTGTTGAAGTGTGATGAGCTGAATCATGGGCAGGCCGTCAGGCAGAGAGCGGTGTCTCAGAAGTGTTGAAGTGTGATGAGCTGAATCATGGGCAGGCCGTCAGGCAAAGAGCGGTGTCTCAGAAGTGTTGAAGTGTGATGAGCTGAATCATGGATGTGTTGTTCAGAGGCCACTCCAGCACGCAAAGACATCCTGAAGTCCAGCTTCAAAAACTGTAGCAAAGACGCTGCCTCCTGCCACGATGACACCTCCATACCAGGTGCGGACGAAATGGCGGAAAGCGTCACGGCTTTTGACCACAGCACAGCACCCACCTTCCAAGAAGGGAAGGAATGCAGGATTCTGTCTATGTAGCGATTGTTCCTTACAAATGACAGAGGTCTTCGTTTTCCCTTGAAGACACATAGCAGCAGATGGCAAGCCTCACCTCTGGTGATGTTGCTCTGACCTGCCTGGTCACAGTGCTACCGCACTTGCTGGTGACGTCATTTCTGATGACTGCAACCGTGCTACGTGCGACGTCATCCATGATGTCACTTACGTTGTTTGTAAGGCAGCTCCTGACGATGGCTCTCCTGCTGTGAGGGTCGCCTTCCCTCTTGGCTGTGGTCCTGTTGCTGTTGATGCAGGTGACCTTTTCCTAACTGGCCGCAGACACCGGCACTGGCTGCAGTGATGGAACGTGCAACACCATTGACACTGACCCTGTGAGTACATGGGAAATTAGCACTTTCTGTGCTGACGGCAGGAGTGACAATCTTGTTCGTGGTCTTTCTTTTGATCCTTCAGACGTCAGCGTCATCTGTGCAGCCGCAAAATGAGAACACCTCTCTTGATGATGATGTTCCTTCGACGAACTTGTTTTCAGTGACACCTTATGATGTTACCCCACTCACCTATGCGATCTCTAATCCTGAAATCTGTTCTTGTACCCCCCCGACTCGTCCTATACCAGCCCCAAACTCCTCAACCTTTTTTTCTTCCACGTTTTAAACGCCAGCATCTCCTTTCTCTGTCTGTGTCTGACTGGTCCACTTCATCTCTGAGCTATTCTCTGCCTGTGTCTGACTGGTCCACTTCATCTCTGAGCTATTCTCTGCCTGCCTCCGACCTCTCCTTGTTTTTCATGTGGACCAAAAATAAAAGGGGTGTTTCAAAACGAGGTGACTGAGGGCAGAAAATGAAGCAGATTTTA
>CM031620.1:68457025-68477025 GCA_018398815.1 Conus ventricosus | reverse complement strand
AGTGGTGCCTTCAGCTGACTCAAAGGCCTGAGGATTCTTTTTCTGAACGGAGACAATGCTTTGTCAATGCCAGTTGGAACGGTCTGCACTGATGCGCCTCTTGAATCTTTGGGTGGAGTTGATGTGGCATCAGATGTGACACAAAAGGAAACTTGTTTTTTGACTGGAGATAATGCTTCATTGATGCCAGCTGGGACAGTCTGCACTGATACAGTTCTAGGGACTTTTGCCGGAGTTGATGTGGCTTCAGATGAGACAGAAAATGAAATATCACTATCAAGATCAGAGTTTGACTGGCACTTTCGTTTTGCTGGTTGGGAATACTGTTTGAGAATGGCAGATTTCTTTATCTTTTTCTCTGGTCTCCCACCTTTACTCTGCTGTTGAAAGTGAGCGCATAGCGCACACTGACTGACAGATAAACTGGGGTCAAACAGGTGCCATAATTTTGAGGCTTTTTCAAATTCTGCCAATGCACGGCTCTTTGCTGTAGTTGAATTTTTGCGGTTTATCAGATTTTTCAAAGTTCTTGCACAAAACACACAGACTATTTTTGAATGAACTTCCTCCCTATCTTCCAGAACATTCACATTGAAGATTACGTTTATTTCAGAAGCAACACTCAAACATGTTACCACTGATTTGTTTTTATCTTTCTTTAATCTCTTAGACCTTTTCCCACACAGTCTACACAAGACCTTTAAACGTTCTAAATGTACAGTGAGAGAATGACCATTTTGTACCATAATCCTTTTGGCCACCCTCTCTCTCTCTCTCTCTCTCTCTCTCTCTCTCTCTCTCTCTCTCTCTCTCTCTCTCACACACACACACACACACACACACACACACACACACACACACACACACACACACACACACACAAAATCAAAAACACCCTAATGGTACTACCAACAACACACTTTAATTTGAATTTGCCGATAGAAATAGTAGTAGTGATTGGAAATGAAGTATTGTTATAATTATGATAATTGTTTACTTATTACTGTTAGGCCTACTACCATTACTGTTATCAGTAGTGAAATTTTGCTTGTAGTAATTATGTTATCTACGTTTCCCTTTAATTAGGCCTACGTTGCTCTACATGCAACCATAGTACATATAAAATGTAGCAACAATGAAGAAATATATGTGTATATAACAGTGTAAATACGACCCCTTTACACATGCTAACTTTTCATTCACAAAGATGCTTCCCAATGTTTGACCAAAGATAGTTCGCCCTGTAGGGCGTACAGTCTTTGGTTTGACCTACTTCGGCTTACAAGCACATCAGCCAACGACGCTGGCGCGCGCAGGCTATATAGGTTTTGCCGGTCGCAAAGTTCTGTCAGAAAGTTTTAAGCACATGCTTAATTATGGTACTCACAGAGCTGATCGAAATGCCAGTTTTTGTCACATTCTCAAGTACTCACTGAGCTATTGCTGACACACAGAAATTATAGTCTAAAAAACAACTGTACAGTAAATATAACTTGATGATATGTTGCACCAGTCTTGAAGCGTCAAACACACACAGCGTCTGGCAGTGCGGTGGCTGACTGGTTAGGGCCTAGCCGGGGTCAAAAGGCAAAGCGTTAAGCGAACTAAATGCAGTGGCTCTGAGTGTGCGGCGCCGCCGTGAAATATAGAACGTCCTTTTGTAATTAGGAATTTCTTTCTGATGCTAAGCGTTTGTTTTACAAAGGAAGCCCCAACATCGGAAGAATCTAAAACAGAACCATCCATGAAATTGTGTAGATAGGAATCGTATTTCCTATCGTATTTCCTATCTGTCAAGTCTTTGGCATAGGATGATAGTAACAGAGGATTGTTTTTTTTTTTTATTATTAAGATCTCCGTAAGCGTAGATGATATCAGCCTGCTCTGACTACCAAGAAGGGTGCGAACAACATGGAACATCGGCAATACCATCAAGAGACAGGTTACAGTTCTGAAACAATGGGGGAAACATAATCACCTAAGGACATGTACACCGCTTTGTTATGGATTTCTCTTGAAATATAGGTACTTCCATCTAGTCCAGTCATTATGAATTTGGGATGGCTCTAGCTCTGACTGTAAAATTACAGGTGCACCTTAACCTGTGTTCATTTAAGGGTAACACACATCCTCCTCCTTGTAAGTCAAATCAATTGAAGCCCATCGGGGAAGTCCTAATGCAACGTGAAAGGCTAACGAATCAATACTGGTTAGCTTGTGTAAATCTGTCTTTGCAGCTGTGAAAAAAGCTTCTTGGCCATACGAAAGAATTCAACGAACTAGCCCTACAATTATTTATGTTGTTTATCTCCCCTTTCTTAAATAAAGGTAATAGTATGGATTTTTCCCTAATCTTCAGGATAAACCCCAGTGTCAAACAGATGATTAAACAATTCAACTAAGAAACTTAAACAATTTCACCAGAATTCTTAAAATACCTCCCAGTGAGGCCATCAGGTCCAGCAGTTATACCATTCTTTAACGTCTTAATGCTATAATAGTTCCTATCTGGATATTAGTTTATCGAAAGTATATTCTTCATAACTTATCGTATTGTCAGTCTCAGTGGACTCGACATCATCCTTAATCAAAAGATTTTTAAAGTGTAAGAACCAGTCCTGCACCAGAATGCTATTTGCAGGTAGTACTTTCTTTTTAGAATCTTGTTTACAGTATTCCAGAATAACTGCTGATTTTTGGATGAAGGCAAAAGATCGTTCAAAGGGAATCATTGCGTTCTTTCTGTTTTCTTATATTTAGATTTATATTCCCTCATCGCAATGCAGAACAATACTCTGTCATTTTATTAATGGTAAAGCTCCAAAGCATCCTCCTCAGCTTGTTATAAAAGGCAACACCTTAAATAATCAAAAGCTGTAAAATTTTTTAGGAGTCTTTTTAAAAACCCCCAAAGTTAAAGTGGCGATATCATATTGAACACATAATAAGTAAAGCTAGACAAGATTAAATTTTCTCAAAATAATAATGCCATTTCATGGGGACAAGAACTCAAACACTTTTACCACCTTGCTACCAGTTTAGTTCGATCGAAATTAACTTATGGTCAAGAGGTTTATTTCTCAGCTCCACAGACGCTGCTAAAAAAATTAAAAGCATAGATAGAAAGGGCCCTGTTAAGTTGGCATTTGGGTGTGCCATTTACACACAAATACGCTCAAAACATACAGGCAGCTAATCTGTTAACTCTTGAGGCCCCAACGGAAGTTGGCCACCGCAAATATGGACTAGATGTCTTTCAGTTTTCTAATTCAGTGACAAATGACATTTTTCTTGACTCAAGACGGATTTCCCGAAAGAGCGCAAAACATTTCATATCTTCAACCTATTAGAAACTATACAGATGATCTTTTTAAGAGTTGTGATATTGATATTACATCAATCTCAAGAGCCCCCATAATACCCTTTAAATTCCTCAATGGGAGCATATTTCTGCGATTCGATACAGATTATCAACCTCTAAAAAAAAGAGGATAACATCAATCTTATATCCGTTGAAGCAAAAGAACATCTAGAAAATAATTATCCAAATCATTTAAAGATTTTTACAGACGGTTCAGTTTTGGAATCATACACAGGGGCTGGATTTGCTATTCCTGCTTTCAAGATAAGAAAGTCATTTTGTCTAGGAAAAGGTTTTTCGTATTTACTGCAGAACTATATGCAATTCTTATGGCCTTATCCTTCATAGTTGATATTGATACTGCGATTTATAGCATTTTACTTTGTGTGACTCAAAATCTGTTCTTTACAGTCTGAAAAACTGGAATGCAAAAGTTCGAAAAGACTTGAAAATTTGACGTAAAATACTTAATACATTAAAATTATATGTAAAGTATTAATGTAAAATTTTTGTTGGATTCCATCTCACTGTGGTATTTGGGGGAATGAAATGGCTGATAGATCAGCGAAAAAAGGGAGCTATTAGAAAACATCCTGACAGTACACTAAAATTAGAAAAAACATAAATAAATTCGATGTTAGAAAGTCGTATAATGAAAAAAAGCTTCCCTTCAAAGTCAAAAATATTACCGTGTTTCAAGATCCTTGTCTAGTCCATTCCCAAAATTCGTTTAAAATTCATGGAAGACTAAATTTTCAAAAAATACAGAATGTGCTTGGGGTCATTCAGTATCCAATTGAACATATTCTTTTTGATTGCCCATTGCTATCCCTGTTATACAACATATCTGGGATAGATATTCAAAATGAGATCTTTAAATGATATAATCTACAGCGAAGAAATGATACAAATTGCATCAGTTTTACCACACTATACTTGCAAATTTATGTAAACACTAAATCATTTATAGTTATTGCATGAATGTTTATACGTAGCCTTTCACACATGAGTACATATTCCACACACACACACACACACACACCCCACACACACACAACACACACACACACACACACACACACACACAACACACACACACACACGCACACACACGCACACACACGCATACGCACAGTACACAAACACACGCACACACACACACACACCACACACACACACACAAAACCACACACCACACAACACACCACACACACACAACACACACACTCACACACACAGCTCGCTCGCAAACACAGACACAAACTCTTACACAGCCCGTTTTAATTATTTTTTGGTTTTTTTTTTGTGTGTGTGTGTGTTTTTTATTTTTTGGATTGGTTTATTTCAGTCTAATATCACCATTGTTGTGAACAGACTTTTAAATTAAATAAATCAATCAATCTGTAAATTTTCCATTGTTGAAAAATTTTAAGTAGTGGGGGAAAACAAGTGCAGGCTAACAATTGTTCAGTCGTTATAGTAATGACTGGCAAAAGATTTAAACTTAAAAAAAAAAAAAGGGGGGGGGGGAAATATATAAATAAAAAAACCCCTTTCACTAGCTCCCTGAGGGAACCATCGTAATCCCTCTCGAAGGCACATCTATTTGTATTGCCTGCTCCGAGGCTTTCGTCCGCTGGATCGGACTCATCGGGGAGACACGGCATTTTAAAACCATTGTTTTCAAAAAAAATTCTGAATAATCTATCAATTTTCATTTTGCTGTTTTTGAAATTTTTGGTCGAACCCATTCTGTATGAATTTCTTGTTTGGTAAGTTTTTCTAATAATTTTTGCTTGCTCTTTGACAGTTGTATAAAACACATCCAGTGCTTCTTTAAAACATCTACTGAAATAAATTTTCAGTAGCATTTAACTTTTCTCGAATGTTCGGTGAATTCAATGAATGAACGAAATTTTTTGACTGAATTTGGTTCCAGCAATATTTAACAATAAGCGATTATCATCCATATTTGGAACAAAACTGGGTGTGACTGATCATTTTGTATTTCAATGCGCACACCAGGGGTAGGTGATCAGAATCATATCTTTCCATCACATTAAGAGTCAACTGTTGATACATTAGTTTAAAAAGATCTATAATGCTAGAGTATAGTCATTCATACTGCCCCATACATCCGAATGCATGTGAAACGCCCTTTCAAGGTTGATATTACATATTCCATTCAAAATTGTCAATCCTAATACAATGCACATGCTAAGTATTTTTCCCCATACAAATTAAATACCTTATCTCAAGAACATCTTTTACATTTTATTGTCTGTTTTCTTTGAAGTTAGTATATAGATCACAATCGTATACAATTTCTAGTGAAATTTTTTCAATTTCTTGCATTCATATCACCACATACAAGTAATTTTTAGTATTATCGAAGGACAACAATCTATTTAAAATATAATCTTTCAACGTTGGAATACGATTGTCAAAGCCATTCAGAGTATAGAAAGGGTGTATTCTCTGGAGGTACATACGCAAACACTAGTTAGACAGTCTCATCAAAGCAAAAAAAGGGCCATAAAATATAAATAACAGTGTATACAGACTGCTACAATCCATTTGGTGCACATATGGGACAATACTTCTACGTACCTTACACATCAATCCTCCCGAGCACCGTCCCTGTCTTGAAAATTTCTTTCACGGCCGGTTTTACAAATTTTTATGATCTTAAAAAAAAGGTTTGACTGAAATGACTCCACAAACGTTGACACCAAACAAACAAACTCAAGGGAAGAAATAAATTGAGCAAAACTCTGTTACTTAATTTTTTCAAGGCACATACTTCCAGTGAAGAAATGATACAAGTTTGTTCATACCTTTTATCCCACGTACACTGTGACTAACACTTGTTTGTGTCGCTTGACAAACTGCTGTCACCTTGAACACGACGACACACATTTCAACTTCATGACTATTTACTCTCGATGTGAAAGAAGAGCGTGACTAACCCAAAGTGGTGAGTCACACTTTTAGTTTTATCTGAAAATCTCGTCATACATCACCGCCATGTCTTGCTACAGTCGCAGTCGTAGAATCAACGATGGTCCTGGGGACGGTACAGTCGCGTATCAGTTCTATCGTAATTTTGGGTTGCGACGTAAGTCTCTAATGGCGTTTGATACATTTGTAGTCAAACAGTCAGCTATTCTGGAAGTTTCATTGGCTGTCACATGACTACTGTCATTTATCTCATTTACACAGTCATGAACATGACAAACTCCATTCATATGTACAAAGTCATCGCCACTGTTTTGTTGTTGTTGTTCGTTTTTTTAAAAAAAAATCTACACTGTCACAATCCACCCTGTTGTTTATCTCATCAACATTTATACCTTCACCACCACACCATCCAGCTCGATCTCACAATCCACCCTGTTGTTTATCTCACCCAACTTTTTAACCTTCACCACCACACTCATCCAGCTCGATCCACAATCCCCCCTGTTGTTTATCTCATCAACATTTATACCTTCACCACCACACTCATCCAGCTCGATCTCACAATCCACCCTGTTTTTTTATCTCATCAACATTTATACCTTCACCACCACCCTCATCCAGCACGATCTCACAATCCACCCTGTTGTTTATCTCATCAACATTTTAACCTTCACACCCACACTCATCCAGCTCGATCTAAACATTCTACCTCTAAATCATTTTCTTTCTAAATCCCTCTGTAGAATTTCAAACTTAGCAAGTTTCACAACCGATAACAAAAGATTGCTATGTACAATCGAAGCGGAAATCATTCAAAACATAACGGTCAAAAATAGAATTCACATTTAACACAATGGGTGATGGTGTGTTATCGTGACCGAACATATTTTGTCAACACCGATATCAGTGATAACCTACACGGGATTTTTTTTTTATCGTCTATCAGCCCCAAGTCAGCATCGTTCACTGCCCCGGTGAATATGGAACGGGCACCTGTGCGGTGATAGCTTAAATTTCTCCTCCCTCTAATTCTGATAGCAGAACTTTTTCTGATGACAAGGCCGTCCTGAATTCCAATTCAGTTCTACCAGGTTGTCACTGACATCTACACCGCGAACGTTTTACTGTTGATCACGAGGTGATCATAAACCACGAACACTTCCATGCCCTGTGATCAAACGGACTTCATGTAGGGTACAACGTTATCGGGTCTCCCTAACCTAAAATAAAAGCCTTCGGTTACAAATAGATCAGTTTCTTTTAGTTTTTGTTCTGCACGCAGAATGTTTCCTTATCCTTATAGAATGTACATCGTGCAACGACTGGCTTTGAGTTCAGACGGTGAACACGGTAAAAAAAATGTCCTTTGAAAGTTCCAGCTCATCCGTTATCATGTCGTGTACCAGATCTTCCATTCTTGCCAAAAATAACTACGAGGAATAACATGGATGTTATGTTATTCCTCTTCGATCTTCGTTCTAAGTCGTCTATTTTCTGTCCAAGGATTCCACCCTAGCAGCGAGTCTCGTGTTTTCTTTCTGTCCAAGGATTCCACCCTAGCAGCGAGTCTCGTGTTTCTTTCTGTCCAAGGATTCCACCCTAGCGCGGAGTCTCGTGTTTTCTTTCTGCCCAAAGGGATTCCACCCTAGCAGGGGAGTCTCTTTTTGTTTTCTTTCTGTCCAAGGATTCCACCCTAGCAGCGAGTCTCGTGTTTTCTTTCCTCAACTCGTCCTTGTCCTGTTTCAAGGGGGACATTTCCTGTTTGACACCAGACATCCCGCCCTCCAGATTATCACACATGCCAGACATCCCGCCCTGCAGATTATCACAAAAGCCTTCCCCAACCCAAGCAGACATCCCGCCCTGCAGATTATCACACATGCCTTCCCCGAGCCAAGCAGACACCCCGCCCTGCAGATTATCACACATGCCTTCCCCGAGCCAAGCAGACATCCCGCCCTGCAGATATCACCATGCCTTCCCCGACCCAAGCAGCACCCCGCCCGCAGATTAATCACACATGCCTTCCCCGAGCCAAACAAATTTACAAATTAATTCTTTCAAAATGGCCACGGTGTCCTTCAGAGTAGGATCGGCCGGAAACGCAGGGTCAGCAGGGACAGAGCCTGGTCCATGGCCACTATCTCTACGGGCACTTCCGGCGCTGTGTAGACGGGTTTGCCGCATGCTGTCGGACTTCACAGGGCCGGGGGTTTGATTCAGCTCCACGTCAACACAACCGTTGGCGAAAATGTCCGCAGCAAAACAAAATAGAGTGTCCAAGGACACCGACCATTCGCGACCTCATCTTCCTCATCTTCCTCATCTTCAGCACCGACACAAATCATGGCGGATTTAATGTTACACCTTTCAACATGAACACTGCGAAAACGTGCGCAAATACACCACACACGTACCTAAAAGTCAGCTATACCCGCATGCATAGTCCTGAAAAAAAGTCACGGGCAACTGACAAGACACAGCTCTACACATCACTACAAAAAACAAGCCCTTGCCAACTGACAAGACACAGCGCTACACACCACTACAAGAAAACAAGCCATTGCCAACTGACAATACACAGCACTACACACCACTACAAGAAAACAAGCCATTGCCAACTGACAAGACACAGCGCTACCACCCACTACAAGAAAACAGCCATTGCCAACTGACAATACACAGCACTACACACCACTACAAGAAAACAAGCCATTTCCAACTGACAATACACAGCTCTACACATCACTACAAGAAAACAAGCCATTGCCAACTGACAATACACAGCGCTACAACACCACTACAAGAAAACAAGCCATTGCCAACTGACAATACCAGCGCTACACACCACTACAAGAAAACAAGCCATTGCCAACTGACAAGACACACACTGCACACCACTACAAGAAAACAAGCCATTGCCAACTGACAAGACACAGCACTGCACACCACTACAAGAAAACAAGCCCTTGCCAACTGACAAGACACAGCACTGCACACCACTGGAAGAAAACAAGCCATTGCCAACTGATAAGACCAGCACTGCACACCA
This sequence comes from Conus ventricosus, assembly GCA_018398815.1. Taxonomy (NCBI): domain Eukaryota; kingdom Metazoa; phylum Mollusca; class Gastropoda; order Neogastropoda; family Conidae; genus Conus; species Conus ventricosus. The sequence continues at coordinate 68,467,651 of CM031620.1, read as the reverse complement.
CTGGGAAAAAAAAAAGAACAGGCACAAAGCTGAAAAAAGCGTGTCATTCAACTTCGTGTACCACAGACACCCTCCTCCTCCTCCTCCCGAGAGGAAAAGAGGAGAGAGAGAGAGAGAGAGAGATGGGGGTAGGAGAGAGTAACAGCGAGAGAGACAGACAGACAGACAGACAGAGACACAGACAGTGACACAGACAGACAGGACAGACACAGACACAGAAAAGACAGGAAGAGAGTTCACTCGATGTCGAGAGGACGTGGTTTTGCGAGCTTGGTGTTTGTCTTCTGTTTTTTTCGGCAGTGTTGCGTTTAGTGCTCTTTTATAGTGTGCGCTGCCTAGCTGACGACACAGTCTTGCAGTATGTGAAGTTTTAATGATGGTTTGTGGGGGGAACCCCTAGTTTGGTGCATTGTTTTGGTATTTTGGTGTTTTGTTTTATTCCGAAGTTTTTTCCCCCATTGGGTACGCCTTTTAAACGGTTTGTGTCTTTTCCTTTTGCTTTTCCTTTTGCACGGCAGTTTGGATGTAAAAATGTAACTCCAACCCAACGAATTCAGCCATTTTCTTTCGGTGTTCTCCCCTTTTTTGTCCCCCCCCCCCCACACACACACACACATACACATACACACATTCCCTCCACACATACACACATTCCATCCCTTTGTTTTTTTTTTCTTTTTTCACAATGGCTGTCTCACAGGGTGGAGCCTGTTTTTTTTTTCAAGCATAAATACTTACCTTTTGTTTGATAAAACTATGAACACAAGTGAAGATAGTTTTTCTTATTTAGATGTTTTTCTGGCGGCCGAAAGAGTGTGCGGCAAGGAAACAGTATATGGCGCGCAGTGCATCAAAGGTCTCTGGAGGATCTATACCTTTACTCGAGCTGCTAGAACTCAACTTTTGATTGAGGGGATTGTTGTAAATGGGTGCACTGTTTTCTCTTTTTGACAAGAATCCATACATTTGAGAGGGGGCAATGGTACTGAAGTTCCCGTTACAAACTATTTATCTTCCAGTCTGACATTTCACCTTTCTGAAGATTCGTTAAATGATTCATTACAACATGCAGAAAAAATTCATGAATTCGGTTGTAAGACCGTCACTACCTGGCGCTGATCCGTTTTTGCATATGCTTTAAAGCTAGACTTGTCTCTTGTACAATCATTAGACCTTCACATGTAAAGACTCTTCTTCTAATTTTGTAAATGGTTCATTTTGAATGAATTCTTTTTCCCTTTTTCTTTCACATTCTCCCTTCCTCTGGCGTTTAGAAATTTAAAGCTGAGTAAAAGTTTTAAGTACTTTCAATACTTCCGACTGATTTGTCATTATTCACCCATTGTCCTTTTGCACTTGTGTCATTGCATTTTGGTTACCACGAACCTTTTCCAAGCATAAGAATTTTTTTTTCTCCTTCTTTCTACCAACTTTGTTCTTGCCCTTGTTTGGGCTCCACTAGCTTTTTCAAGTGATAATATTTCAATTTTTTTTCTTTATCTCCATAATTTCTTTTTGGTTGTGTTTATTATCAGGGTCATTTGCATATAGTTGATCAAACTTCTGGAGTTTATTTTTCAAATCTAAAAGTTCATTTCCGCACTCAGATGGGAGCTCTTCCCTCCAACAACTTGGAAGGAGAGACGTTGCTCCCTACACGGTCTGTCTTGCTGCCCCACATCAGACATGCAAATTATGTGGCCATGCGTGATAAATCGTATTCTCTCAAACATCCTGTACTTCCTCCTATTGACGAGAATGGGTGGACGGTCGAACATGGGGTGTACATGCCCGGAGGGGTCTCACTCTTCCAGCTCCACCCGGCAGTCATTGAGCTGATCAGGTGCAAGACGTGCCCGACTGGATGTGTGACAAATGCATGCAGCTGTACAAAGCATGGTTTCCCATGCACTCCCCTGTGCAAGTGTCATGGATTGGAGGGTGCTATATGATACATGTATCCGTTTTCCCGTGACCCTTTTCAGTGGCTGCATGTCCCTATTATATGCCAGCAGTTATTGACGTTGTTTTAAAATGATTTGTATTCTTCATCTTATTGTTTCATCATATTACTTTGTTTTCACCTTTTTTTTTTGCTATCGAACTGAAATATGTGCATTTAGTGTTTGAAAAACGTGAAGATTGCAAGCCTGTAAAAGTTAAATCTTTGAACTGATGTGCATTACTGATAGGTCTTTGTTTCTGATCACCTAACAATAAACATAGATGAATTCGGGGTCCCTAGAAACCTCTAGAAGACCCCTATATACCAAAATAGGTGCTTGAGTAAGATGCTGAGAAATGGCGCCAATACCGCCGGACGTCGAGGAGGGGGGTGGGGGGTGGGGGTAAGAGGTCGTAAAATTGGAACCCATTTATTTTTATGTAGTACTGTCCATGAATGATGATATAAAGCAGGAAAATCCATTTACACGTTTATCCTACGGGATCTGAATTATTGACATATCAGTGTGCACTAACAGGGTCACCCGCCTTGTGACCATCTTTGTAGTACCCGGCGACACTTTATAGGTTTGTCACACCCTGATGCTCGGTGCCCCTTTACCTAAGCATCTGTTACACTGAGAGTCTGTTTCTCTCCTGACCGACTTCTGCGCTTAAGATAGAGAGAGGCTCTAAATGGCCCTATCTCTATGAACGATGGGAGGGGAACGGGTGGGATATCAATGTATACAAACCCTCTGCCCGGGTTTTCCACCTAAATTGACTTTCCATTGGCATCCCTGGCTCTCTCGGCGATAAGTTTTGAACGTACATTGGTTTTCAGGTTTTTAATGGCATTCAAGATATCATCATCGGAGAAAGACAGAGAAATATTACTCACGGTAAGTTTCGTCGCTGGGATTTCTCGCTCTTCCCATCAGGAGAAGTGACAACAAAAGGATTTTTCTTTTACTTCCACCTGTAAACCCCCCTAATAACAAAACCCTGTATCAAAATCTTGTGTCTCGCTTCCGACGTGCGGGAAAAATAAATTTTTCCTTCCACCGATTCAAAAGCCAGCGGTTTTTCAACAAGAGAACAGATCTCCGCGTAGTGAAAGGCCTTTGGTCAAAACCGGGTTTGCTGATTGTTCAGAATAAAAACGGGCAAAATTCGGTGTTTGTATCCGCCTTTTTTGTTGTTTGTTTTTTGTGTTTTGTTAACGAGTGATAGAACAAATCCCGATCTAATATAAATCACAACAGTATCCAAAAGCACCAAATGAAAGTCAACACATCATCAAAGGATACTACTTGCCTTCGTCTCCCAGCAAGGTCCGTCAGGATGAAAAAAAAAACACTTTCTGTTCTTAACGGCTCATACCAAACAATAAAAGGCGAGAAAAAGGGGAGGAAAGAAGAAGCAATCATGATGCAGAAAACTGGGCCGGCCAACACCAGCGGACGGATGAACATGTTTAGACAAATATCAAAGTCAGAAAAAGAATCAACGCGTGGAAAGCCAGAGCGATCAAAAATGCGGCCACTCGTCGCGAACTTTTAAAAAAAAACAATAAGAGGTGGATTTTGGCCTTAGGGAGAAAAAAGAAAAAATACCACCCAAAAAAAAAAAAAAAAAAAAAAAATAATCACCACCTTAAAGGGGCTCCATTGATCCGAGAACTGATGCCACAAAAAGACAGACAGACAGACAGACAAACAGAAAGAGAACACAGAACTGATGGTTTACTCATATAAAGGCCATTGCTCCCTATGAAGGGGGTATGGGGGACAAACAACAATATAAGAATTATAAGGAACACTAGAAAACTGGATGGACTACTCTGTCACGACGTCATGACTGATCTAAACTGAAATGCCTTGAATAAGAAAATAGAAAATTTCTTGCTATGCTTCATTCTGAGATGCCATAAGCAGAAACAACAGGGATCCTGAAAACTTTGTCGGTATATATGCGCTCTTAGACTAGATAATTTTGCAACAGCATAAAACAAAATGAAGTTCGTCTTCCTTTCCTTTTTTGCACAACGGACAAGTCAAATGCCCAAACCCCGTATGTTTACTGTGGCGATACCGGTGTTGTGCATGTCTGAAATCAGTCTAATTTGGTCATTGTCAACCTCAAGTGCTTACTAAATCCATTTGAGATAAAGTTTGACATCGTGGACCGAATAAAATATCCGATACATAGTAAATATATCGCTATTTTTGACATGAAAGTCCCGTTCCTGCCACCTGCAGTTGTCTTTAAATCACATTTTGCAAGCCTTCGTTTATCCAAACATAACCAAATCCAAATTTATATAATTTACAACGGACAATTGAAACCCAATTTCTTTTTTCTCTTGTATCTGGTCGTATGACATCACAGACGCTCTGGTAATCTTTTGATCATTCCCTTTTGGGTTAATTTTTAACCAGTTTCGATTGTAGCTTAATACAGAATTGAAATAGATGGGATGTCTGTTGGTATCCCCATAGACAAAGTCAGTCGGTGTTCGCATTTTAACCCCAAAAACTTTCTTTTAAGGCCAAAGAGATGCACTCTTTCACAAAGCCGGCTGCATCATCTAGTCCCCAAGGCTCTGCACCGTACTGAGAGCAATGGGTTGAACTGGGATCAAATAGCTTCAACAATAAATCTAAACTAGAATTCTTCAAACCCTGAAGTTTTCTTCATAATGCAGAGCAGGGTTATCTTTCTTTACTTGCTAGGTCGTTGCATTCAATGTGACACGAGTTTTGTTGAAAACAGTATATCTAAGTATTTATAAGCCTTTACGACAGGCATGACAGCATGATTTTGCGTCCAATTTTCTCTTGCCGTTACGCTAAACACAACTATATTGGCGTTTGCTTAAATTCACTTCAAATCAAGAGAAACAGCTGCGCGTTGCGGACTGTTTAACTGCGTTTGAAAACCAAAAATTACAGTCTCTGATAACAATACAACATCATCTGCTAGTAATGAAATAAGAGCTCAAAATAATCAATCGCAAACATTGCACCATGCTTACAGTTTTTAATTATTTCTGTGGCAAACTCGTTAATAAACAAAGAAAATATAAAAAGGATTGCATACATCACCTTGCTTAACACCATAAGTGCACACAATGAAATCAGCTAGTTTATTCCACACCGTATCTTAACTTTAACATTACTACACATGTAGTTGCAAAGCGAGACGACTGCAGGCGGAAAATCTAAACAAATCTTAAATAAATGTTAGCGAACCGCCCAGAGAACGTGGACAAACGTTTGTAACTCGTTTTGTCCACGTTCTCTGGGCGGTTCGCTAACATTTATTTAAGATTACTACACATGTTTTGATGCAATTGTAAAAAATTACCATTTATACTAGTTTAAACTAAAATTGACCAAAGAATGTTCCTGTTTATGACATCAAATGCCTTCTCAAAATCAATAAATGCAACATGTTAGTTTTCTGTCGACAGAGACTTGCTTTTGTTCAAGAGCTAACAAAGTAAACATGTTATCAATAGTTGAATAGTTCTTTTTGAACCCTGCTTGATATTCTCCGGTAATGTTGTTTTCTTAAACCCAGAGAGAGGAGAGAGAGAGAGAGAGAGAGAGAGAGAGAGAGAGAGGAGAGAGAGAGAGAGAGAGAGAGAGAGAGAGAGAGAGAGGGAGGGAGGGGGAGAGAGAGAGAGAGAGAGAGAGAGAGAGAGAGGGGAGAGAGAGAGAGAGAGAGAGAGAGAGAGACCAACAAGAGAGGCAGACAGACAGAGAGACAGACAGACAGATTAAGCAAAAAATAGACCGGCTGAAATCTATGACATCTTACCACATAACCAAATCCAAATTGATATAATTTACAACGGACATTTGAAACCCAATTTCTTTTTTCTCTTGTATCTAGGTCGTATGACATCACAGACGCTCTGGTAATCTGTGATCATTCCTTTTTGGGGTTAATTTCAACCAGTATCGATTGTAGCTTAATACAGAATTGAAATAGATGGGATGTCTGTTGTTGGAAATCCCATAGACAAAGTCAGTGGGTGTTCGCATTTTAAAACCCCAAAAACATTCTTAAGGCAAAGAGATGCACTCTTTCACAATAGCCGGCTGCATCATCTAGTCCCCAAGGCTCTGCACCGTACTGAGCAATGGGTTGAACTTGGGAATCAAATAGCTTCAACATAAATCTAAACTAGAATTCTTCAAAACATGAAGTTTTCTCATAATGCAGAGCAGGGTTATCTTTCTTTACTTGCTAGGTCGTTGCATGTCAATGTGACACTGAGTTTTGTTGAAAACAGTATATCTAAGTATTCATAAGCCTTTACGACAGGCATGACAGCATGATTATGCGTCCAATTTTCTCTTGCTGTTACGCTAAACACAACTATATTGCGTTTGCTTAAATTCACTTTCAAATCAAGAGAAACAGCTGCGCGTTGCAGACTGTTAACTGCGTTTGTAAACCAATAAATTACAGTCTCTGATAACAATACAACATCATCTGCTAGTAATGAAAATAAAGAGCTCAAAATAATCAATCGCAAACATTGCACCATGTACAGTTTTTAATTATTTCTGTGGCAAACTCGTTAATAAACAAAGAAAATATAACAGGATTGCATACATCACCTTGCTTAACACCATAAGTGCACACAAATGAAATCAGCTATTTTTATATCCACACCGTATCTTAACTTTAACATTACTACACATGTAGTTGCAAAGCGAGACGACTGCAGGCGGAAATCTAAACAAATCTTAAATAAATGTTAGCGAACCCCCCCAGAGAACGTGGACAAACGTTTGTAACTCGTTTGTCCACGTTCTCTGGGCGGTTCGCTAACATTTATTAAGATTACTACACATGTTTTTGATGCAATTGTATAAATTACCATTTATACTAGTTTAAACTAAAATTGACCAAAGAATGTTCCTGTTATGACATCAAATGCCTTCTCAAAATCAATAAATGCAACATGTAGTTTTCTGTCGACAGAGACTTGCTTTTGTTCAAGAGCTAACAAAGTAAACATGTTATCAATAGTTGAATAGTTCTTTTTGAACCTGCTTGATATTCTCCGGTAATGTTGTTTTCTTAAACCAGAGAGAGAGAGAGAGAGAGAGAGAGAGAGAGAGCGAGAGAGAGAGAGAGAGAGAGAGAGAGAGAGGGAGGGAGGGAGGGAGAGAGAGAGAGAAGAGAGAGAGAGGAGAGAGAGAAAAGAGAGAGAGAGAAGAGAGAGAGAGAGAGAGAGAGAGAGAGAGAGAGAGAACAAGAGAGGCAGACAGACAGAGAGACAGACAGACAGATTAAGCAAAAAATAGACCGGCTGAAATCTATGACATCTTACCACATAACCAAATCCAAATTGATATAATTTACAACGGACATTTGAAACCCAATTTCTTTTTTCTCTTGTATCTAGGTCGTAGACATCACAGACGCTCGGTAATCTGTGATCATTCCTTTTTGTGGTTAATTTCAACCAGTATCGATTGTAGCTTAATACAGAATTGAAATAGATGGGATGTCTGTTGGTATCCCCATAGACAAAGTCAGTCGGTGTTCGCATTTTAAACCCCAAAAACTTCTTTAAGGCAAAGAGATGCACTCTTTCACAATAGCCGGCTGCATCATCTAGTCCCCAAGGCTCTGCACCGTACTGAGCAATGGGTTAAACTTGGGAATCAAATAGCTTCAACAATAAATCTAAACTAGAATTCTTCAAAACATGAAGTTTTCTCATAATGCAGAGCAGGTTATCTTTCTTTACTTGCTAGGTCGTTGCATGTCAATGTGACACTGAGTTTTGTTGAAAACAGTATATCTAAGTATTCATAAGCCTTTAACGACAGGCATGACAGCATGATTATGCGTCCAATTTTCTCTTGCTGTTACGCTAAACACAACTATATTGCGTTTGCTTAAATTCACTTTCAAATCAAGAGAAACAGCTGCGCGTTGCAGACTGTTTAACTGCGTTTGTAAACCAAAAAATTACAGTCTCTGATAACAATACAACATCATCATGCTAGTAATGAAATAAAGAGCTCAAAATAATCAATCGCAAACATTGCACCATGCTTACAGTTTTAATTATTTCTGTGGCAAACTCGTTAATAAACAAAGAAAATATAACGGGATTGCATACATCACCTTGCTTAACACCATAAGTGCACACAATGAAATCAGCTAGTTTATATCCACACCGTATCTTAACTTTAACATTACTACACATGTAGTTGCAAAGCGAGACGACTGCAGGCGGAAATCTAAACAAATCTTAAATAAATGTTACGAACCGCCCAGAGAACGTGGACAAACGTTTGTAACATCGTTTGTCCACGTTCTCTGGGCGGTTCGCTAACATTTATTTAAGATTACTACACATGTTTTGATGCAATTGTATAAATTACCATTTATACTAGATTTAAACTAAAATTGACCAAAGAATGTTCCTGTTTATGACATCAAATGCCTTCTCAAAATCAATAAATGCAACATGTAGTTTTCTGTCGACAGAGACTTGCTTTTGTTCAAGAGCTAACAAAGTAAACATGTTATCAATAGTTGAATAGTTCTTTTTGAACCCTGCTTGATATTCTCCGGTAATGTTGTTTTCTTAAACCCAGAGAGAGAGAGAGAGAGAGAGAGAGAGAGAGAGAGAGAGAGAGAGAGAGAGAGAGAGAGAGAGAGAGAGAGAGAGAGAGGGAGGGAGGGAGGGAGGGAGAGAGAGAGGAGAGAGAGAGAGAGAGAGAGAGAAAAGAGAGGAAGAGAGAGAGAGAGAGAGACCAACAAGAGAGGCAGACAGACAGAGAGACAGACAGACAGATTAAGCAAAAAATAGACCGGCTGAAATCTATGACATCTTACCACATAACCAAATCCAAATTGATATAATTTACAACGGACATTTGAAACCCAATTTCTTTTTTCTCTTGTATCTAGGTCGTATGACATCACAGACGCTCTGGTAATCTGTGATCATTCCTTTTTGTGGTTAATTTCAACCAGTATCGATTGTAGCTTAATACAGAATTGAAATAGATGGGATGTCTTTTGGTATCCCCATAGACAAAGTCAGTCGGTGTTCGCATTTTAACCCCAAAAACTTTCTTTAAGGCAAAGAGATGCACTCTTTCACAATAGCCGGCTGCATCATCTAGTCCCCAAGGCTCTGCACCGTACTGAGCAATGGGTTTGAACTTGGGAATCAAATAGCTTCAACAATAAATCTAAACTAAATTCTTCAAAACATGAAGTTTTCTCATAATGCAGAGCAGGGTTATCTTTCTTTACTTGCTAGGTCGTTGCATGTCAATGTGACACTGAGTTTTTGTTGAAAACAGTATATCTAAGTATTCATAAGCCTTTACGACAGGCATGACAGCATGATTATGCGTCCAATTTTCTCTTGCTGTTACGCTAAACACAACTATAATTGCGTTTGCTTAAATTCACTTTCAAATCAAGAGAAACAGCTGCGCGTTGCAGACTGTTTAACGCGTTTGTAAACCAATAAATTACAGTCTCTGATAACAATACAACATCATCTGCTAGTAATGAAATAAAGAGCTCAAAATAAATCAATCGCAAACATTGCACCATGCTTACAGTTTTAATTATTTCTGTGGCAAACTCGTTAATAAACAAAGAAAATATAACAGGATTGCAAACATCACCTTGCTTAACACCATAAGTGCACACAATGAAATCAGCTAGTTTATATCCACACCGTATCTTAACTTTAACATTACTACACATGTAGTTGCAAAGCGAGACGACTGCGGGCGGAAATCTAAACAAATCTTAAATAATGTTAGCAAAACCCCCCAGAGAACGTGGACAAACGTTTGTAACTCGTTTGTCCACGTTCTCTGGGCGGTTCGCTAACATTTATTTAAGATTACTACACATGTTTTGATGCAATTGTATAAATTACCATTTATACTAGTTTAAACTAAAATTGACCAAAGAATGTTCCTGTTTATGACATCAAATGCCTTCTCAAATCAATAAATGCAACATGTAGTTTTCTGTCGACAGAGACTTGCTTTTGTTCAAGAGCTAACAAAGTAAACATGTTATCAATAGTTGAATAGTTCTTTTTAAACCCCTGCTTGATATTCTCCGGTAATGTTGTTTTCTTAAACCCAGAGAGAGAGAGAGAGAGAGAGAGAGAGAGAGAGAGAGAGAGAGAGAGAGAGAGAGAGAGAAGAGAGAGAGAGAGAGGGAGGGAGGGGGAGAGAGAGAGAGAGAGAGAGGGAGAGAGAGAAAAGAGAGAGAGAGAGAGAGAGAGAGAGAGAGAGAGAGAGAGAGAGAGAGAGAGAGACCAACAAGAGAGGCAGACAGACAGAGAGACAGACAGACAGATTAAGCAAAAAATAGACCGGCTGAAATCTATGACATCTTACCACAGCAGAAACTGATGTACTGTTTGAAACTGACGAGATTCATATCCTGAAATTCTGATGTGACTACATAAAAGGGTCACAGTTTTCACGCCACTTCTGATGTGGATGCATCGTACTCTGGTAAGCATCTGGTTTCACACTGAGCGCTCACGCAGTAACGCTGAGATGTTTCACATGTTTAAAGAACGCAGATACAGACACAAAGATTTCACTCGTGAAAAAAAAAAAAGGGTGGAGAAAAAAAGGATTTTCCCCCCCGTGGAAA
>CM031620.1:68454179-68456025 GCA_018398815.1 Conus ventricosus | reverse complement strand
GACTCTGCTGTTGCATGCCTATTTTTTCGCGTTTTTTTTGCCTCTGAGTATATATACTGATATCCAGAAACATCAATTCTATGTGACACACTTGTACATCCAATACTCGGGAGTCAAAGATCATCAGAGTATGAAACTGGCTGACATATTACTCGTAAGAGTCGAACAGCTTATGGAAGGGAGTGGGAGGGGGAATGAAAAAGCCTTGCTCTACGTGTAAATTAGGCGCCGAACTATAGTGATGTGGTATATGCCTAGGATAAAACTGAAACATTTCAAACATCCACGAATTGGGGAAAAACACCACCACCACCACCACCACCACCACTACCACAACAACAACAACAAAACTGTTCGGGAGGAAGGTGATATGGTGGGGGTGGGGCAGGGGGTGGGGGTGGGTGGCGTAATATCTTCCAAGTGGATAAGATTTAATAAGAAAAACAGCCAACATTGGCAGACTCCATCCATTCTCATAACTGGGAATGAAAGCACCAGACATAGTCAGCGAAAGGTTAAAGTACTTGATCTTATCACGAAGAGGCTGAAAGTGAGTTCTTATACTAGTAGAGTCAAATAAGAAATCAGGGATATTAAGAATCTGACCACATGCACGAGCAGGTGCCGGTTTTAAATATCTGCCTAACCATCCATTAACCCGCAGCCTATGTATAAGGTTATGGTTTGGGATAGGCCCTGGGGGGTTACATTTTCTTGTTGGTTTAGTCATATCCCATCTGTGCTTCCGAGCAGAATCTTCAAGGCATTGTTTCTGTCTCATGATTGAACTTGTGAGAATGTGAACAGCTTCAGGTGAGGAAAGGACATCACAATTCAAAACATCAGATGCATTTCTTGCAGCTTCCTTTGCATAAAAATCAGATATGACATCACGTAAACTGGAATGCCCAACAACAAAGTTATATTGATACCCCGCGTTATCATTTGATGAATTAGAAATAATATTTCACATACCAAGTCTGAACGACTAGACTTCGTTTGGCAACGCAGAGCCGTAAGCGCTGATTTTGAGTCCGATAATATAACTATTTGTCTATGTATAACAGGCATGTCAAGTATGAAATCAAGCGCTTTCAAAATGGCAAATAACGCTGCTGTAAATCACGGCAGTTCTTACTGCTGCATTGAGTCGCTTGAGTCAAAGTCTTCCAAAGCGTGAGAACGGTAAAGCAGAAGAAACAAATTGTGCGCAGCCAACAAGCCCGGTCTGTGAGCGGTCTTGTATCTGACACCCTAGAGTGTCAGGAGATAAGGGCCGAAACGGTTGCTTGAAGGGGGCTTCTCGCGCTCTCCACGAGTTTCTTTCTGTAAGCGTGGAGAATAGCGAACCACACATTGCTTTGCTGTCTGTATCGCGCCTATGGCTGACCAATGTTTACACAACGACTTCACACAGGCGTTTCCTTGACTTGTGGGGATAGGAGCTTAAACCGAAAAAGCGGAATTGTCTCTGTCCACAACACCCTGTGAGCTATTTTCTGCGAAGGTTATTAGTGGCGTCAAGTGCCAGACAGATTCACCATCCTTCGCTTGCCGGAACAAGTGTCTGTTCAGAAGTGCTTGAATTCTTACACATACACGAACGCACGCACGTACGCGCGCGCGCACACACACACACACCACACACACACAGACACACACACACACACGCACACACACACATGCGCACATGCATGTGCGCGCACTCACAATATGTACATAAAAGCAGAAACTTACCGTCAATACCCTCATTATGATTATTAACATTACAGATGTGGGTTTAGGTATGAACTTTTAACAGCCTGACTAATGGAAAAAAAACAAAACAAAAACAAGACCAGCGCTT
>CM031620.1:68434179-68451679 GCA_018398815.1 Conus ventricosus | reverse complement strand
CATGTACCACTTAATGGATGTTTCAATATCTTCAATCTCATCATCACAGATGGCTCTTTGATGCGATATGCGCCGATGAACATCAGAAAGAGGGCATTCAGCTCAGTGAACTTGTCACGAATGTTTCTGGATGTATTTAGTATGGGACCAGCTAGTTGGAATTCTCCTGTCTTTTCTGCAACACTCTGACAGATGTTTTTGTACACCGGTTCTTTCAGATACTTGTTGCAATGGTTCCCAACAAAGGCCCTGGAATGATAAGCCTGTGGGAAGATCTGTTTTGCCAGCAGAACATCTTCTAGATTTGCTGTGATTGGCCCAGAACGGAATAGCAATGAAGTGGCTGTAGATTTCATTTTCTCCACTTCTTCCTTGGTTCTTTTTATCTTTCTTCAAGTTCCTTTGTAGTTTTACTTCTGGCCTTGGCATGGAGTTGTCTCAGCAGTTTCTTTTTCTTTTTCCAATGGCTCTATGCTCTTTACATGCTGCTGAAACTGTACTGAGAAATACTCACAATTGTCAAGAGTGATGTCATCAAGTGAAGCAAAATGTCTTGCCAGCCGTTCATCAAGAGCATGGCACTCATCTTCAAGCAGGTCATGGTGTTTTTTGACAACACCCAGCAAGATGTGAAGGTAGGGAGGTGTCACCTGCTTCAGTTCTAATGTCTAAAACTGGTTTTCTGATGACATTGTTGAATAGTTTGGCTTTTGATTTCATTTTTCCTGCACGCTTATACTTCTGATAGTCCCTCTTGATCTGACTGACCGTTCTCTTGCTGATGTTTCCTTCATTGTTCTCCGGGGCAGCTGCATCTGTGTCTTCGTTGTTGTGCAGTACAGACACGGTGGATCCCCTGTGACCTGACAGTCCATACATTTTAGTTAAAAAGTCATAGTCTCCAAAGAGAAAAAGGCGAGTTTGTTTGCCTCTCCATTCCATGCTTTCAAGGTCTTCAATTTGCTCTTTGTAAGGGTCCAACCAGTCTTCTTAGGTTTTCAGGGGTGCGTTACATTCAGCAATGGTCATAATGCATGTGTTATGCTTTGAATTAGCGTTCACCAGGTTGCTATTTGAAGCATCATTTTAAATGATCCGCCTCCATGGTCACCGCCAATCTTGATCCAGATTTCGTTCTCTGGAATACTCTCATCATGCCATGTTAATCGGCCTTGATTGTCATAAGCATCCAGCAGTTTGGTGACAAATGCTGGGACATCCTTAATGCCTGCAGAAGGTGTTTGAACCAGTTCCATAATCCCATCGATCTCATTCCAGACCTCCACACTTCTCATCTGACATTCTACTTCTGCACACTGTGCTTTGACTGTTCTTTCCTTTCTTTCTGTTCACTGGCAAACTGTACCCCGAGCCTCCTATAGAACTGTTTGTGCAGTCTGTACTTGTCAAATTGAGGCCAAGTGCCGCACGAAGGGCAGGACCTTGTTTTGCAGTTACATATACTTGACCACATTTCGCTTCATTAAGAACCAACTGTTTGCGTATTTTGCTTGCCATCTTCAGTTCTGTGCCCTGCTGTTTGGCCGCATCTTGTTTAGTTGTCTCCTGATACATTCAAACGAATTTTGTTCATTTCTTTTGCTCGCTTCTTCCTGAGTGGTGTTCGAGCTTCTCTTGATGCTTTCCGAGGTTTTGTAATTTTTTTCAGCACAATCGGCTGTCCACCGGTTTGGCATGTGACAGTCATTTTATCACTGGACTGTGAGAGCTTAATGCGGGCAAGTTTTGTGAAATAAGCTTCTTCTGTGTTTGTCAGTGGTGCCTTCAGCTGACTCAAAGGCCTGAGGATTCTTTTTCTGAACGGAGACAATGCTTTGTCAATGCCAGTTGGAACGGTCTGCACTGATGCGCCTCTTGAATCTTTGGGTGGAGTTGATGTGGCATCAGATGTGACACAAAAGGAAACTTGTTTTTTGACTGGAGATAAGCTTCATTGATGCCAGCTGGACAGTCTGCACTGATACAGTTCTAGGGACTTTTGCCGGAGTTGATGTGGCTTCAGATGAGACAGAAAATGAAATATCACTATCAAGATCAGAGTTTGACTGGCACTTTCGTTTTGCTGGTTGGGAATACTGTTTGAGAATGCAGATTTCTTTATCTTTTTCTCTGGTCCCCCCACCTTTACTCTGCTGTTGAAAGTGAGCGCATAGCGCACACTGACTGACAGATAAACTGGGGTCAAACAGGTGCCATAATTTTGAGGCTTTTTCAAATTCTGCCAATGCACGGCTCTTTGCTGTAGTTGAATTTTTGCGGTTTATCAGATTTTTCAAAGTTCTTGCACAAAACACACAGACTATTTTTGAATGAACTTCCTCCCTATCTTCCAGAACATTCACATTGAAGATTACGTTTATTTCAGAAGCAACACTCAAACATGTTACCACTGATTTGTTTTTATCTTTCTTTAATCTCTTAGACCTTTTCCCACACAGTCTACACAAAGACCTTTAAACGTTCTAAATGTACAGTGTAGAGAAGACCATTTTGTACCATAATCCTTTTGGCCACCCCTCTCTCTCTCTCTCTCTCTCTCTCTCCTCTCTCTCTCTCCCCTCTCTCTCTCTCTCACACACACACACACACACACACACACACACACACACACACACACACACACACACACACACACAAATCAAAAACACCCTAATGTACTACCAACAACACACTTTAATTTGAATTTGCCGATAGAAATAGTAGTAGTGATTGGAAATGAAGTATTGTTATAATTATGATAATTGTTTACTTATTACTGTTAGGCCTACTACCATTACTGTTATCAGTAGTGAAATTTTGCTTGTAGTAATTATGTTATCTACGTTTCCCTTTAATTAGGCCTACGTTGCTCTACATGCAACCATAGTACATATAAAATGTAGCAACAATGAAGAAATATATGTGTATATAACAGTGTAAATACGACCCCTTTACACATGCTAACTTTTCATTCACAAAGATGCTTCCCAATGTTTGACCAAAGATAGTTCGCCCTGTAGGGCGTACAGTCTTTGGTTTGACCTACTTTCGGCTTACAAGCACATCAGCCAACGACGCTGGCGCGCGCAGGCTATATAGGTTTTTGCCGGTCGCAAAGTTCTGTCAGAAAGTTTTAAGCACATGCTTAATTATGGTACTCACAGAGCTGATCGAAATGCCAGTTTTTGTCACATTCTCAAGTACTCACTGAGCTATTGCTGACACACAGAAATTATAGTCTAAAAACAACTGTACAGTAAATATAACTTGATGATATGTTGCACCAGTCTTGAAGCGTCCAAACACACACAGCGTCTGGCAGTGCGGTGGCTGACTGGTTAGGGCCTAGCCGGGGTCAAAAGGCAAAGCGTTAAGCGAACTAAATGCAGTGGCTCTGAGTGTGCCGGCGCCGCCGTGAAATATAGAACGTCCTTTTGTAATTAGGAATTTCTTTCTGATGCTAAGCGTTTGTTTTACAAAGGAAGCCCCAACATCGGAAGAATCTAAAACAGAACCATCCATGAAATTGTGTAGATAGGAATCGTATTTCCTATCGTATTTCCTATCTGTCAAGTCTTTGGCATAGGATGATAGTAACAGAGGATTGTTTTTTTTTTTATTATTAAGATCTCCGTAAGCGTAGATGATATCAGCCTGCTCTGACTACCAAGAAGGGTGCGAACAACATGGAACATCGGCAATACCATCAAGAGACAGGTTACAGTTCTGAAACAATGGGGAAACATAATCACCTAAGGACATGTACACCGCTTTGTTATGGATTTCTCTTGAAATATAGGTACTTCCATCTAGTCCAGTCATTATGAATTTGGGATGGCTCTAGCTCTGACTGTAAAATTACAGGTGCACCTTAACCTGTGTTCATTTAAGGGTAACACACATCCTCCTCCTTGTAAGTCAAATCAATTGAAGCCCATCGGGGAAGTCCTAATGCAACGTGAAAGGCTAACGAATCAATACTGGTTAGCTTGTGTAAATCTGTCTTTGCAGCTGTGAAAAAAGCTTCTTGGCCATACGAAAGAATTCAACGAACTAGCCCTACAATTATTTATGTTGTTTATCTCCCCTTTCTTAAATAAAGGTAATAGTATGGATTTTTCCCTAATCTTCAGGATAAACCCCAGTGTCAAACAGATGATTAAACAATTCAACTAAGAAACTTAAAACAATTTCACCAGAATTCTTAAAATACCTCCCCAGTGAGGCCATCAGGTCCAGCAGTTATACCATTCTTTAACGTCTTAATGCTATAATAGTTCCTATCTGGATATTAGTTTATCGAAAGTATATTCTTCATAACTTATCGTATTGTCAGTCTCAGTGGACTCGACATCATCCTTAATCAAAAGATTTTTAAAGTGTAAGAACCAGTCCTGCACCAGAATGCTATTTGCAGGTAGTACTTTCTTTTTAGAAATCTTGTTTACAGTATTCCAGAATAACTGCTGATTTTTGGATGAAGGCAAAAGATCGTTCAAAAGGGAATCATTGCGTTCTTTCTGTTTTCTTATATTTAGATTTTATATTCCCTCATCGCAATGCAGAACAATACTCTGTCATTTTATTAATGGTGATGCTCCAAAGCATCCTCCTCAGCTTGTTATAAAAGGCAACACTCTTAAATATTCAAAAGCTGTAAAATTTTTAGGAGTCTATTTAACCCCAAAGTTAAAGTGGCGATATCATATTGAACACATAATAAGTAAAGCTAGACAAAGATTAAATTTTCTCAAAATAATTAATGCTCAGTCATGGGGACAAGATACTCAAACACTTTTACACCTTGCTACCAGTTTAGTTCGATCGAAATTAACTTATGGTCAAGAGGTTTATTTCTCAGCTCCACAGACGCTGCTAAAAAAATTACAAAGCATAGATAGTAAGGCTGTTAAGTTGGCACTTGGTGTGCCAGTACACACAAATACGCTCAAAAAAATACAGAGCAGCTAATCTGTTAACTCTTGAGGACCAACGGAAGTTGGCCACCGCAAAGTATGTGACTAGATGTCTTTCAGTTTCTAATTCAGTGACAAATGACATTTTTCTTGACTCAAGACAGGATTTCCCGAAAAGAGCGCAAAACATTTCATATCTTCAACCTATTAGAAACTATACAGATGATCTTTTTAAGAGTTGTGATATTGATATTACATCAATCTCAAGTAGTCCCATAATACCCATTATTCCTCAATGGGAGCATATTTCTGCTAGATTCGATACAGATTATACAACTCTAAAAAAAAGAGGATAACATCAATCTTATATCCGTTGAAGCAAAAGAACATCTAGAAAATAAGTATCCAAATCATTTAAAGATTTTTACAGACGGTTCAGTTTTGGAATCATACACAGGGCTGGATTTGCTATTCCTGCTTTCAAGATAAGAAAGTCATTTTGTCTAGGAAAAGGTTTTTCTGTATTTACTGCAGAACTATATGCAATTCTTATGGCCTTATCCTTCATAGTTGATATTGATACTGCGATTTATAGCATTTTACTTTGTGTTGACTCAAAATCTGTTCTTTACAGTCTGAAAAACTGGAATGCAAAAGTTCGAAAAGACTTGATATTTGACGTAAAATACTTAATACATTCAATTATATGTAAAGGTATTAATGTAGAATTTTGTTGGATTCCATCTCACTGTGGTATTTGGGGGAATGAAATGGCTGATAAGATCAGCGAAAGAAGGAGCTATTAGAAAACATCCTGACAGTACACTAAAATTAGAAAAACATGAAATAAAATTCGATGTTAGAAAGTCGTATAATGACAGAAAGCTTCCTTCAAAGTCAAAAATATTACCGTGTTCAAGATCCTTGTCTAGTCTCATTTACAAAATTCGATTAAATTCATGGAAGACTAAATTTTCAAAAAATACAG
The DNA here is from genome assembly GCA_018398815.1 of Conus ventricosus. Classification (NCBI taxonomy): domain Eukaryota; kingdom Metazoa; phylum Mollusca; class Gastropoda; order Neogastropoda; family Conidae; genus Conus; species Conus ventricosus. Next base: position 68,445,775 of record CM031620.1, on the reverse strand, counting down.
AATGTGCTTGTGGTCATTCAGTATCAATTGAACATATTCTTTTTGATTGCCCATTGCTATCCCTGTTATACAACATATCTGGGATAGATATTGCAAAAATGAGATCTTAAATGATATAATCTACAGCGAAGAAATGATACAAATTGCATCAGTTTTATCCAGCACTATACTTGCAAATTTATTGTAAACACTAAATCATTTATAGTTATTGCATGAATGTTTATACGTAGCCTTTCACACATGAGTAACATATTCACACACACACACACACACACACACACACACACACACACACACACACACACACACACACACACACACACACACACCCGCACACACACGCACACACACGCATACGCACAGTACACAAACACACGCACACACACACACACACACACACACACACACACACACACACACACACACACACACACACACACACACACACACACACTCACACACACAGCTCGCTCGCAAACACAGACACAAACTCTTACACAGCCCGTTTTAATTATTTTTTGGTTTTTTTTTTGTGTGGTGTGTGTTTTTATTTTTTTGGATTGGTTTATTTCTAGTCTAATATCACCATTGTTGTGAACAGACGTTAAATTAAATCAATCAATCAATCTGTCATTTTATCCATTGTTGAACAATTAAGTAGTGGGGGAAAACAAGTGCAGGCTAACAATTGTTCAGTCGTTATAGTAATGACTTGGCAAAGATTTAAACTTAAAAAAAAAAAAGGGGGGGGGGGGGAATATATATAAATATGAAAAACCCTTCACTAGCTGCCTGAGGGAACCATCGTAATCCCTCTCGAAGGCACATCTATTTGTATTGCCTGCTCCGAGGCCTTTCGTCCGCTGGATCGGACTCATCAGGAGACACGGCATTTTAACCATTGTTTTTCAGAAAAATTCTGAATAATCTATCAATTTTCATTTTGCTGTTCTGCATTTTTGGTCGAACCCATTCTGTATGAATTTCTTGCTTGGTATAGTTTTTCTAATAATTTTTGCTTGCTCTTTGACAGTTGTATAAAACACATCCAGTGCTTCATTAACATCTACTGAAATAAGATTTTCAGTAGCATTTAACTTTTCTCGAATGTTCGGTGAATTCATGAATGAACGAAATTGTTGACTGAATCTTGGTTCCAGCAATATTTAACAATAAGCTGATTATCATCCATATTTGGAACAAAACTGGCGTGTGACTGATCATTTTGTATTTCAATGCGCAGCACCAGCGGTAGGTGATCAGAATCATATCTTTCCATCACATTAAGAGTCAACTGTTGATACATTAGTTTAAAAAGATCTATAATGCTAGAGTATAGTCATTCATACTGCTCCATACATCCGAAATGCATGTGAAACGACCTTCAAGGTTGATATTACATATTCCATTCAAAATTGTCAATCCTAATACAATGCACATGCTAAGTAGTTTTTTCCCCATACAAATTAAATACCTTATCTCAAGAACATCTTTTACATTTTATTGTCTGCTTCTTTGAAGTTAGTATATAGATCACAATCGTATACAATTTCTAGTGAAATATTTCAATTTCTTGCATTCATATCACCACATACAAGTTAATATTTAGTATTATCGAAGGACAACAATCTATTTACAATATAATCTTTCAACGTTGGAATACGATTGTCAAAGCCATTCAGAGTATAGAAGGGTGTATTCTCTGGAGGTACATACGCAAACACTAGTTAGACAGTCTCATCAAAGCACAAAAGGCCATATTAAATATAAATAACAGTGTATAACAGACTGCTACAATCCACTTGGTGCACATATGGGACAATACTTCTACGTACCTTACACATCAATCCTCCCGAGCACCGTCCCTGTCTTGTAAATTTCACGGCCGGTTTTACAAATTATTTATGATCTTGAAAAAAGGTTTGACTGAAATGACTCCACAAACGTTGACACCAAACAAACAAACTCAAGGGAAGAAATAAATTGAGCAAAATCTCTGTTACTTAATTTTTTCAAGGCACATACATTCCAGTGAAGAAATGATACAAGTTTGTTCATACCTTTTATACCACGTACACTGTGACTAACACTTGTTTGTGTCGCTTGACAAACTGCTGTCACCTTGAACACGACGACACACATTTTCAACTTCATGACTATTTACTCTCGATGTGAAAGAAGAGCGTGACTAATCCATGTGGTGAGTCACACTTTTAGTTTTATCTGAATATCTCGTCATACAGTCACCGCCATGTCTTGCTACAGTCGCAGTCGTAGAATCAACGATGGTCCTAGGGACGGTCACAGTCGCTGTATCAGTTCTAGTCGTAGAGTTTGTTGCTGACGTAGAGTCTCTAATGGCGTTTGATACATTTGTAGTCAAACAGTCAGCTATTCTGGAAGTTTCATTGGCTGTCACATGACTACTGTCATTTATCTCATTTACACAGTCATGAACATTGACAACTCCATTCATATGTACAAAGTCATCGCCACTGTTTTGTTGTTGTTGTTCGTTTTGTTAAAAAAAAAAATCTACACTGTCACAATCCACCCTGTTGTTTATCTCATCAACATTTATACCTTCACCACCACACTCATCCAGCTCGATCTCACAATCCACCCTGTTGTTTATCTCATCAACATTTATACCTTCACCACCACACTCATCCAGCTCGATCTCACAATCCACCCTGTTGTTTATCTCATCAACATTTATACCTTCACCACCACACTCATCCAGCTCGATCTCACAATCCACCCTGTTGTTTATCTCATCAACATTTATACCTTCACCACCACCCTCATCCAGCACGATCTCACAATCCACCCTGTTGTTTATCTCATCAACATTTATACCTTCACCACCACACTCATCCAGCTCGATCTCACATTCTACCTCTAAATCATTTTCTTTCTAAATCCCTCTGTAGAATTTCAAACTTAGCAAGTTTCACAACCGATAACAAAAGATTGCTATGTACAATCGAAGCGGCATCATTCAAAACATAACGGTCAAAAATAGAATTCACATTTAACACAATGGGTGATGGTGTGTTATCGTGACCGAACATATTTTCGTCAACACCGATATCAGTGATAACCTACACGGGATTTTTTTTTTATCGTCTATCAGCCCCAAGTCAGCATCGTTCACTGCCCCGGTGAATATGGAACGGGCACTCTGTGCGGTGATAGCTTAAATTTCTCCTCCCTCTAATTCTGATAGCAGAACATTTTCTGATGACAAGGCCGTCCTGAATTCCAATTCAGTTCTACCAGGTTGTCACTGACATCTACACCGCGAACGTTTTACTGTTGATCACGAGGTGATCATAAACCACGAACACTTCCATGCCCTGTGATCTGACGGACTTCATGTAGGGTACAACGTTATCTGGTCTCCCTAACCTAAAATAAAAGCCTTCGGTTACAAATAGATCAGTTTCTTTTAGTTTTTGTTCTGCACGCAGAATGTTATCCTTATCCTTATAGAATGTACATCGTGCAACGACTGGCTTTGAGTTCAGACGGTGAACACGGTAAAAAAAATGTCCTTTGAAAGTTCCAGCTCATCCGTTATCATGTCGTGTACCAGATCTTCACATTCTTGCCAAGACTAACTTACGAGGAATAACATGGATGATTATGTTATTCCTCTTCGATCTTCGTTCTAAGTCGTCTATTTTTCTGTCCAAGGATTCCACCCTAGCAGCGAGTCTCGTGTTTTCTTTCTGTCCAAGGATTCCACCCTAGCAGCGAGTCTCGTGTTTTCTTTCTGTCCAAGGATTCCACCCTAGCAGCGAGTCTCGTGTTTTCTTTCTGTCCAAGGATTCCACCCTAGCAGCGAGTCTCGTGTTTTCTTTCTGTCCAAGGATTCCACCCTAGCAGCGAGTCTCGTGTTTTCTTTCCTCAACTCGTCCTTGTCCTGTTTCAAGGCGGACATTTCCTGTTTGACACCAGACATCCCGCCCTCCAGATTATCACACATGCCAGACATCCCGCCCTGCAGATTATCACACATGCCTTCCCCAAGCCAAGCAGACATCCCGCCCTGCAGATTATCACACATGCCTTCCCCGAGCCAAGCAGACATCCCGCCCTGCAGATTATCACACATGCCTTCCCCGAGCCAAGCAGACATCCCGCCCTGCAGATTATCACACATGCCTTCCCCGAGCCAAGCAGACATCCCGCCCTGCAGATTATCACACATGCCTTCCCCGAGCCAAACAAATTTACAAATTAATTCTTTCAAAATGGCCACGGTGTCCTTCAGAGTAGGATCGGCCGGAAACGCAGGGTCAGCAGGGACAGAGCCTGGTCCATGGCCACTATCTCTACGGGCACTTCCGGCGCTGTGTAGACGGGTTTGCCGCATGCTGTCGGACTTCACAGGGCCGGGGCTTTGATTCAGCTCCACGTCAACACACCGTTGGCGAAAATGTCCGCAGCAAAACAGAAATAGAGTGTCCAAGGACACCGACCATTCGCGACCTCATCTTCCTCATCTTCCTCATCTTCAGCACCGACACACTCATGGCGGATTTAAATGTTACACCTTTCAACATGAACACTGCGAAAACGTGCGCAAATACACCACACACGTACCTAAAAGTCAGCTATACAGCATGCATAGTCCTGGAAAAAAAGTCACGGTCAACTGACAAGACACAGCTCTACACATCACTACAAGAAAACAAGCCATTGCCAACTGACAAGACACAGCGCTACACACCACTACAAGAAAACAAGCCATTGCCAACTGACAATACACAGCACTACACACCACTACAAGAAAACAAGCCATTGCCAACTGACAAGACACAGCGCTACACACCACTACAAGAAAACAAGCCATTGCCAACTGACAATACACAGCACTACACACCACTACAAGAAAACAAGCCATTGCCAACTGACAATACACAGCTCTACACATCACTACAAGAAAACAAGCCATTGCCAACTGACAATACACAGCGCTACACACCACTACAAGAAAACAAGCCATTGCCAACTGACAATACACAGCGCTACACACCACTACAAGAAAACAAGCCATTGCCAACTGACAAGACACAGCACTGCACACCACTACAAGAAAACAAGCCATTGCCAACTGACAAGACACAGCACTGCACACCACTACAAGAAAACAAGCCATTGCCAACTGACAAGACACAGCACTGCACACCACTGGAAGAAAACAAGCCATTGCCAACTGATAAGACACAGCACTGCACACCACTGGAAGAAAAAAAGAACAGGCACAAAGCTGAAAAAAGCGTGTCATTCAACTTCGTGTACCACAGACACCCTCCTCCTCCTCCTCCCGAGAGGAAAAGAGAGAGAGAGAGAGAGAGAGAGAGAGAGAGAGATGGGGGTAGGAGAGAGTAACAGCGAGAGAGACAGACAGACAGACAGACAGAGACACAGACAGTGACACAGACAGACAGACAGACAGACACAGACACAGACAGACAGGAGAGAGATGTTCACTCGATGTCGAGAGGACGTGTTTTTGCGAGCTTGGTGTTTGTCTTCTGTTTTTCTCGGCAGTGTTGCGTTTAGTGCTCTTTTATAGTGTGCGCTGCCTAGCTGACGACACAGTCTTGCAGTATGTGAAGTTTAATGATGGTTTGTGGTGGGACTCTCTAGTTTTGGTGCATTGTTTTGGTATTTTGGTGTTTTGTTTATTCCGAAGTTTTTTTCTCCATTGGGTACGCCTTGAAACGGTTTGTGTCTTTTCCTTTTGCTTTTCCTTTTGCACGTGCAGTTTGTGATGTAAAAATGTAACTCCAACCCAACGAATTCAGCCATTTTCTTTCGGTGTTCTCTCTTTTTTGTCCCCCCCCCCCCACACACACACACATACACATACACACATTCCATCCACACATACACACATTCCATCCCTTTGTTTTTTTTTTCTTTTTTCACAATGGCTGTCTCACAGCGAGTGGAGCCTGTTTTTTTTTTCAAGCATAAATACTTACCTTTTGTTGATAAAACTATGAACACAAGTGAAGATAGTTTTTCTTATTTAGATGTTTTTCTGGCGGCCGAAAGAGTGTGCGGCAAGGAAACAGTATATGGCGCGCAGTGCATCAAAGGTCTCTGGAGGATCTATACCTTGACTCGAGCTGCTAGAACTCAACTTTTGATTGAGGGGATTGTTGTAAATGGGTGCACTGTGTCTCTTTTTGACAAGAATCCATACATTTGAGAGGGAGCAATGGTACTGAAGTTCCCGTTACAAAACTATTTATCTTCCAGTCTGACATTTCACCCTTTCTGAAAGATTCGTTAAATGATTCAGTTACAACATGCAGAAAAACTTCATGAATTCGGTTGTAAGACCGTCACTACCTGGCGCTGATCCGTTTTGCATATGCTTTAAAGCTAGACTTGTCTCTTGTACACTCATTAGACCTTCACATGTGAAAGACTCTTCTTCTAATTTTGTAAATGGTTCATTTTGAATGAATTCTTTCCATTTTTCTTTCACATTCTCCTCTTCCTCTGGCAGTTTAGAATTAACGCTGAGTAGAAAGTTTTAAGTACTTTCAATACTTCCGACTGATTTGTCATTATTTCACCATTGTCCTTTTGCACTTGTGTCATTGCATTTTGGTTACCACGAACCTTTTCCAAGCATAAGAATTTTTTTTTCTCCTTCTTCTACCAACTTTGTTCTTGCCCTTGTTTGGGCTCCACTAGCTTTTTCAAGTGATAATATTTCAATTTTTTTCTTTATCTCCATAATTTCTTTTTGGTTGTGTTTATTATCAGGATCATTTGCATATAGTTGATCCATCTTCTGGAGTTTATTTTTCAAATCTAAAAGTTCATTCCGCACTCAGATGGGAGCTCTTCCGCTCCAACAACTTGGAAGGAGAGACGTTGCTCCCTACACGGTCTGTCTTGCTGCCACACATCAGACATGCAAATTATGTGGCCATGCGTGATAAATCGTATTCTCTCAAACATCCTGTACTTCCTCCTATTGACGAGAATGGGTGGACGGTCGAACATGGTGTGTACATGCCCGTGAGGTGTCTCACTCTTCCAGCTCCACTGGCAGTCATTGAGCTGATCAGGTGCAAGACGTGCCAGACTGGATGTGTGACAAATGCATGCAGCTGTACAAAGCATGGTTTCCCATGCACTCCCCTGTGCAAGTGTCATGGATTGGAGTGTGCTATATGATACATGTATCCGTTTTCAGTGACTTTGCAGTGGCTGCATGTCCCTATTATATGCCAGCAGTTATTGACGTTGTTTTAAAATGATTTGTATTCTTCATCTTATTGTTTCATCATATGACTTTGTTTTCACCTTTTTTTTTTTGCTATCTGAACTGAAATATGTGCATTTAGTGTGTTGAAATCGTGAAGATTGCAAGCCTGTAAAAGTTAAATCTTTGAACTGATGTGCATTACTGATAGGTCTTTGGTTTCTGATCAGCCTAACAATATCATAGATGAATTCGGCGTCCCTAGAAACCTCTAGAAAGACCCCTATATACCAAAATAGGTGCTTGAGTAAGATGCTGAGAAATGGCGCCAATACCGCCGGACGTCGAGGAGGGGGTGGGTGGGGGTAGAGAGGTCGTAAAATTGGAACCCATTTATTTTCATGTAGTACTGTCCATGAATGATGATATAAAGCAGGAAAATCCATTTACACACGTTTATCCTACGGGATCTGAATTATTGACATATCAGTGTGCACTAACAGGGTCACCCGCCTTGTGACCATCTTTGTAGTACTGGCGACACTTTATAGGTTTGTCACACCCTGATGCTCGGTGCCCTTTACCTAAGCATCTGTTACACTGAGAGTCTGTTTCTCTCCTGACCGACTTCTGCGCTTTATGATAGAGAGAGGCTCTAAATGGCCCTATCTCTATGAACGATGGGAGGGGAACGGGTGGGATATCAATGTATACAAACCCTCTGCCTGTTTTCCCACCTAGTTGACTTTCCATTGGCATCCCTGGCTCTCTCGGCGATAAGTTTTGAACGTACATTGGTTTTCAGGTTTTTAATGGCATTCAAGATATCATCATCGGAGAAAGACAGAGAAATATTACTCACGGTAAGTTCGTCGCTGGGATTTCTCGCTCTTCCCCATCAGGAGAAGTGACAACAAAAGGATTTTTTCTTTCACTTCCACCTGTACCCCTCTAATAACAAAACCCTGTATCAAAATCTTGTGTCTCGCTTCCGACGTGCGAGGATAAATCCTCCAAAGACCCCTATTCTCTGTGCTCCTTCCACGATTCAAAAAGCCAGCGGTTTTTTTCAACAGAAGAACAGATCTCCGCGTAGTGAAAGGCCTTTGGTCAAAACCGGGTAGCTGATTGTTCGAATAAAAACGGGCAAAATTCTGGTGTTTGTATCCGCCTTTTTTGTTGTTTGTTTTTTGTGTTTTGTTAACGAGTGATAGAACAAATCCCGATCTAATATAAATCACAACAGTATCTCACAGCACCAAATGAAAGTCAACACATCATCAAAGGATACTACTTGCCTTCGTCTCCCAGCAAGGTCCGTCAGGATGAAAAAACAAACACTTTCTGTTCTTAACGCTCACTACCAAACAATAAAAGGCGAGAAAAGGGTAGGAAAGAAGAAGCAATCATGATGCAGAAAACTGGGCCGGCCAACACAGCGGACGGATGAACATGTTTAGAACAAATATCAAAGTCAGAAAAAGAATCAAGCGCGTGGAAAGCCAGAGCGATCAAAAATGCGGCCACTCGTCGCGAACTTTAAAAAAAAACAATGAAGAGGTGGATTTTGGCCTTAGGGAGAAAAAGAAAAAATACCACCAAAAAAAAAAAAAAAAAAAAAAATAATCACCACTTAGGTGCTCCATTGATCCGAGAACTGATGCCACAAAAAAGACAGACAGACAGACAGACAAACAGAAAGAGAACACAGAACTGATGGTTTACTCATATAAAGGCCATTGCTCCCTATGAAGGGGGGGTATGGAGGACATAACAACAATATAAGAATTATAAGGAACACTAGAAAGACTGGATGGACTACTCTGTCACGACGTCATGACTGATCTAAACTGAAATGCCTTGAATAAGAAAATAGAGAAATTTCTTGCTATGCTTTCATTCTGAGATGCCATAAGCAGAAACTAACAGGGATCTCTGGAAAACTTTGTCGGTATATATTGCGCTCTTAGACTAGATAATTTGCAACAGCATAAAACAAAATGAAGTTCGTCTTCCTTTCCTTTTTTGCACAACGGACAAGTCAAATGCAACCCAGTATGTTTACTGTGGCGATACCGGTGTTGTGCCATGTCTGAAATTCCAGTCTAATTTTGGTCATTGTCAACCTCAAGTGCTTACCTAAATCCATTTGAGGATAAAGTTTGACATCGTGGACCGAATAAAATATCCGATACATAGTAAATATATCGCTATTTTTGACATGAAAGTCCCGTTCCTGCCACCTGCAGTTGTCTTTAAATTCACATTTTGCAAGCCTTCGTTTATCCAAACATAACCAAATCCAAATTGATATAATTTACAACGGACATTTGAAACCCAATTTCTTTTTTCTCTTGTATCTAGGTCGTATGACATCACAGACGCTCTGGTAATCTGTGATCATTCCTTTTTGTGGTTAATTTCAACCAGTATCGATTGTAGCTTAATACAGAATTGAAATAGATGGGATGTCTGTTGGTATCCCCATAGACAAAGTCAGTCGGTGTTCGCATTTTAACCCCAAAAACTTTCTTTAAGGCAAAGAGATGCACTCTTTCACAATAGCCGGCTGCATCATCTAGTCCCCAAGGCTCTGCACCGTACTGAGCAATGGGTTGAACTTGGGAATCAAATAGCTTCAACAATAAATCTAAACTAGAATTCTTCAAAACATGAAGTTTTCTCATAATGCAGAGCAGGGTTATCTTTCTTTACTTGCTAGGTCGTTGCATGTCAATGTGACACTGAGTTTTGTTGAAAACAGTATATCTAAGTATTCATAAGCCTTTACGACAGGCATGACAGCATGATTATGCGTCCAATTTTCTCTTGCTGTTACGCTAAACACAACTATATTGCGTTTGCTTAAATTCACTTTCAAATCAAGAGAAACAGCTGCGCGTTGCGGACTGTTTAACTGCGTTTGTAAACCAATAAATTACAGTCTCTGATAACAATACAACATCATCTGCTAGTAATGAAATAAAGAGCTCAAAATAATCAATCGCAAACATTGCACCATGCTTACAGTTTTTAATTATTTCTGTGGCAAACTCGTTAATAAACAAAGAAAATATAACAGGATTGCATACATCACCTTGCTTAACACCATAAGTGCACACAATGAAATCAGCTAGTTTATATCCACACCGTATCTTAACTTTAACATTACTACACATGTAGTTGCAAAGCGAGACGACTGCAGGCGGAAATCTAAACAAATCTTAAATAAATGTTAGCGAACCGCCCAGAGAACGTGGACAAACGTTTGTAACTCGTTTGTCCACGTTCTCTGGGCGGTTCGCTAACATTTATTTAAGATTACTACACATGTTTTGATGCAATTGTATAAATTACCATTTATACTAGTTTAAACTAAAATTGACCAAAGAATGTTCCTGTTTATGACATCAAATGCTTCTCAAAATCAATAAATGCAACATGTAGTTTTCTGTCGACAGAGACTTGCTTTTGTTCAAGAGCTAACAAAGTAAACATGTTATCAATAGTTGAATAGTTCTTTTTGAACCCTGCTTGATATTCTCCGGTAATGTTGTTTTCTTAAACCAAGAGAGAGAGAGAGAGAGAGAGAGTAGAGAGAGAGAGAGAGAGAGAGAGAGAGGAGAAGAGAGAGAGAGAGAGAGAAGAGAGGGAGGGAGGGGGAGAGAGAGAGAGAGAGAGAGAGAGAGAGAGAGGAGAGAGAGAGAGAGAGAGAGAGAGAGAGAGACCAACAAGAGAGGCAGACAGACAGAGAGACAGACAGACAGATTAAGCAAAAAATAGACCGGCTGAAATCTATGACATCTTACCACATAACCAAATCCAAATTGATATAATTTACAACGGACATTTGAAAACCCAATTTCTTTTTTCTCTTGTATCTAGGTCGTATGACATCACAGACGCTCTGGTAATCTGTGATCATTCCTTTTTGTGGTTAATTTCAACCAGTATCGATTGTAGCTTAATACAGAATTGAAATAGATGGGATGTCTGTTGTTGGTATCCCCATAGACAAAGTCAGTCGGTGTTCGCATTTTAACCCCAAAAACATTCTTTAAGGCAAAGAGATGCACTCTTTCACAATAGCGGCTGCATCATCTAGTCCCCAAGGCTCTGCACCGTACTGAGCAATGGGTTGAACTTGGGAATCAAATAGCTTCAACATAAATCTAAACTAGAATTCTTCAAAACATGAAGTTTTCTCATAATGCAGGACAGGGTTATCTTTCTTTACTTGCTAGGTCGTTGCATGTCAATGTGACACTGAGTTTTGTTGAAAACAGTATATCTAAGTATTCATAAGCCTTTACGACAGGCATGACAGCATGATTATGCGTCCAATTTTCTCTTGCT
>CM031620.1:68426679-68431679 GCA_018398815.1 Conus ventricosus | reverse complement strand
TCTTGTATCTAGGTCGTATGACATCACAGACGCTCTGGTAATCTGTGATCATTCCTTTTTGTGGTTAATTTCAACCAGTATCGATTGTAGCTTAATACAGAATTGAAATAGATGGGATGTCTGTTGGTATCCCCATAGACAAAGTCAGTCGGTGTTCGCATTTTAACCCCAAAAACTTTCTTTAAGGCAAAGAGATGCACTCTTTCACAATAGCCGGCTGCATCATCTAGTCCCCAAGGCTCTGCACCGTACTGAGCAATGGGTTGAACTTGGGAATCAAATAGCTTCAACAATAAATCTAAACTAGAATTCTTCAAAACATGAAGTTTTCTCATAATGCAGAGCAGGGTTATCTTTCTTTACTTGCTAGGTCGTTGCATGTCAATGTGACACTGAGTTTTGTTGAAAACAGTATATCTAAGTATTCATAAGCCTTTACGACAGGCATGACAGCATGATTATGCGTCCAATTTTCTCTTGCTGTTACGCTAAACACAACTATATTGCGTTTGCTTAAATTCACTTTCAAATCAAGAGAAACAGCTGCGCGTTGCAGACTGTTTAACTGCGTTTGTAAACCAATAAATTACAGTCTCTGATAACAATACAACATCATCTGCTAGTAATGAAATAAAGAGCTCAAAATAATCAATCGCAAACATTGCACCATGCTTACAGTTTTTAATTATTTCTGTGGCAAACTCGTTAATAAACAAAGAAAATATAACAGGATTGCAAACATCACCTTGCTTAACACCATAAGTGCACACAATGAAATCAGCTAGTTTATATCCACACCGTATCTTAACTTTAACATTACTACACATGTAGTTGCAAAGCGAGACGACTGCAGGCGGAAATCTAAACAAATCTTAAATAAATGTTAGCGAACCGCCCAGAGAACGTGGACAAACGTTTGTAACTCGTTTGTCCACGTTCTCTGGGCGGTTCGCTAACATTTATTTAAGATTACTACACATGTTTTGATGCAATTGTATAAATTACCATTTATACTAGTTTAAACTAAAATTGACCAAAGAATGTTCCTGTTTATGACATCAAATGCCTTCTCAAAATCAATAAATGCAACATGTAGTTTTCTGTCGACAGAGACTTGCTTTTGTTCAAGAGCTAACAAAGTAAACATGTTATCAATAGTTGAATAGTTCTTTTTGAACCCTGCTTGATATTCTCCGGTAATGTTGTTTTCTTAAACCCAGAGAGAGAGAGAGAAGAGAGAGAGAGAGAGAGAGAGAGAGAGAGAGAGAGAGAGAGAGAGAGAGAGGAGAGAGGGAGGGAGGGAGAGAGAGAGAGAGAGAGGGAGAGAGAGAGAGAGAGAGAGAGAGAGAGAGAGAGAGAGAGAGAGAGAGAGAGAGAGAAGACCAACAAGAGAGGCAGACAGACAGAGAGACAGACAGACAGATTAAGCAAAAAATAGACCGGCTGAAATCTATGACATCTTACCACAGCAGAAACTGATGTACTGTTTGAAACTGACGAGATTCATATCCTGAAATTCTGATGTGACTACATAAAATGGGTCACAGTTTTCACGCCACTTCTGATGTGGATGCATCGTACTCTGGTATGCATCTGGTTTCACACTGAGCGCTCACGCAGTAACGCTGAGATGTTTCACATGTTTAAAGAACGCAGATATACAGACACAATAGATATTCACTCACGTGAAAAAAAAAAAGGTAAGAAGAGAAGAAAACTACAGCTGAACTTTTCATCCAACCGTAAGGATTAAAAAAAAAAAAGAAAAAGAAAATTGGAACACTTAATGGGAGGGGAGGGGGGGGGGGGGGGGGGGGGGGCGCAAGACAAAAAATACAGGACGTATTTGATGGATGCCATTAGTACAACTGCTACAAATTTTCTAATGCCTGTCGAAAAAAACAACAACCACCCTCTTGCTGGTTTCATTATTCATCATCTTTTATTGTAGCACACACACACACACACACACACACACACACACACACACACACACACACACACACACACACACACACACACACACACACACACACACGCGCACACAGAGTTATGATATATACACAAAGAGAGAGGGAGGGAGAGAGAGAGAGAGATTGATTGATTGATTGATTGATTGATTGATTGATTGATTGATTGATTGATTGATTGATTGATCTTTAATACGCAAGGATGAAGGTTTTACGCCAAAGCCTAGTCTTACAATCTGTCCTTGTTATGCATACATTATTTCAACACATATAATTCAAACTGACAATTCAACATAGCAACACTACAGTCTTACTCTACAATGACAAGCTGACTGTTCATAAGTCTCACTCTACAATGACAAGCAGACTGTTCATAAGTCCCACTCTACAATGACAAGCAGACTGTTCATAAGTCTCACTCTACAATGACAAGCAGACTGTTCATAAGTCTCACTCTACAATGACAAGCAGACTGTTCATAAGTCTCACTCTACAATGACAAGCAGACTGTTCATAAGTCTCACTCTACAATGACAAGCAGACTGTTCATAAGTCTCACTCTACAATGACAAGCAGACTGTTCTTAAGCGTAACAATGACATGGTGGGCAGTCAAACAGAAGAAAAAACAAACAAACAAAGAAACAAACAGACAAACAAACCCCAGGGAGAGAGAGGTCGGAGGAGGTGGGGGGGGGGGGGGGGGGTAGGTAGGAGGAAGAGAAGAGGGGTGGTAGACAGAGTGGGAGTGGGGATGAGCGATTCAATGGAGTATGTTACATGTTTAGACGGCGTATTCAAAGTATGGTTTACAGAAGACTTCTCGAATGGACGTTAATGATATTATTCGAAAAATCAAATTATTGAGACATAAAATGTTTATGTAAATGTATCCTAAAAGTTTTAGCGTATTCATATTTTGTAAGTGAGTTCCAGATATATGGTCCAGAGTAAGCTAGACTTGTTTTGTATTGATCAATGCGTGGATACGGGAGAAGGAATTTCTTCGAGCCCAAAGAGCTGTTCAATCTTGTGAAAAGGGCATTGATATAACAAGGTACAGTATCTGTCGAGATTGTAAACATAACTGATGCTTTGTTGAATTACTCAGAGGAAGTATGTTCAGTTCTTTTAGTTTTTCATCCGCTATTTGAGGTACGGCTGGATGGAGTAGCTTTGCTGCACGTCTATGAAGAGAATTCAGCCTTTTTTGTGGACAATACTACTCCCGCCCCATACTGTTGATACGTAATTAATTTGTGACATAACATGTGCTTTGAAGAAAAGTTTAAGCACAATATTGTTGAGGTAGTGCTTTAATTGATAAAAGGAAAGATTTTTTTTTTTATAGATTATCTTGCATACATCATTTAGGTGAGATTGCCATTTCAATTCTTTATCTATTGTTACCCTTAAAACACGATGCTCATCTACCTGTTCGATAGAAGTGCCATTCAACTGAAGTTTTAGACAAAGAGGAGACAATCGATGCTTTTGGCGGATGGCTATACTCAGATTTGGTTTTGGCTGGGTGCATGACCATTGAGTTTGAATGACACCAGTCTGACACGTCATTTAGATTTTCCTTGAGAGATATTTCTATTGCCTGTAGATCACTATTATTTGTTTGGAGTGACGAATCATCGGTAAATAAATCTGTCGTGACTTTTTCATCTGATCTGGACAATGGTAAATCATTGATGAAGAGCAGAATAGGAGGGGGCCTAGTACTGAACCTTGTGGGACTCCATGTCTGATAAAGTCTGAAGCGGAGGTTTTGCCGTTAAGCATCACATACTGGGTCCTATCGTTCAAGTATGATTGAAATAATGAGACTGTCGAGGAATGGTTCAAGTGATAATGCTGTGTGGCAGGAGTGATTAGATCGGAATCCAGACTGGAGTGGGTGAAATAGTTTGTTTTTCTCCATGAACAGAGATACATGTGCGTGTATGTGTCTTCCGAGGGGTTTGCTTAGAATTGTGTGCATGAGAATCTGAAGGCTTTGTGCATATTTCTGTTTGAAGGTTTTGTGTTTTTAGGATCTCTCTGAGGTTAGTCGTTTGCATATTTCTAACTGAAGGTTTCGTGTTTTAGGTTCTTCAGTAGTGTGCATATTTCTGTCTGAAGGTTTTGTGTTTTAGGTTCTTTAGCAGTGTGCATATTTCTGTCTGAAGGTTTCGTGTTTTAGGTTCTTTAGCAGTGTGCATGTTATTATAATGAATGAAAAAACGAAACACTAGCCGCCACGGAATGAACAAGCTGTGCAGTATGTGAGATAAGAAATGAACAGCATAAGTTAAGACGGCTGAAAGTGTTTGCTATTATTATGTAGGTATAGTCAGTGGACATGCCGGAACACTGCATTAACTACAGTGCAGTACCGTACACACACACACACACACACACACACACACACACACACACACACACACACACACACACACACACACACACACACACACACCACACACACACACCACACACACACACCACACCACACACACACGCACGATATCCCTATATACACACATACGAACATACACTCACAGACACAGACTGCCCACTACTGTCACCCCCACAACTACCATAACTAGTTTCCCTATCTACTATATCACTATTATTACCTCTTTCATCAGATGTTGTGGCTTCTGTTGTCGCTGCTGTTACGTTGTCGTCGTTGTCTGTCATCAAAGCGATCTCGTTGTGGTTTACCGTGAGGTCGACACTGCCACAATCAGACTACTACACCGTCGCAACAGACCTCTAATCTGAATGACACAACTGTCACGGGATGTGTTTTGAAGTGTGTTGAAAGCACACACTGTGTGTGTCTGGCCGATCCCCTGTTATCATTGTGTGTTGAAAGCACACACTGTGTGTGTCTGGCCGATCCCCTGTTATCATTGTGTGTTGAAAGCACACACTGTGTGTGTCTGGCCGACCCCCTGTTATCATTGTGTGTTGAAAGCACACACTGTGTGTGTCTGGCCGACCCCCTGTTATCATTGTGTGTTGAAAGCACACACTG
>CM031620.1:68411679-68421679 GCA_018398815.1 Conus ventricosus | reverse complement strand
GGTAGGGAGCGGCTGGTAGGCTAAAGTTTTGCACTCGATCAATCAATTACTGTCCTCAGTGAGGAAGGCAGGTAGGAGTGGGAACGGCCAGGAAGAGAGTGGGGGAATCAGTGCGTGGTGCCCTGCCAATGGGGGAATCAGTGCGTGGTGCCCTGCCAATGGGGGAATCAGTGCGTGGTGCCCTGCCAATGAGGCAATCAGTGCGTGGTGCCCTGCCAATGCAAATCTGGCTAATCGATGACTAAGATGACTCCCCACCCACCTATTCCCAGATGTCTTTCTGTAAGAGAATGGGGAAGGGGATTTAATGTTCATCATCATCATCATCAACGTCTTAGCCATTGTGGTCGTTGTTGGTGTCGTCGTCGTCTAATCTTATTATATATATATATATATATATATATATATATATTATATATATATATACAATGATTAAAAGCAAATCTTAAAACCGGGACTACAAATTTGTTTCGAGGTCTTTCCTCTCTTCAGATCCCGTGCCAATCCCTGCTACTGACCTCGATCGTATATATGTGTTTGGATTGTGAACTGTAGTCCAGTTGGGTTGTGTTGCACGTGTTGTGCGAGGGGGGCCCTGTTAGGGTTGTAAGTCTTTCTTTATTGAGTATGAGGGGTTGTGTTGCACGTGTTGTGCAAGGGGGGGGGGGGGGGGGGGGGGCCCTGTTAGGGTTGTAAGTCTTTCTTTCTCTATTGAGTATGAGGGGTCCTATCAGGGTTGCTATTTTATACTTGTTGATAAAAATTTCCTTTTGTGCCTGCAACTGTCTACGATTTCAACTCTTGTGTTCAATGTAGCCATACTAGGTTTGCATAGAATCATCCACTTTTCTGTTGTGCACAAATTACATCTCTTTGTGCTATTATTGTATGCTGCTGCTTTTCTGATTATTTTCCATGTGATGTTAAAATCTGTATTTGCTTTCTTAAGATCCCATATATGTTTACTTAATTCTGTTTGGTGTTTGTATTTTTCATACTTAAAAGATTGCTTGTGATTGGCGTACCTGGCTTTAAATTTGTTTTCTGTGATCCCTATGTATGTCTCTTTGCCTCTTTTCGTTGTCACAGTGGCTTGGTATACGATGTTGTCAGAGAGACATTGGTTGTTCAGAGGGCATTGCTCTTTGATTGTGCAATTGCAAGTTTTCCGTTTGTCACCTCGTTTTTGACGTTGGTTTTCTTTTTGTTTGAAGCATCAATTATTTTTTTAAGATTTGGCATACAAGAGTAAGATAGTTTGATAGTGTTCTTGTTGAATATTTTGAAAAGTTTATGGTCTTTCTGGAACGATTCTGTTAGTATTTTGAAGAATTCTTTGCCAATGTTGGTTTTCACTCTACCATCATATGGTGGGTTGTACCAGGTTATTTTCCTCTTTCTGTTTTTCTTCCTGCTTCCAGTGGTACTTTCAGGTTCATATTTCAACTTGTAGTTGTGTCCACTTTTCAACAGTGCTTCTTGGTAGTCCGTTGCTGCATCGTTGAATATTTCTTCGTTGCAGGAAAGGTTGGATAACCTCTTGTTTATCCCTTGTGGTATCGTTTTTATGATTGTTGGTGGGTGGTTACTCATGGAATTTACATATAATGGTGTATCATTGGGTTTTTTGTATGGTCTGTATTGGTTTTTGTTTAAATCTAGTGTTACATCCAAGTAGTTGACTACTTTTTTGTTGGCTTCTATTGTAATTTTTAAGTTGTGATTTTGGAACAATTTACATAGCTCTTTCTTTTTATTCTCTACCTCTCTAGGTGTATTGTATATATATATACTGACTTCCATAAAAAACGCGAAAATTTGAAAGGCTATTTTTCGGGTGAAAAGGGGTGAATATTCAATATTGAACCATTGTGGCAAGTTGTTTGGGTCCAAGACTTACGTGCAGTGAAAAAATTGTGTGAGCAACACATCATTTCCGGCATTGGAGGGTCAACAAAAATGGCAAACTGGTTGCTGCATGTGAGGCACGTGCACACCATGCAGAGCAAAGTTAACCAGCGACAAGTACGCAGGCATGCAGCCTTTATAAATCCGCGCTACAAGGTTCAGGTAACGACTTGCCGTCTGAGCGCTACAGAGATGCCAAGACTACGAGCAGAGGAACGCAATCGTGCCCTAGGCCATCTGGAGGCTGGTGTGGATGCCAGGCAGGTCGCCAACATCTTTAACGTCCACATCTCAACCATCTATCGTCTGCAGCACCGCATGCGAGTCACTGGTACCACTGATGATCGTCCCCGGCCAGGCCGTCCTTGGGTCACCACACAAAGAGAGGATCGCCATCTTGTTCGAACCCATCTGCGGGACAGGCGGCAAACAGCCGCTAACACTGCTCGACAGGTGCCTGGGAATCTCCAGCAACGAATCAGCCTCAACACTATGCGGCGGCATCTTCAGGAGAACGGGCTGACATGTAGGCAGAGGTCCGGTACTGACACCAAGACACCGGCAGGACAGGCTGCAGTGGGCACAAGCCCGAATCAACTGGTGCAGGCAGCAGTGGGGACGCATACTGTTCTCAGATGAGAGCCGTTTTTGTATTGACATGGCTGACGGTCGTGTCAGAATATGGCGTCGACCTGGTGAACGCTATGCTGACTCCTGTGTGGTAGAGCGGAACCCCTGGGGAGGCCCGAACGTTATGATATGGGGTGCAATTGGCATTAACCACGCCATAGGACCAGTCATCTTTCAGAACATTGGTCCTGGTCGCGGACAGGGTGTCAATGCACAGCGCTACAGCAAGCAGGTGCTCAGACCCCATGTCGATCCTTTTTTTGCGCAACACCCAAACTGGACATTCCAACAGGACAATGCAAGACCACACACCGCCAGGGCCACCCAGCAATTTCTTCAGCATAACAACGTCAATGTGCTGCTCTGGCCAGCCCTCAGTCCCGATTTAAACCCAATAGAACATTTTTGGGATGAACTTGGCAGACGGTTGGACCTCCTGCGTCCACGACCAGCAACAGCGGCTCAACTTCACCAGGCCATCGTCCATGTGTGGGCTGGTGTGCCAAGGGGACGCATCAACCACCTGGTCCACTCAATGAGCCGCAGGTGTCAAGCAGTTGTCAACGCAAATGGTGGCCACACACGGTATTAGGACTTCAAGCTGGTTTGTCACGTGACCTTGGATTTTCCACACAAAAGACATATTGCTGATGACATTTTCACACATTATCGGTGTAATGAATCAAATCACGTTGAATTCTCGCTTCCACTCTGTACAATTGTGACCAATAAAATTCACCCCCAACTTTCAGCTTGTTTTGTTTTCGCGTTTGTTATGGAAGTCAGTATATATATATAACTCGTTATGTGTGTGTGTGTGTGTGTGTGTGTGTGTGTGTGTGTGTGTGTGTGTGTGTTTGTCTGTATGTCTGTCTGTGTGTCTGTTCAGAAAAACCCACTGTGGGCCTGATGGAATTTGAATCCAACCGTTGATCGTTTGAGAACTGTGGCCGTGCATCAGGAACACACACACACACACACACACACACACACACACACACACACACACACACACACACACATAGAGATTTATATATTTCCCACCCCCCCCTCCCCTCCTTTCCCCTTCTCCCTGTTTCCTCCCCCTCCCCCCATCCTTCCCCCTCCCCCTACCACCCCACCCTGTGCCTCGTGAAGTGAAAGCATTGTAATTTTTGTGTCCCTGGTGGCTCACTTCGCTAAGCTCACTGTACTTACTATAGGCAGAAATCGATTTTTCAAGCATCTAATTCTCCTGCGCTCTAGAAACAGTGCCAGCCAAAAGTAAATAGCTCATGACACTTCCAGGGTGCCAAGGATGCTTTGTGCCAAATTTGGTGTTGATCGGTTGAGAACTGAGTTCAGCTGGTACAGTGGAGCTCTCCGATTAAATATTTAATTTTGCTGCACCCTAGAAAAAGTGCCGCCCAAAACTAAATAGCCCATGACACTCCTAGGGTGCCAAGGATGCTTTGCGCCAAATTTGGTGTCGATCGGTTGAGAACTATGGCCATGCATAAGGAATACACAGACAGACAGACAGACAGATTTCAAAAATATATATGTAAGATGCATGGGTGGTAGCGAGGTGCGGGGAGTGGGTGGTGGGTGGGAATCATTCTGGTGGTATGTCAGAATAACTCCCTGGAATCAAACTGAAACACAGAGGGAGTTAGTTTTTTATATTCTAGTTTAACTCCCGGGGAGTTAAAATTTACATATGAACTGTTTAACTCCCTGGGAGTTAAACCATTTGGGGAGTTCAAATTTTTCGTTACACTGGGGGCCACTTTAACACAGTAATTACCCTAGAGAAAGTTACGACAACAACGTCCACATGCATTCAACTAGCCTGACAAAGCATCAACACAGTGTCCCATGGCAATACCATCTGAACAAGCCCAAGACTTCTGCTCTTCAAGGTCTGTTTACAAAGCAATTCAGCTGACTGTCTCTTTAGCGCCCGCTTGATGCTCCGAGGTCCTAGTGGTTAAATTTCCCCCCCTTTCACTATCGGGAAGGTTCGAACTCACGTGGGTCCTTAGGTGCCATCTATCACCTGACCACTTGATCACCTGACCACCCTAGGTGCCATCTATCACCTGACCACTTCAACCTCTTTGAAACAGTTCGGCTGTATGCGCGTACTGCTAATCGTTCCATTACCTATTTCTCCACCACGCACGGCATTCGTTTCCTCTATAGCGCTTTAGGCCCTTTGTGAGAGGTTTCTCTCCCTTAACACTGATAAATATCCTGGAGCTTTGCTGTCCTTGGAGCTGGAAAAGAATTCCAGTGTGTGGCTGTGTCAGGCGTTTCGGCATGAGAATGACAATGACACTGCACTGAGAGGACACGGAACACAGGATGGAGGAATCAGAAAAAAAAGTTGTGACTTCAAAACATGAACCCTCTGTCCACCCCTGCTTTCTCTCTACCCCCCCCCCCCCCCCCCTCATCTCCCATTCTCGGTCCCTCTCTCACCTATGCCAGGGATCATCAGGAGAAGGAGGAAGATGAGGCCGAAGAAGTTGTTGGCGATGGTGAGGGTGACGTTGGTGATGCCCTCGCCGGCAGGGTAAGACAACTCGCACGACAGCTCGTATATGAGGGGCACGACCGCGTTCAGGGACGTAATGCCCGTGATGATTGTGACGTAGAAGAGTGCTGCCCACACACAACCCAACAACAGAACCAGGCATAATTACACGCAGTATCGCCAGTGCATGGTTCTGAGGCTTACGTGCATCAGATGGCTTTGATGATTATCAGGCATGGTGTCATGGTATGGCGTAGCAATCCTGTTACATTGAAAGTATTGGCGATAACAATAATATTAACATGAATGGAAGACCAAGCACAACAAGTATCAAGATGGGCCAACAGCAATTACAATGTTGATGATGATGATGCTTACTGGTGGTGAAGTTAGTGGTTCTGATAACGAAATGAATAATAATATATGAAATATAATGGCGCGCGCACGCACACACACACACACACACACACACACACACACACACACACACACACACACACACACACACACACACACACACTGACATGTGACTAAATGTGGTAAAATTGTTCAATATGCTAATTATCTCTGATCGTTGATAAATGCTTGCGTAAGGAAAAAAACTCATCTGAGAGATCGATGCATTACAATAAGAAAAGTTAAGCAGGCAGAGCTTGATAATCGTAGCGAGTACCTGTTAGTAAATGGTCGAAAACTTTCCCATGAAGAAAACATATATGATTCAATTCAACAATGGTGATGATCCCACTGATTCGTCGTCTTTGAAAGTGGATGAGACAACCTAGGAATACGCACGCACATGCAAATGTGGCAGATTTGATTCATAGGCGTATATTTCACACTCAGCATGACATGACATGTCCAGATTGATTATCTCTTACACAAACCAAGGAAAAGTTAAAGATTCTCAAAATATTTAGCTAGCAAGGCTGGTCTCGGGTTGTTAAAGCACTTAACAATATTACCCATTCGTTTTAATTAAAAGAGCAGTTTCAAAAGTAATAGTAATAACAGCTGGCGGAAGTAGCTATAATAAGTGTGGTGCTGATAATAATAATCATTGTGTTGTTGTTATTGTTGTCAGTACCATCACGGTCACCTTACCGTTAGAAGGAGGGATGACTTTGGTGACGGTCAGAGCGAAGACGACGAAAGCAGAGGTACCGATGATGTAGGACACCAGGATCAGCCACTTCATGAAGCGCTTGAAGAAATCCGCAAACCTGACACGTCACACATCAATCAACTGATCTACCAGACAATCATAGTCACGTACAGAATGTAAAGGGTATGATTCTGCCCAACTTTTGAGAATGGAGAGTTTGCAGTGGTTAATCCCGCAAACGTGGGATAGGATCACAGTGAGGGGTAACCTAGCTGGTAGTTTGGAATGCCAGTTAAGAGGCTGGTCACTCAGCAGACAATTTGCCTATAGCTGCTGGTCTGGGCAGACTGTTCAGAAGAGACAGCCATTGGACTTCAGCCATATCGTAATTGGTGTCGCCTTTGCTGAGGAGCTCTTGAGCTTCTCTTTGACCATGGCTGGTCTGGGTGGCTTTGTCTGGGAGACTAAGTATAGGCCGGAGGGATAGCCCCTGGAGACCGTGGAGCCGTGGTTGGTGTTGTCTTGGCTGAGGTGGACTTGAAATTTTAGCGAGGTAACTATCCACAGGTGGGAGTCGTTGCTGAATTTTGCCCTTGGTACGGAGTCTGAAGGGTCTGTTTCCTCATGATAGTTGGCCCCATTGGTTGTCGGCCCTGGGGGGTAGAATGTCAGTTCATGAGCAGCCCAGCAAAGCCCGATCTTTTACACTTCAGACCCTTCTAGTGGTTCCATTGTGACTCACTTCAGACCCTTCTAGTGGTTCCATTGTGACTCACTTCAGACCCTTCTAGTGGTTCCATTGTGACTCACTTCAGACCCTTCTAGTGGTTCCATTGTGACTCACTTCAGACCCTTCTAGTGGTTCCATTGTGATTCACTTCAGACCCTTCTAGTGGTTCCATTGTGATTCAGGCCACAAAGGAAGCAGCCCAGCAAAGCCCGATCTTTTACACTTCAGACCCTTCTAGTTTACACTTCAGACCCTTCTAGTTGTTCCATTGTGATTCACTTCAGACCCTTCTAGTGGTTCCATTGTGATTCACTTCAGACCCTTCTAGTGGTTCCATTGTGATTCACTTCAGACCCTTCTAGTGGTTCCACTGTGATTCACTTCAGACCCTTCTAGTGGTTCCATTGTGATTCAGGCCACAAAGGAAGCAGCCCAGCAAAGCCCGATCTTTTACACTTCAGACCCTTCTAGTGGTTCCATTGTCATTCAGGCCACAAAGGAAGTTCTCAAAAGATCTCGTTGAAAGGGCTGGAAGGCTAATACTCGCAGCGCTCTGCTCTTCTTTCACTGAGCAGAGTATGGTGAAGGCTGTGACGCTGATTCTCTTATTCAGGTGTTTGTAAATGTAAAGGTATGTTGATGGTTTTTATCTTTGGTTTGGCTATGTTTTTACCTAGAGTGAGGGCAAATAGAGTACTATCTTGTGAAACAACACTTGTAAATGGAAGTTAAATGTTCTATGTTCTTACATTTTCATTGTACAAACTCCATTTTCTTAATAATTGAAAATGTGATATACCAAATTTCCACCGTCAATTATTCAAGTAACTCTGCAACTAAGCAGGGCTGGCACTGAATAAGAATGAAATCAAAAACAGTTATTCAGTGTCATCACAGTTTTTTTTGTTAGTAATCATCAAATCGATGCCAGAAAACATAGATTACAGATGTTGCTGTCTTTTTACTGTGATTTGTGCATAAAGTTTAACGCGCGCCCTACATGTTCCTTGTGTTCGAACACAAGACAAACTGGCTTGTGAACGTCGCCCTTGTTGGCTGGCGAGATGGATAGGGTTAACAGTGTGACCAAGCCGTGTGGCGTCCTGTGCAAATGATGAAGATACTGTCAGTGAAGGTAGTGTGATTATTCCTCTGTGTGTCTGGGTTGTTACCTGTCCTCTGTGTGTCTGGGTTGCTACCTATCCTCTGTGTGTCTGGGTTGTTACCTGTCCTCTGTGTGTCTGGGTTGTTACCTGTCCTCTGTGTGTCTGGGTTGTTACCTGTCCTCGTGTGTCTGGGTTGTTACCTGTCCTCTGTGTGTCTGGGTTGCTACCTGTCCTCTGTGTGTCTGGGTTGTTACCTGTCCTCTGTGTGTCTGGGTTGTTACCTGTCCTCTGTGTGTCTGGGTTTTACCTGTCCTCTGTGTGTCTGGGTTGCTACCTGTCCTCTGTGTGTCTGGGTTGCTACCTGTCCTCTGTGTGTCTGGGTTGCTACCTGTCCTCTGTGTGTCTGGGTTGTTACCTGTCCTCTGTGTGTCTGGGTTGTTACCTGTCCTCTGTGTGTCTGGGTTGTTACCTGTCCTCTGTGTGTCTGGGTTGTTACCTGTCCTCTGTGTGTCTGGGTTGTTACCTGTCCTCTGTGTGTCTGGGTTGTTACCTGTCCTCTGTGTGTCTGGGTTGTTACCTGTCCTCTGTGTGTCTGGGTTGTTACCTGTCCTCTGTGTGTCTGGGTTGTTACCTGTCCTCTGTGTGTCTGGGTTGTTACCTGTCCTCTGTGTGTCTGGGTTGTTACCTGTCCTCTGTGTGTCTGGTTTTACCTGTCCTCTTGTGTCTGGTTGTTACCTGTCCTCTGTGTGTCTGGGTTGTTACCTGTCCTCTGTGTGTCTGGGTTGTTACCTGTCCTCTGTGTGTCTGGGTTGTTACCTGTCCTCTGTGTGTCTGGGTTGTTACCTGTCCTCTGTGTGTCTGGGTTGTTACCTGTCCTCTGTGTGTCTGGGTTGTTACCTATCCTCTGTGTGCTGGGTTGTTACCTGTCCTCTGTGTGTCGGGTGTTACCTGTCCTCTGTGTGTCTGGGTTGTTACCTGTCCTCTGTGTGTCTGGGTTGTTACCTGTCCTCTGTGTGTCTGGTTGTTACCTGTCCTCTGTGTGTCTGGTTGTTACCTGTCCTCTGTGTGTCTGGGTTGTTACCTGTCCTCTGTGTGTCTGGTTGTTACCTGCCTCTGTGTGTCTGGGTTGTTACCTATCCACAAAGAATGTTTCACGTGTTGTTCGTTTGTTTCATTATTTGAGCAACTGAAGGTTGCGTGGTTACTTGGCTGAGTAATAGGCAGTGAATGGCGTGAATGCTGTTCAATTGTTTGTGCGTTTATGTGGCTATTTTGTGCGCAAGTAGCCACTGGCCAGTCTGTTTGTTTATTCGGTTGTCGCATCGGTTAGTCTGTGAGTCTTTATTTGTTCAATGTAATTTACACCCGTGGTCCATTGCAGGCTAAAAAGCAACAGCCATTATGGCCATGGCGCAGGCCTAACGGGTGAAAGGTGAGGAGCCGCAGCATGTAGCACGCACTGTCCTGAGGTGGGTGTGTCTACTGAGAAAGAAAAATAGCTTTAGCTGGCTGGTTGATGTGTAAGATGTGTCCTTTTTACTTTGATCATATAGTTGGACACTACGCAGATGATTTTTTCCATATAATTGTTTAACTGCTATACGGCCCAAGTGATGCCTTGCTATTGAAAATTAGATGTTTATTAATTTCATTCATTGTTCATAGCTCCCGAGGTTCGCAACGGAGTGTTCCCTTTTTCGCGTGTGCTTATGTATGTTCATTCATAATACTTTTCTTCGCTATGAAATTATGATCTATGCTTTTGACTGTATGTGACTCCTGCCGTTCGTAACGGGGAGCCTCTTTGTTAACGTTATGATCATGAAATAATCATATTGTTGATCCTGCCATTTGCAACGGGGATCCACTTTGGCTAATGTCATGATTATGATATGATTATGTTACTGATTGCAAAGATATGTTATACCTCCTACCGTTCGCAACGGGGACGACTTTTGTGCTTTCTTCTTGTGAATCCCGCACCTTAATTTTGGTAATGTTGG
>CM031620.1:68386679-68401679 GCA_018398815.1 Conus ventricosus | reverse complement strand
TTAATTATTGGCGCATGTGCATGGAGTAACAACGGTTGGTTGCCTACGTCAATAGATGAATGAAGCTGCCTCCAGCCTCACGCCTCATTATTGTGTGATAATGCCCTTTTCAAAGGCCTACCCCGCCATAACACATATCTTGACTGACGAGACAAGTTGGTCAAGATGGCTGCTGCCAAAGCCACGTGCACATTGATTTGCGACAATGGAAACAGCTTTAAAATCATGAATTCACTTCGATTTGTTTGTTGGAACACAGCAATAAATGTTTTACAAATCGACTGACGCGACGATCGTACAACAGCTTAAAGAATTTTGACGTATGTGCAAAAAAAAAAAATAAATAAATAAAAGTTAAATGACGTACGTCCCTTATTCATAATGATTAGTTCAGGTCGGAGTTGAGATCTAATTCGGGGATCTGATGCTGAGATTTATTGTTAATAGTGTTCAATCAAGTTTAGTCAGATAATCGGTACACATATGGGTATGCATTGGACTACAGAAAGGATACGCCCTCACCTGGAGTTTGCCAACAGTGTGTGGTCACCACGATATCAGAAAGATAAGGACCTCATCGAGGGTGTTCTCAGGCGAGCAACAAAGATGGTTCCTGGTCTGGTTGACTGTCCCTATGAAGAGCGACTTGCCAGAATGAAGATCCCCAGCATTCAGTACTGGAGGGACAGCGGTGACATGATTAAAACTTATAAGTTCACTCATGGGCCATACAACGCGAAGAGTCCTCTTATGATGGAAAACAGTGTTAAGCAGACCCGTAAGCATAATCTGAAGCTCATGAAAAGGATTTGCGATAGTTCACTGCGCCAGCACTATTTCGCCTATAGAGTGGTGAATCCTTGGAACGCGCTCCCAGAAAAAGTAGTTAATGCACCATCTCTCGACAGCTTTAAGGCCAGACTGGATAGCCATTGGGCAGACCGTAGATACTTGATTAGATAGACTTTCAGATTGCTGCGCTATCATCACCCACGCAAGAAGTTTATAGTGTAGGAATTACCAGTTTTGTAAAATATTAAAAAAAAACAACAGACTAAATGTTGAATAGCCTAATCCAGTCTGTAGCAGTATGGTATGGTATGGTATGGTATGGTATGGTATGGTATGGTAGTAGGTATGGTATGGTATGGTATGGTATGGTAACAGATTTTTCGTTATTGTGGTAACAATTCAAATTTGACAGGACGTTGCACTGTTGTCTCAGAAAAGGGGGTGGTCACTGTGCCACTGATCACCGAGTCGCGGTGAAGCAGGTAGTTTGACATGGGCGTCTGTTATGAGACACTATAACGAGCGCAGTGGTCAGTTACAATTCATTTTTCCAATTACAGTGGATCGTTAAGGTTCCATAATGGACATTCAGACAGCCAGGGTCTCGACAGCCCCCCCCCCCCTCACTCTCTCTCTCTCTCTCTCTCTCTCTCTCTCTCTCTCTCTCTCTCTCTCTCTCTCTCTCAGTCATGCGCAACAAGGTCGAGGTACTGTAACAGCCCAGTCCTTTCAGTTGTCCATTCAGGTCTTTTAACTTCAGCCTACGTTGTAGAATGGGCTTTAATGGGCAGTTCTAGTGAGAAACACCAGGGCCGAAGTCTTACCGGATGTTAATGAATAGAGTTACGTATGGAGTTCCCATCACTGAAAGCCTGCCGGCAACGTTGTTGCGCATTAGCGTATGTTTGTGATAACGACGGGATTGCAGAGTTACGTCCGAGTTTGGAGGTTTGGGGCCTGCATGGGAGGTAAAGCTGTGGTATTTCTATCATGAAGGGGCCAGCATGGGAGGTAAAGCTGTGGTATTTCTATCATGAAGGGGCCTGCATGGGAGGTAAAGCTGTGGTATTTCTATCATGAAGGGGCCTGCATGGGAGGTAAAGCTGTGGTTATTTCTATCATGAAGGGGCCTGCATGGAGGTACAGCTGTGGTTATTTTCATGATGAAGGGGTCTATATTGGAGGTACAGCTGTGGTTATTTTCATGATGAAGGGGTCTATATTGGAGGTACAGCTGTGGTTATTTTCATGATGAAGGGGTCTATATTGGAGGTACAGCTGTGGTTATTTCATGATGAAGGGGTCTATATTGGAGTACAGCTGTGGTTATTTTCATGATGAAGGGGTCTATATTGGAGGTACAGCTGTGGTTATTTTAATGATGAAGGGGTCTATATTGGAGGTACAGCTGTGGTTATTTTCATGATGAAGGGGTCTATATTGGAGGTACAGCTGTGGTTATTTTCATGATGAAGGGGTCTATATGGAGGTACAGCTGTGGTTATTTTCATGATGAAGGGGTCTATATTGGAGGTACAGCTGTGGTTATTTTCATGATGAAGGGGTCTGCATTGGAGGTACAGATGTGGTTATTTTTATCATAAAGGAGACTACGTTGGAGGTAAAGCTGTGGGTTTTTTTTATCATGAAGGGGCCTGCGTTGGAGGTAAAGCTGTGGTATTTTTATCATAAAGGAGACTACGTTGGAGGTAAAGCTGTGGGGGTTTTTATCATGAAGGGGCCTGCGTTGGAGGTAAAGCTGTGGGTTTTTTTTATCATGAAGGGTCTGCATTGGAGGTAAAGCTGTGGTTTTTTTATCATGAAGGGCCTGCGTTGGAGGTAAAGCTGTGGGTTTTTTTTTATCATGAAGGGTCTGCATTGGAGGTAAAGCTGTGGGTTTTTTATCATGAAGGGGCCTGCATGGAGGTACAGATGTGGTTATTTTTATCATGAAGGGGTCTATATTGGAGGTACAGATGTGGTTATTTTTATCATGAAGGGGTCTATATTGGAGGTACAGCTGTGGTTATTTTCATCATGAAGGGTCTATATTGGAGGTACAGCTGTGGTTATTTTCATCATGAAGGGGTCTATATTGGAGGTACAGCTGTGGTTATTTTTATCATGAAGGGTCTATATTGGAGGTACAGCTGTGGTTATTTTTATCATGGAGGGGTCTGCATTGGAGGTACAGCTGTGGTTATTTTTATCATGAAGGGGTCTATATTGGAGGTACAGCTGTGGTTATTTTTATCATGAAGGGGTCTATATTGGAGGTACAGCTGTGGTTATTTTCATCATGAAGGGGTCTATATTGGAGGTACAGCTGTGGTTATTTTTATCATGAAGGGTCTGCATTGGAGGTACAGCTGTGGTTATTTTTATCATGGAGGGGTCTATATTGGAGGTACAGATGTGGTTATTTTTATCATGGAGGGACCTTTATGGAAGGTAAAGCTGTGGTATTTTTATCATGAAGGGGCCTTCGAGGGAGGTAAAGCTGTGGTTATTTTTATCATGAAGGGGCCTGCATTGGAGGTAAAGCTGTAGTATTTCTATTGTGATGGGGCCTGCGTTGGAGGTAAAGCTGTGGCATTTTTATCATGAAGGGGGCTGCATTGGAGGTAAAGCTGTGGTATTTTTATCATGAAGGGGCCTGCGTTGGAGGTAAAGCTGTGGCATTTTTATCATGAAGGGGCCTGCGTTGGAGGTAAAGCTGTGGCATTTTTTATCATGAAGGGGCCTGCGTTGGAGGTAAAGCTGTGGCATTTTTATCATGAAGGGGCCTGCGTTGGAGGTAAAGCTGTGGCATTTTTATCATGAAGGGGCCTGCGTTGGAGGTAAAGCTGTGGCATTTTATCATGAAGGGGCCTGCGTTGGAGGTAAAGCTGTGGTCAGTTTTATCATGAAGGGGCCTGCATTGGAGGTAAAGCTGTGGTATTTTCATAAGAAGTGGGAACACTCCAAATACCCTGTATGCACGTTATTGTTTTTTGCTGGTTTTCTGTTTTTGTTTAACGGTCAGCAAGAATAGTAAAAAGGAGAAACAGGAGGCAATTGTTATAATTTCAAAGACAAAATAAAATGAGTAAAATCAAAGCAATTGTAATTGTATATCGGTGGTAGAAATATGGTGGGCGTGATTTTTAATGAATGACTGCAGCATTGTAGTCTATTATTAAAGAAGAGGAAATTTTTAAAGGAAAACTGAACTGCCAAAGATTATCACTTCAGAGTTTAATTAGTTCTGTTCCTTCAAATAAAGCAAAACTAGTTATCAAAACAATTCATCTCATCATTTTATGACCCAAAGGCGCAAACCACATGTCTTGGTTGATTAAATTAGGTTAAACGTGATCAAATTCTCTTCAGACACATTTTAGAAAGACACAAAACTAACCGGGAAAGGAAACGCTACAAAACATAGGTTTTTACAGGGATGTTTATATTTTCAATAGTTTATAGTTTGCAACGTATATTCAACTGTGCCATTTCAGATCACTTATCGCAGTTTCAGTGCAACGTTGTTCACAATGGCGTGCATATCTGTAAGCGTTCGAGAGTGGACGGGGAGGGGGAGGGGGAGGGAAAGTATTAAATGGGTGTACACAGTGTCGCATAACTGTGAAGTCTAAAATTTGGCTGCAATAGAAACCATAGTACATTCTGTCCGTTGTCTTTCTGCAGCACGTGTGTGATAGGTAAACGCTTACATTGGTAATGGTAGGAGAGATGGTAAAGGAAAGAGGACGGAGGAAGGGGGGGGGGGGAGAGCTATCGCAGCGGAAAGTCAAACAAACCAGCCAAATTTACACTACGCACACAAGACCACCCCATGTCTGGGGCAACGCAGGCGACAAGACCACCCCATGTCTGGGGCACCGCAGGCGACAAGACCACCCCGTGTCTGGGGCACCGCAGGCGACAAGACCTCAAGCCAGGCAGGTTTAAGGCGTTTGATGACTACAGGGAGAGATTTGTGTTTGACAGTTCACGTCTCATATAACATACACATTCATCTCATGAAAGTCATACTACCTATGTACGTGTACAGAGCGACGGCTGTCTTCTCTTTGCTGATCTGGTCCGCATCTGAAACAGAAATTCCCAGCAATCACAACGGCTGAGGAGATTGCATTGTGGGGCTGGGCCTAAAGTTAACGATTTGTTGAGGCTGTGAACTGCTTACTGATGGAGATAAATTATTACTGAGGGTGAGGACCCAGACGTAGGGAGTGGAACTTACACACACACACACACACACACACACACACACACACACACACACACACACACACACACACACACACACGCACGCACGCACGCACGCATGAACGCACACACGCACGCACGCACGCACACACACACACACACACATGGATATACATGTATGCACACACATCCGCATACAGACAGGCATAAAGAGCATACGCATGTGTGTTCGTACTTAACCAGCAGATAAGTAATTCATTTTAAAACGCAAAACAAACTCTTCTCTCTCTTCTCTCTCCTCTCTCTCTCCTCTCTCTCCTCTCCTCTCTCTCTCTCTCTCTCTATCTTGCGTTCTCTCACTTTCGTGCTCCTCAAAATCATACTGAAAATAAACATCAAGAGACAGAGAGAGACAGAGAGAGACAGAGAGACAGAGACAGAGAGAGAGAGAGAGAGAACAACAAACAAATTAGATACCTGATGCGTTGCTGATCTGTACAAAGCTGGGATCATCCCTGATTGAGTAATCATGACTGAAAACTGGACCGCTCAAACTGTAATGTAACAAAGACAGTGACCATCTTTCAGAAGAGAGAGAGAGAGAGAGAGAGAGAGAGAGAGAGAGAGAGAGAGAGAGAGAGAGAGAGAGGGGCAGGGTGGAGAAAAAAACCCTCGTGATAACACACATGAAGACGAGTACCACGAAATGAAGACCTTTTTTCTGTGTCGTCTCTCTCTCTCTCTCTCTCTCTCTCTCTCTCTCTCTCTCTCTCTCTCTCTCTCTCTCTCTCTCTCTCTCTCTCTCTCTCTGAAAACAACAGCAACAACAAAACCAACCAAACAAACAAACTGTGCTGATTACATATATATAGACAAATACTTCAAAATGAATGCTCTTTTGCTGTATTGGACCGTATTCGCCACTCTCTCTCTCTCTCTCTCTCTCTCTCTCTCTCTCTCTCTCTCTCTCTCTCTCTCCTCTCTCTCTCACACCACACACACACACACACACACACACACACACACACACACACACACACACACACACACACAACACACACACACACACACACACACACACACACACACACACACACACACACACACACACCACACACACACACACACGCACACATTTATTTCTATCCTTCTGTTTTGTGAAGAATGTATGTTACAGTTTTAATTTGCATTCAGGGAATACGTATAATTTTCCAAATGATCATTTTAGGGAGTACATATCTACAGTCAGAACTCGCCGCAAAGACCCTTCAAAGCAAGGCTTCCTCCCTCACTTTTTTCTTTTCAGTTGAACAGTTTTCGTTTTGTGTTCACTAAAACTGCCTCCTAACAAAGCCTCCCTCCCTTATAAGCCATGGTTTTTTTTGATGATACGGCCACCCCCCCACCCCCACCCCCACCCCCCTTTGTGTCAAGTACAGTTATATCCCGACAGCTGCTTCCTTTTAAAACCATGTTTTCCAGTGGATATATAGTTTTAAGGCAGCCATACTCCAACTGCGGGGAAAATTAATTCAGCTGAAATCCAATTCCTTGACAAAGATTGTTTAAAAAATTTTAAATATTCTTCCATTTAAAGACAGATTCGATTCAACAAATGTTGGCAGTCAAGTAATGAAAGGATCAGCCCCCCCAAGATAATCTTTGAAAGCTTTTTCTTCATAGTTACAGAATCCACATAAACTGTCCTTTTTCCCGACCTCGAAGTAACTTAATAAATCAAGTTTTTCTGTATTCTGGAGGGACCGCATGGAATAAGTTGCCTTCCTCTATAAAATCTTGTTCCTCAAAACATACATGTAAAAAAGCACTAAAATTGCATCTGATAAAAAACTCTGCGCAACAATTGAAGTCGTTTTTCCATCACTACGATCCCCTTATCCCCATCTCTCCCTCTCTCCCCTCCCTTCTCTCTCCCCTCTCTCTCCCCCTCTCTCCCCTCATCTCTCACTCTCTCTCTCCTCTCTCTCCCCTCTCTCCTTTTGAAGTTGAAGTTCCAAAAATTTAGTTTCATTATTGTCTCATATTTTATATGAGAGTTATGTGTTTGCATGATAGAAATTGTGTGTTTTTTAAAAAAATGTTTTTTTTTTTTTAGCTTGTGGTTATATGTTAAATTTAGTTTCTTTCTTGTTTATGAGGGCAGGATGTAAAAAAGCTGGAACGCTTATTCTTTAAAAAACCGTCAATAAAGATAATTTTGACTTGACTTGACTTGACTTGACATACACACGGGGCGCCCCGCGCATCCACGCACGCTACAAACACCCGCATAAACACAAAAACACGGACACAGACAGACAGACACACACACACACAAACAAAACCGCACCACACACCGCGCGCACGTACGCACACGCACACACACACACCACAAAACACACACACACCACACAACACACACAACACAAAACACACACGTGAAACTTCCAGATGAATGACAATCTCTACAGAAGCAAACAGTCTCTGACCTGCCGTACAATGTGGCGTTCTTTGTGGTGGAATCGCTGGGCATCAGGAGAGGGCCTGAAACGTGCACGCACGCACACAGATGGAGTTAAAACCCTTTTTTACCTCTCCTTCTGATATTCCTTGAACTAAGTCCTGCACAAATTTGGTTCAAAATTACAATTTTCATCATTCCACAGACTTAATATTCCATTGGAAGCCAATACTTTGTTGTGCTAGAATTGACTTACCGTTCCTTGTTTTCAAATGTTTAAAAATAGCGTGCTTAAACTTGTTACTACCTTTGCTTTACATTGACTTCCTTTGTTCACTGCTTTTGCATAAAAATATCACACACAAAAACACACACACACACACACAACACACACACACACACACACACACACACACATGCAGCGACAGACACATCCCCCTGCCCCACGCACAATCTCCACACAATTTCAAGTGTGTTGTGTGTGTGTGTGTGTGTGTGTGTGTGTGTGTGGTGTGTGTGTGTGTGGTTTTGTGTGTGTGTGCGCGCGCGCGCACGCGCGCGCGCGTGGGGTGTGTGTGGTTGTGTGTGTTGGTGGATCACGTTTCAGGGGAGAGTGAGTCATACACACCGCTTTTCAGAGCAGAAAAAAAGCCAGTCCTGTGTTAACTCTTCACATTAATGTTTGCTATAATGTTGGTGTTCAGTCAGCCCTATCACGCACACAGCAAACTGTGTATGTCTGATATCTCACGATTAAGTAAAACCACTGGACTGAACTGCAAAAGTGACTGGATTTCTTAAATGAAGAATTAGTTTTTTCTGTTTCTTCTTGTCTTTGTCTCTACGTTTATACATCTCCCATTAATTCCCCCGTGCTCTCTCTCTCTCTCTCTCTCTCTCTCTCTCTCTCTCTCTCTCTCTCTCTTTTGGAGCAGTGTTTAGATTCAGTTGCTTCTGACTTTTGTGTGGGCGTTAGATGGAAGAGGGTGAGGGGGAGGTGGAAGGAGTGGAGGTCTCCAAGTTCTTCCGTTTTCTCCCTCGCACCTTGGTGCTACCCCATCGTGGGGTCCAACCTGGGCTGGCCGTTATAAGCAACTAACCCTTTCCCCCTCTTTCTTCAATCATACATTAAATTCATTACGTGAACGTTCTAATCTCATCCACATTGTCGTCAGACAACACTACATGTGGTTCAAGAGGTTCGCCTCACTTCTGCCACCACTCACCCCCTCTCCTCCCTCTCTCTCGCCTTTCGTCTGTCTCCGTCTTCCATTGCGTCCTCCTGTTCCCTGCGTCGTGAACTGTTCTAACTTCTCAACTTCCGTTTTTCTGCCTCGCCATTTCCGCTGCTTGTCGACAGCCATCTTGGGGGGAATCATTTTGTGCACATTCTTCTGTCTGTTGTTTGTGCCATCTAAAGAAGACATTCTTGTCGAACGTCGTTAGGGTTGGGAGGAAAAAGGGTCGTTAGGGTTACTTTGAGCCCTGTTTTGAGCGTTTATTTGAATCTTGGCTTAGTTACTGTAACTCTGTAGTTCCAGTCTGTAGGGGGAAGTTCCCATAGATCAGAATGGTGAAAACAGTCCCTTTGGGCCATTTCCGCTGTTTTCCAAAAACGACAACGATGAGAGAGATGTGGCGGCATACGGCAAAAAGATTTCGCTAAGAACGTATCGATTCGCTTCACGTGTTTTAAATACGTGATTCGCCTTCGATTTAAACATTCGTTCCGAATGCAAGCGCGTTTTTCGTCACCGCCTTTTTCATTTTGGTTCTTTAGTTGCCGGGGAATCTTGACAAAAATAGAAACCTGCTTCTCCATTGGACAATGCCAACTTGTGTCAAGTAACCGATTAGCTTGTCGTTGGGAGAATCCAGGACTTCGACTTTTTAAGATGGGGACGCCTGTATGGCCGTCGGGGTAAATACGTTTTAGAGTTTTTTTAAACCAGGATTTTGATGGCGGGTTTGACGTAACATGACGGGGGGTCTTTTACATTTGTTTGGTTGTTTTTGCAGGGGGGGGGAGGACTGCCTCCCCTGGGGCCTCCCTTTCGTCCTCATCATTTCTTTTTATTTTTCCATTTCTTTTTTGGGGTGCGGGGGAGCGAGGGAGAACCCACAGTAGGGTTTATTGTTTTTTTTGTAAAATGCGTGGGGGTGTGGATACAGATCTGTTCTTTTAAAATTATGATTTTTCATGGTAACCAAAGGGGTGTAAAATTGGTGTGTCACTCGCTTTATTCCTTCTTTCTGGGGCTTTTCCTTTTTGCCTGGAACTCACAAAAATATCTTCATCACATGTTTCTGTAAAAGGCTCGGCTTTATTCGTTCTCTGGTCTTCCTTTTCCTGGAACGTATTTCATCTACATGTTGAACTGTTCGTATTCGCTCGATAATGGACTCACTCTCTCCCTGGATTTCTGTATTAATGGGGCGACCCCTTTTGGGAAAAAATTTTGTTATTATTTATCAACAAGAACTTTCATGGGGAAAAAGTCGCCCCCGACAATAGTTATTTTAAATATTTTACTTTTTTTTACAAACTGTGAACCCCTGGACGGGCGTCGAGCGATCACTGTTTTTTCGGCGGGGTTTCTGATTAAACAATAATTTGACGAAAGGGGGCGTTTATGAAACAACAGTGACTATTTATTGTTTACATCGAAAAGACATCTGCGAACCGTGTAATGAAAAAGTCGAGAAGCTACAAGAGGAGACAGGCTTGAAACGGAAAGCTGCTATCGTCATTAGTTTTGAAGCATCGTAGCAACGGTACTCGACGTGTCGACAGTTAAGTGAACTTTATTTTTATGTTTACACCTCCACTACGACAACACCACGCATTTAGACTCTCAAAGCTTTGTACGTGGCGAGTGAACGCGCGAGAGAATGAGTGAATGAAAGTAGTTATATTCGTTTATTGTCTCGTTTTGTGTTGTAACAACTTATATTCGTTTGCATATATTCATCCCCATCATCATAATCATATCACAAACATATCATTTATCCACGTCCTTAATTTCACATCAATAAATTTATTTTAACATTTATCAATTGCATGTGGGTGTCTCCAAGCTGAGAGGAGAACGTTTGTGGGTGTACACCACATCACACCACCATCGCCACGCATCCCCACAAATTGTGCGACAGTGATGATGATGATGGTGACAACTCTGCAGTTCCAGTCTCCTAGTCATACAGGTTTTTTTTCCTTTGAACTCATCTGATGTTAAAACCAGTGAAAATTACTGTTTCACGCCGCAATAATCGTTTTCTTACAATGATAGTCACACATGAAAATGACGATTATCTTTGGGTCATTTCAATTGGGTATTAAATTTTTCTTGTCAAAATTACTTTTTACATCGCGAAATGTCATCGCTGGTGATATTCTGTATGCAAGAATTCCAATAGATCGGAATGATAACGTTGGTTATGATGATGATGTTGATGATGAGATGATAATGGTGATGATGATGATGTGATGACGATGACAACGATAATGATGATGACGACAACAATGATGGTAGCGCATTGTGACGACGGACGACAACGATTATGATGACGACGACGACGACAACGACGACGACGACGATGGTGGTGGTGATGATGATGGTGATGATAACGACGACGACGACGACGACGATAACAAAGAATAGGTCATAGAATAAAAAACGAAAGCGGCACAGGCTTGTTTACCCATAATAAAGGAAATGGCGACGCCCAGATTGTTGAAGACGGCTCCTATGGCGGTTGCCGTGTTCTTTCACTGGGCGGGAACCACATCGCAGACACTATGGGTGGCGCCGCCATGGCAACAGGACCCACGAGACCGTTCAATAACTGCCCCACGTGTGTCAACCTGAAAACCCCCCACAGAGGTTGGGAATCAGTTTAAGGGCAAACTATTGTGCCATAAACGAAACAATAAAGTGCACACATCCGTTTATTTAAAATCGTTAAAAAGGTTAAAATCCCACTGCACACCACGTGTGAGGATCTGTAAATTTGTAAGAGGTTCACCATATGTTTGGCCCAGGCAGACGAAGCTCATTCCTCTCCTGTAGCCTCAGCCTTTCCAGAACTGAATCAGGTACCTGTGCAGGGCTGGGTGGACAGAGAGGGATTTCAAACCGGGGGAAAAAATTCAGACCCTACGACTGGTTTGAGTTCACGACGATCAGGTCCCTTTTCCTCTATTCCCCCAACTGGCATTAATATACTAAGTCCAGTACACTGTTCCACTTTTGTAAATGACCATCATCCCACACTACTGTGGATCACACTCACACCATAACAATGATCATCATCCATCAATCATTGTTTACCTCCTTCATTCCCCCAACCGGCATTATTACACCAATGCCACAACATTATCCAATTTATACAATAATGATCATCATCCTACAGAACTCTTGATCTCGAATGATCCATGATCATCACCCATCAGTCATCAACACCTCCCCCCCCCCCTACCATCCACCGTCTTCCTCAAACGGCAGTATTATACTAATGCCACCACACTATTTCACTTATCACAATGACAATCATCCTACAATACAGTTGATCTCACTTTTGACAATGATCATCACCCACCAGTCATAGATATCTTCCTTTATTTCCCCAACTGGCACTATTGTACCAATGCTACTACATTATTCCACTTACATGACAATGATCCTCCTCATCCTATACTACTGCTGATCCTAATTAATGTTCACCACCCATCAGTCATTGGAAATACTGTCATCCAGTGAACACCTTCATACTGCAATATATATGGCAATGGGGAAGCTGACCATTTTGGCAAAGGAATGAGAACAGCAGCCCCAACTAGAACAGGAAGTCTCCTTTGAAAAAAATCAAAAGTATTATCAAGGAGAACCAAAAACCAAAAAGGAAGATGGCTTGAGCAGCACCCAGACTTCAACAAGAGGGATGCGCACTACCGGATGCCCAGTTCAGACCAAGTGAACTTTGTGAGACTGAGGACAGGGCACTCCAGACTGAGACATCACATGTCCACTATATTCCACAATGGCAAGTCTTCAAATTATCCATGCAGTACAGCCCCAACGACCTAACCTACCACACACCGATCGCACACACACACACACACACACACACACACACACACACACACACACACACACACACACACACACACACACACACACACACACATCCACGCATGCACGCACAAACACACACATACAAACACGCACATACAAACACGCACATTCCATCACACACACATGGATGCATGTGTGCACTGCTGCGCATTGAGAGAGAGAGAGAGAGAGAGACTACACACTTCAGATGTTTTATTCAGCAAGGCCATTGGCCCATTTGAAAGGGGATGAGCAAAATCATTCACATTATATGTAAGAAACAAAATCACTAGTCACAAAGAAAAGAAGCAACCATACCAATAAGAACATCAACTAAGACGTCATTATTTCTCTGATCTTAGACGCCTTAAAGAAAAACATACCTAAATTCCTATGAACCTTATAACTGTTAGAGCTAAGTAATAACTGTAAACGAAACATACAAGGGCGCCTGTCATATTTCTGTGGGATAAATTTTTGGTGAAGATCTAAAGCTGGCCAAAGGAACTTAAAATGTATTTCATTTTCCTCACCTTGCATGCACAATGGACAAAACAAGTCATTTTGTGTATGTTGCCTGTATCGTAAGTAATGAGTCCTTATTTCAGAAACACCAACTCTAAATTTAGCAATTAATCTTTTCAAGTGCATGTCCAAATCGAAGTTTAGATAAGGCTGACTATATTGAAAACTAGAACAATTTCTGTAGAAATCATGCCGTTCACTAGTTTGTATATGGTCGTCCTACATTTGCCATCTGCGGTCTATCAACCTTTGTCAAAAAACACGAATACATTGTTTTTGATTTCCAACATCCTGAGTCAGCCAAACATTCCCAAATCCGTGCTTACATAGAAACAAACGCATATTTGAAACCCAGTTCGTCTTTCCCTTTACATCCAATTCGAACAACATCTCATAAGACTTACGAGGCAATCTACAATGATCCATGTGTAAGAGCTTTAACCAATACCGCACACATCTAACGGTTAAATTGGACTCTCCATACACCAAATCATTAGAGATACGCCTGTCGAGACCTAGAAACTTCTTCACAGCACATAAATACACCGCATCACAATGAACAACGGCATTATCTAAACCTCAAATTTGAGCCCCACACATCAACACAGGCTGTATCTGGGAATCAAATATTTTAAAGAATAACTCAAGCGAATTATTATTCAAAGCATGCAATCTTTTTATTAACCATATCAAAGCATTCTTTTCCCTACATGCAAGGTCTTTACAAGCAAAGGTAAAACTGAGACGCGTAGAGAAGATCCCCAAGGATTTATATACATTCAGCACAGGTGTAATAAGTCTATCATACTTCCTTCTTTCTCTCACCGCTAAATAACCTCCCTTTCTAAACCACAAGGTTACTTTAACTCATGTTAACTTTTGACTCCAAATAGGAGGCAGCCCTGCTCAGATTATTAGCTGACGTTGCAAGCCAACTTTCGTTTCTGAAACCAAAACAATGTCATCTGCCAAAAGTAGGATAAATAATTCTAACACATCATTTGTAAATCGTCCACCATGAAGGCCATTATTGATAACCTCAATGGCAAGCTCATTAATGAACATTGAAAATAACACAAGGGCTACAGACATCACCTTGCCGTACTCCCGCGACACATTTAATATAATCTGTCAGACTGGACCCACTTCTTACCCTTGTTTTGACAACTTTGCACACAGCTCTAATACAATTAAATAATTTTCCCTTGACACCATTTTTAAGTAAGGCTCTCCAAAGAAGCTGTCTGTTGATGGAGTCAAAGGCTTTTTCGAAGTCAACAAACACAACAAAAAGTTCACGATTTAAAGAAAATTGTTTCTGAACAAATGCGAGAAGAGAAAGCATATGCTCGAGAGTAGAGTAACCCTTTTTGAACCCAGCTTGATGTTCTTCAGTAATATATTTACATTCAATCCACTCCTGTAATCTATTGTTAATAATAGTGCTATACAATTTACTACTAACGTCAACCAAAGAAATACATCTGTAATTATTAGGATTGTTTACATCATCTTTCTTGAATATCGGCAAGGTTACAGATTCTGTCCAGCTTTCTGGGAAAATACCAATATCAAAAATCCTATTGAAAAGAGCTAGTAAAAATCCAACAACTTGAGCTCCACCAAATTTCAACAATTCACCAAGAATAGAATCAGTCCTGCCGATTTGTTAGTTTTGATTTTCCGCATGGCAAACATAATTTCTTCTTTGAAAATGTGGTGATTAAAATACTCATCCCCACCTTCGTTGGTAACAACGGGAGATCATTAACTGAAATATCTTTATCTGACAACTGTTTAAAGTGCTTATACCATGTGTGCGGAGAGATATTATTGTTATGATATTTTCTTTTGAATGAAGCTCTTTTTACTGTTTTCCAAAACTCCTGTTGTGAA